>CM028378.1:92501187-92576134 GCA_013146195.2 Codonopsis lanceolata | reverse complement strand
CGAAGAAATACGTTCTGTAAGGTTTTCACTAAACATGCCACTAAATACTGATTAGCGGTTGGTAATTAAAAGCGATGAGCTGAACAAGCGCGCCTTCTTGGGCATTCAAAATTTAAACCACACACAAAGTGACCAACTTTGATGTAAGTAAGACTGAGTTTCTTTGTTTGAGGCGTGAGAGTTAAATGAGCAATATGAGATACAATCTGAATTCAAAAACACATTTTTTAAGCGATCGGATATTTTTTGGAATACGAAATATACTTAACTTGAGTTGAGACTCCGCAAGCATATAATCACGAGATATTCGGCCCGGTCTTGAGTTCTAAACATGAAGAAGCAACACGGTAGAGTAGACAACCACATAAAATCATGACTTTGAGAACAAAAAGCAGGCTTTAAACATAATGGAGGACATTAAAAGGCAGGCGATACCATGCACCTATATGACCTAAGCAGTATGTCTAAAATATGCAAAACAAAAAAAAAATCGAAGAATGCATATACACACAAGTGAGATGTCTGAGATCAAGCGATTGCGGTTCCCAATGTTGCAACAATGGAAATCATTCACCAAAAATGTGATTTTATGTTTGAATTTTCAGTTTTCTTTCACCAAATAACACAATTTCTCCCAACACATTATAGGTACTTTATTTCCCTATAAAAGCAGGCTTTACTTTATTTCAAGCCAAATACACCACTAGGAACCTTTCACACTATTTACAAGGGTGGCGACTTTGCATTCGATCGACCCATGAGATTGAAAATCCATAGTCCCAAAGAAAGGGAAGCCACACCTTGTTCATAGGTAGCTCTTTTCCGTTAGGTAGCTTTCACACTTTCTCAAATCGGAGGAGTCAATTTAGTCAAGATCAACCCATGCAAGTCGAAACCTCATGGTACATTGACAAATTGCGGCATCTAAAACTTTTTTGAAAGGTAGCTCTTTCCTTTGTGGTGTAAATGAGAGTTTTTCTCAAATACAAAACCATCTTGGGAGAAGGTGAGAAGAAAATATGACAACATAATCACAAAAGTTTTGAATGAATCTTTACACATGCTCAAAGGTACTAACAACAATCGGTTTGATCTAGTGTGCCCTCTGACATCAATGCAATATGCCTATATTTATTTTTTTTTTTTTTTTAAAGTGAGTGATTACATGGCACACATGCTGAGAGATTTCTAAGATTTATGAATCTCTCAAAATCTAGACTCTTAGTAAAGATATCGGCCAAATTATTATACGTACCAACATGTTCAATGCACATGCCTTGTTCAACTAAGTCTCTAATAAAATGGTGTCTTATATCTATGTGCTTTGTTCTTGAGTGTTGAGCAGGGTTTTTAGCTATGCTTATAGCACTTGTGTTGTCACAATACATAGTTAAGATGTCCTTTGTGCAGTCCATAATCTTTAATCATTTGTTTCATCCACAAAAGTTGTGTGCATGCACTACCGGCTATATATTGATTCAATTTGTTGATAGAGCCACACAATTTTGTTTCTTGCTAAACCAAGAAATCAGATTGTTTCCCAAATAAAAAGCATCCTCGACGTACTTCTCATGTCATCAATCTTGCGGCCCGCCAGTCGGCATCAACCCGACAACAGTTGGTGTTTGTGTGCTTAGTATACCACAAACCCATGCCAAAGGTCTCACCGACATATCGAATGATTCTTTTGGCAGACTTTTAGGTGAAAAACCTTGGGGTTTGCTTGATACCTTGCACACAAACACACTATGCATGATATACGGGCCAGTGGCGATTAAATCGACAAACTTCCTATCATACTTCTATACAAGGTAGGATCAACACATTCGATTTTTCATCTTTATTAAGTTTGTTGGATGTGCCCGTAGGGGTCTTTTATGTTTTCCATTCTCAAGATCGAATTTCTTCACCAAGTTTAGAGAATACTTGGCTTGAGAAATGAACATCCCTTCATGTGTTTGTTTGATCCGAATGCCTAGAAATATGTCGGTTCACCTACCATGCTCATTTCAAAAGTGGATGTCATGCGATGCACAAATTCTTTTCAAGGATTTGGAGGTGGATCCAAACACGATGTCATCAACATAAATTTGAGCAATCAAAATATGTTGATCTTGTTTTGGATGAACAATGTTTTATCCACCTCCCCTTTTAAACCCACTTTGTAAAAGGTGATGCGTAAGTCTACCATACCAAGCTCTAGGAGCTTGTTTGAGACCATAAAGCCTTTTTCAATTTGAACACATGATTGGGTTTATGGGGTCCTCAAATCCTTTGGGCGTTCCACAAAAACTTCTTCCTCAAGAATCCCATTCAAAAAGCACTCTTCACATCCATTTGTTGAAGAGTAATGTCAAGAAGCAGGCAATTGCAGTAGACGGATAGACTCAATACGGACTCTGGTGCAAAGGTTTCATCAAAGTCCACCCCCTCGACTTTGTGTATACCCTTGAGCTACCAATCTAGCTTTATTCCTCATTATTTCTCCCACTTCATTCGTTTTGTTTTTGAAAATCCATTTAGTTCCAATAACATTTATTGAAGTGGGTGCAGAACTAGATACCACACATCATTTTTTGAAAATTGATCTAGTTCCTCTTGCATGGCATTTATCCAGTTTTCATCTTTAAGGGCCTCTAGTACATTCTTAGGTTCAACAGTGGAAACAAAGCATGAAGCATGTATATTATCAAATTCAAGAGTGGTCATGCATGCTAGTTTTTTGTAGTCCACTTTACCTTTTTTTCTTGTTGACACACCATCCTTTACATTACCTATAACTTGAGTGAGTGGATGGTTTCTCTGAATTTTGCTGGGAATGTCGATTTCCTGATCAGTCATTCTGGACTGATCATCTTCCTGATTTGAATCAGTTCCAGCACCTTCTTTTCCTGCCGGTTCTGTGGACAATGTTTCTCCCGATGTTGCAACATCCGGAACAACATCCGGAACAACATTGGGAGAGAACTCCTGAACTTTTTCATCTGAACCTGCTGTATCTGCTGAATCTGTATGTCTGCTCCCTGAACTACTGGATTCAGCACTGAATTCAGGATCAAAGTCTCCAAACTCCAGAATCCCTGAAACATCTTCCTCAGCACTTTTGAAACCAAGACCAGTTAGATCATCAAACACAATATTCATGGATTCCATAATAGTCTTAGTTCGAAGATTAAATACTCTATATGCTCGACTATTTGTGGAATATCCCATAAAAACACATTTATCACTTTTAGAGTCAAACTTGGAAAGTTGATCTCTATCATTGAAAGCGAATAACATACGCCCAAACACATGAAAATATTTCAAAGTAGGTTTCTTCCCAAGAAATATTTAAGTAAGGTGTCATAGTGCTACACAGTCTCAAGAAGACCCTATTTCCAATATGACAAGCAGTGTTCAAAGCTTCAGCCCAAAACCTTTTGGCCAAGTTTTTCGAATGTAACATTACTCTAGCCATTTCTTGCAGTGTCCTGTTCTTTCTCTCCGCCACTCCATTTTGTTGTGGAGTTTTGGGAGCAGAGAATTCATGTGATATACCATTAGAGGCACAATAATTAGAAAAGGATGCATTTTCATATTCCGTGCCATGATCTGATCTAATCCTAGTGAGTTTTAGATCATACAAGTTCATAACACGGGTGTACCAAATTTTGAAAGCCTCAAAAGTTTCTGATTTCTCTCTTAAAAATATTACCCAAGTATATCTAGAGAAGTCATCTACACAGACAAAGGTGTACTTTTTCCTACCTAGGCTTTCTACCTCAATGGGACCCATAAGGTCAGTATGAATCATCTCCAAACATCTGGAAGTGGAGCATTGTGTGATGGGAAGATGTGAAGCTTTGGACTTGTTTACCTTTCGACATGATCCACATACCTTTGAGTAATTCCTTTCCAAGTTTGGTAATCCTTTGGCGACATCATGCCTCACAAGCTCATCGAGCTTCACGAAAACTCATGTGACCAAGTTTACGGTGCCGGAGATGCATTACATCAAGACTTACCTTTTGACATGAATGGGTATGGTTGAACAAGTAACAGTTATCAGGCGATCTTAAACCTGTCAGAAGACATTTGTTATTATGATCAAAAACCTCACAAGAATGCTTGTCAAACCTTACACGAAGATCATCATCACACAAGGCCCGACTTATCTTGTCGGGTTTGTCTTAAGGCCTTCCACATGGTAAACGTTTTTGAGGTTTGGAAGACCTTCAACGTTCAATGTTCCTTTACCTACAATTTTCCCTTTTGCACCACCACCATAGGTCACAGAACCACCATTAATACTCTCATACTCCTTCAAATTCTCACTTTGTCATATGTCTTGAACAACCACTATCGAAATACCGGGATCGGCAACATGAGATTTCAAGGAAGTAAACGTAACATTGCATTTTTCATCTTGTGACATGGAGGCGCCAGGGCAAATATCAAAAGGTTCACAATATTTGGCTCTACATTTTTCATCACATGTTTTTTGAACCCACATTTTTTTGACTGTTTTGGGTTGAGGTTTTTGGAAAAAATTATGATTTGCCCTTGAATGAGGCTTCAATGTTTACGCCAATGTTCTTTGCATTGGTGGCGCGGCTGCTTCATCTGTTACGCCAAGGAGCTTTTCCAAAGAATTCTTGCCTTTTTTCATTCTCATACATTGCCTTTTTTAGAAAGCAAAAAATTTGGCGTATGTGACCGAGCTTATGGCGAAGTGACAAACATAATTTTTCCTTCTTGGTCTTGTTTTTTCACAGAAAACATTTTCAGGAAAGCTTTCATCGTTTTTGGTTCCTGAAGTTCCTTCTCCTTCTTTCACAAACATTTTAGGGACAAAACCTATACGATGCGGAAGAGTTACGAGAATTTAGCGGATCGTCAACCTTACGTTTGCTTGAATTCCACTTGGTCGGTGTTATACGCTTGAGCAAGTTGCTCCTTTAGCGCTCAATTTCCACATCCTTTCTACTTAGGACTCCTTCGGCGGCTGATTATGCATTCTTTTTGCTCCTCGTTGGCCTTTTTCGGCGGTTCATTCGCCTTACCAAGTAGTGTGACTTGATGAGCCCTTTTCTCCCAATCCTTGTACAGCTCCTTGTACCCTTCCAGCAGAATCTGAATCTGAATGTCCATCATCCTCTGCAGAGCTGTGGAATTAAAGCAGAGAAAAAGCTGTTTTTACACAATGTTTCTCCCGATGTTACTCACGATGTTGCAACATCGGGTGATACATTCTTGAACCAACTGCACTATCGAATCGAATCATAAGCGCATTCAAGGTGATAAGATCACTGGATCTTCTCCATCACTATCACTTAGAGTTGCGAGAAAAATTCAATCCTTTCTTTCTTAAAGTGTTAGCACATTGGTTTGCGTAGTGTCCAAAACCTTGACATTCTCTACATTGGATAGAATCAAGATTCTTACCATTGTAGGATGACTTAAACAAAAGGATTTGTGAAGGGTTTTTCGGGAGTTTGAAAGGATTGTTCTTTGGGAACAAATTTCACGAATCGGGTTTGAAATTTATTTTTGAGTTTGATGATGGAGTTGTTTTGACTTTTATTTTTCAAAAAATTTTTGAATTTAGTAGTCAATAAAGCAATTGATTCTTCTCCAAAATCGACTCATCAATGTCTTTTGAATTTCAAGCGAGATCACATGACGATCAATTGGTGCGAGCATAGCAATGTTTTTCAGTGGGTGTAGAAGATGATGAGACACCTTTGCCTTTGTTTTTAATTGATCGTTTAGATTCAACTCAAAGTTTTGAAGAATTCCGGCCAATCTTTCAAAACTCATCTTGTCAATATCATGTGCTTCTTCAATAGCACATATCTTGACATTGAATCTTTAGAGCAAAGTCCTCATCATCTTCTTGACAAGGCGCTCATTAGTAATGGGATCTCCTAAGGCTAACGCAGAATTGGATAGATCAAGAAGTCTTCCATAATATGTCATTATGTCCTCGGACTCTTGCATCCTTGTGTTCTCAAGCGAGTCGTTAACATTCTTAGCTTAGAGGAGCGAACAACGGCGAGTCCTTCACATAAGGTTTGAAGGGCCTCCCACACATCTTTAGGCGTATTCGTAATTTGCTATTACTCTAAACGTATTTGCATCTAAGGCCTTATAAATAGCAGACAAAGCTTTTGAGTTAAAAGATGCTGTGTTCCTATCATCGTTGGTCCACTCAGACTCCTTTGTGATTTTGACATCACCATCAGAATCAACAGTTTTGGGAGGACTCCAACCATTTAACACAGCAAGCCACGCTCTTTCATCAATTGATTTGATGAAGATACGCATCTTGACTTTCCATATAGAATAATTAGCATTAGTAAGAGTAGGGGGACGAACCACATTCTCATATTGAGAATCCATCGCGTCTTTAAACAGAATCGACTCTTAGTGATATCAAGAGTAGGCTCTGATACCAATTGAAGGAACGCGACAGCACGGATTCTCTATATGGGACGATGTTACTGTCAATGTTGCGAAAATGAATGTTGCAACAATGGCAATAACAATGTGAACCGAAAGTGTGTAACGTAAATTTGCAATGAAGTTTTGTTTTGAGATTTGAAATTTAACACACTTAGTAAGACGTAAAATCACAAAAACAATCTACAAGAATCAATCTTGTAGATCAAGCCTCAAGGCAACAAATTGTATTAAACTCAACAACTGTTTTTAACACTAAACAGTTAACACGAAAATTCTCACAAGATATCGAATCTTGGAGAATCACAAAATCCACATAAACACTAAACCAAACGTGGGAAGAAAATAAACAAATACAGCTTCCAAAACAGCGAACAAGAAAGAAGCACACAAATCAGAAACTTCAGGAAGAACAAAGCTGTCTTCACAGAAGTTTCAAAAAAAACGGCAGAAGCAGGTATGAAGTTATATCACGCCAGAAGGTCTCAGATATGGGTGGTCGATCTCTCTTCTCTAATTCAAGATACACGAAAACAACAGATCAACACACAAAGACTTCAACCCAATATCTCGCTATATGCTCTCAATTCTCTCGTGTTCTCAAGTCGCTCGGCATCGCTTAAATAGGCAAGAACAACTTGTAACCCAAGGCACCGAGGAATCCTGCACATTCTAGGTAACCAACACATCCAACTAGGAAAGGCATTAGACCGACAAAAATACAAGATTTTGTTTCCTAAATTGATACCATCAATAACTAAACACTTACTCAAAGATTTACATACCAAAAATATCACCTACTTCTAATAAAGAATCCTACTTAAATCCTAACACAAAAATACTAAATTAAATCCTATTTTGACCAAGAGAGTGAGGACAAGATAAATTAGGCAATGCCTAAAATACCCTTACACTCGCCTTCATGCTTTCTCCTCGTTATACCTATCATGTAGGTTGGCGCACGTGGAAGCAATCTGCGAACGTAGGAGATGAGTCAAAATCATGAAAGAAACAGAGAAGGAAAGGGCGATTTTAGCCGAGCAGCTTTACCTCGCTCAAGCGAGTCCAACATTTCCGACCAAAACGTGGCCGGCAAGATTCTATCCAAGGCTAGGTCATGCATAGCCCTCTCAATGATGCCCTTGCCCACCAGTCCTCCTGGGCTACCGCGGGCATGTAGATCGATGCCCCCAGAGGGAGCATCCTGTATTCTTTTTACCGGCCGGGCAAGACTGTAGTAGCGGCATCTGAAGCCGGCTTGTTTCAAGTGGCGATCCTACCGAGTAGTAGGAGAAGGAACTGGACTGGGGCTCGAGGCTCGGCGAATCTTCACGAAGGTGAGGAGCTAAGGCTTTTCTTCCTTTTGCCTTTGGCCTTAGCATCTTTTAGCAAAGAGCACCCTGTGGATGGTGGCACCAGTGCTTCAATGGTACCATCGAGAACGCCCACAACATCCTCCTCTGCAAGCAGTCGCTTCAGATAGCAACGACCTTAGCGCCGCAAACTTTTTGACCCGGACTTGCGGCCTTGCCCAAGTCCGGGGTTTTCTTCAGGCGCGTAATCCACCTGGCGCTCCACCTGGTTAACTGTCAGTCACCGCCTGGTCGCTTCCTTCTTTCTTTCGCTGCCTCAACACAGCTAAGTTCTTCATCCCTGAGACGAAATAAAGAAAAACGGGATAAGTATGAGTTCGGAAAGAGTATTAGCAAAGCAGAAAATATCAAAGATCAGCAGGTAACCGTCATGGTCCTCATAAACTGGCCGGCAATCGCCGCCAGGTCCCAATCTTTGACACTCAACGCACTCGTGCTTAAACATTCGGCCGTGACAATCATCCCAGTAAGGGTGAGGGTTCTCAGGCACGTGGATCGGCGGGCTCCACTTCGAACCTCGCCGCATGACCCCAAACACAAATAACGCGGGTTACAAACCAGCTCCCTCCAATCGAGCAAAAACTGCTGGCCGACACGTTTTTCGTTCTCTTCTATTACGCCCACGGCGGCCTTCAACGCAGCCAATCGAGCAGTTTCTCCCGAGCTAAAATCTTGCTTAGAGGCCTTGGGGATCTTCATGTCGCCAGTGGCCGTGGGCATAAACGGCCAGCCAACACGGGATTCAATGAACAGGACCCTTCTGTCCCAAGAATCCACCTTCCCGGGGGCATCTGACAACAGCTTCAAAAAATTGGAGTTCGCCCTCACTCCTATCCTCCCTCCCGTGCTCGGTGCGAAGATAAACAGTTTGCGCAGCAAAAACATATCTGGCTCAAATCCTAACAGCCGGCTCGCCACCGTGAAAGCGGTGATAGCGCGGACTGTGTTCAACATCAGGTCGCACGGGACGGCCTTGGTCTCGAATAGGAAATCTACTAGGAAGGGCTCTAGCGGGAGACGTAGCCCGACACGAAAGAAATCAGCAAAAAAGAGGAGCTCATTTCCTTGTTCGCGGGAGAGAGCGACTCGGGCAGGAGCGTCCATTTTGCTCGCTCGATAATAAGCGTTGTCAACACCGAGGGAAGTAAGCCATGCTGTCACTTTGTCTGCAGTGTCTAGAGTGGCCCAGTGAGCAGCATAACGGCCTTCATCGGCATTCACATACCAATCGGGCTCTTCCTCCCCTTCCTCCTCTTCTTCGATCACTTCCTCAACGGGAACCGCTACTTGAGGGCCACCCCTCCGGGTTAAGAAGCGAGCAATGGGGACTTTGTCTTGGCCGACTGTTTCTTCTTCAGGGGCCACTTCCACCTGGGAGCGGCCAGTCTTCTTAAATCGCCGAGCAAGCGGCAGGTCATCTGCCTCATCGGCCTCAGACGCTTCTCCAGCCAAATCTATTGCCTCCACCATTACTCGCCCTGCTGTATCCCCCTCACAGTACTTGCTGTTGATCGTGGCCTTGCCCGACAAATAAGCCACCGGTCCACGCTTTCCTCGAATCTTCCGCCGGAAGAGTCGACTATGTCAACCACAGGGTCCACGACACGCCTTCGAAGTGTTGGCCCGGCCACAGATCTAATCCCCTCATCACACTCAACACTGATCGAGGGAGACTTTTCGCTGCTAAGCGAATCGTTCCTCCCGCCATAGCTGAAGGCCTCGCGGTCATTATCGGACATGTCAGACATCTACAAAGAGATCGAGGAAGATTGCCATTAGAATTTTACCCGGGCAACAAATGAAGGGAAAAGGAAAGAAACCTTAAGTCTAGGTCAACCCAAAGGGGCCACGCCCGCCTAGCGAGCAGGACCACAGGTTCTATTCCTCGATCTCTACCTAAGGGCGGTCTCATTTACTAAAACCCTAACAAAATCACAGGGGTGAAGGGAAGGAAACCAGAAAAACCAGAAAACATCAAGAGCACAAGCGAAAGGGGGCGAGAACTTACTGTTATTTCTGGAACGGTAGGCCTTCAAGTAATCAGGGCTGACGTGAATGCCGCAAGCGCTGACTATAGAATAGATACCGGAAGCAAGGGAGAAACTCTACCGGAGCCTGGAGAAAAATGCAAATACAATCGGTGATCAAGCCTTTTCAAATTTTCTCTCTCTAAGGGATCACAAGTTTGAAGACGGTAAAAGGAAGAAAAGGGATCGAGGGCGCCTTTTATAGACAAGTTTGTGGGCAAACGCGGGAGAAACGAGCTCGAGGCCCGGCGCGAAATAGGCGGCCATCATGATGGCATTAAATGCGCTTCGTGCTTTCGGCCCCGTCCAATCGCTTCGAATTCTGACGGCTCACGCGCTTTTTCCGCCCACGCGCCTGTAACACCCTAGATAAAAGCTTCCTGGACACGCCTCAAGCTCACTTCGCCAAACTCCTTGTCTCTCTTAAAATTTTATAAAGTGTTGAGGCCCGTGCGAACATCAAACTTGAACGCTCCCCGCTCCGAGCATGAATACTCGCCAGACAGGAAGCTAGGGGCCACTGATATACCCGGCCCAAACCGGTCACGAGCAAGGCACGAAGCTAGCCACGTGCTAATCACGGGCACAATACCTCCGGGGCCCACGGCATAGCGAGCAAAGATAAGATGCACTGGCCGAGCACCGAACAAAGATAACCCACGCCAAACATGGGCGGCAAAGGCCTTGCCTCGTCCGACCGTGGGCCATGATCGGGACTCATCCATGCTTCGCAGCGAATCGACTTGCTTGGCTCGGCGGCACCGCCTTGCCGCCCGACTGTGGGCCGATCCTCGATCGACAAGTTCGTGGATCGCAAGTAAGCGTAACAACCGGCAGCCTTGCTCGCTCGAGCATACACCAAGCTGGGGACACTGATAACTTGCTTCCTAAGGCAAGTCAAAGGTTTCCATGTTTAGGCAGAATTCTTAACTTATCAACTCCTACAATTGCGCGGTCAACCGCCTGTTTCGCCTAAAATCAAGGGATTTCCTCCTGATTATCTCGGCAAGCAGGAAACCGAATCCTAGACGGATTCAATCACCTTGAGGGCCTATAAATACCCCTCCAGAATCCACAAACAAGGTACACACACTTTCTTGAGCCTCGTTACTCTGTCAATTTACTTCTTGATAATCACTCGATACTTACTCTCACGCCGGAGGGGTTTCGCGAGGCCTTGCCTTGCACTTCTACTCAGGTGTTCTTGTGATCTTAACAGGCTCAAGGAGGTCGATTACAAGCCCAGATATCCTACCCATCTCAAGGACGGCCCAAGCTGTGCATTTTGCCACATCAGATAGTACACTTATCATATCGAATTTAGAGAAAATAAATTCCTTAACTCGATTTCTAGTACTGACAAATTCCGCCATAAATAAAACGATTACAGCACAAGCAACATTCCGCACAGAAGTTTATGTTCTCTTCTAGTAGTATCCTAATTTAGGCAAATACTTGTATAGGACGGTCTTACGGATCTTAAATGCGTAAGACGGAGCCCCATTTAAAAATTCACGAGTTAATAAGTAAACCTGTTATTAAAAATCAGAAAAATGGGCCAACCGAGTTAGTCATTGTTGAACTTTAAAGACTTGGTTGGGGGTTACGACCTTACGGGTTCAAAGCTCCCCAGCTACCCTATTATGTTTTTATGCTCATTTCCTCTATTTGTTACGGTGCCCCCTCCACTTTCAATGTTTGTCGCCGAATTCTCATGTCTTGCAGTTTAATCCTTTGTCAGCTCCGTTAGCCATCAATTGACTTGAGATACTTGACATATCCTAACGGACTTATAAATGAAAATTTATTATAATTTTTATTAAAATACAAAGTAACACTCTTAATACTAAAAACTGACACTCTTAATACTAAAAACTGACACATTTAATACTAAAAAGTGATACTTTTAATACTAAAAAGTGACACTTTTAATACTAAAAAGTGACACTTTTAATACTAAAAAGTGACACTCTTAATACTAAAAAGTGACACTCTTATAATACTCCGTACTAAAAAGTAACACTCTTAATACTAAAAGGTGACACTATTATAATACTAAAAAATAACACTCTTAATGCTAAAATGTGACACTCTTAATTCTAAAAAGTGACACATTTAATATTAAATGTGACACTATAAATAAAAATTTATTATAATTCTTATTAAAATACAAAATAACACTATTAATACTAAGAGGTGACACATTTAATACTAAAAAGTGACACTCTTAATACTAAATAGTGACACATCTATTAACTATAACTAAAATAGAAGCCGCTGCTGCCACTTGGCGACTTTCTATTAAATACTTAATTTTTTTAAGGAATTTTATACTTCCACATGTCACTTTTATGAATTATAAAAAAATTCTTTTTTTTCTACCAAAATTGATTAGTTTACGGTATAAATAAGAAGCTACTATAAAAGTTTACCGTTAATTTATGATAAATTTTATCGCATTTGTAGTTATCAAATAGATTTTATTACATTATCAAGTAGTTAAGTTTTACAAGAAAAAGTTTTACACATAAAAGTTTTTTTTTTTTTTGCCAAAATCACTTACCCTGTGTCACTCAAATGGTAAAAAGTTTTTTACTTGAAAAAGTTTTATTCGTAAAAGTTTTTTTTTTCTAAAATCAATTAGTTTAATTTGGTTAGGACTCCTCAATTCTCATGGTAGAAGTTTTTTAATTTTTATTATTTTACCAAAACTCGGTCAATTTAAAATAGATTTTATCCAATTTGATTAAACATGTTCCACTAACACCACAAACAACTACTACGAAATAGCTTGCAAAATATATCTACAAAATTCGCATGAATTTTCGGTTTGATGATTCAGTGTGATCTCATATTTTTATTTATTTATTAATTATTAATTATGTGGACATCTTGTTGTTGTTGGTTCATTCAAATAGCTTACAAATTCTATTTACAAAATTAAGTTTCATAAAAAATACTAAGTTAACCGTGCATCGCACTGGTAATAACCTAGTTTAATACTAAAAAGCGATACTCTTAATACTAAAAAGTGACACTCTTATAATACTAAAAAGTGACACTCTTAATACTAAAAAGTGACACTCTTAATACTAAAAAGTGACACTCTTAATACTAAAAAGCGACACTCTTAATACTAAATAGTGACACGTTTAATACTAAAAAGTGGCACTCTTATAATACTAAAAAGTGACACTCTTATAATATTAAAAAGTAACACTCTTATAATACTAAAAAGTGACACTCTTAATACTAAAAAGTGACACTCTTATTACTAAAAAGTGACACTCTTATTACTAAAAAGTGACACTCTTAATATTAAAAAGTGACACTCTTAATACTAAAAAGTGACAAATTTAATACTAAAAATTGACATTCTTAATATTAAAAAGTGACACTCGTAATACTAAAAAGTGACACATTTAATACTAAAAAGTGACACTCTTAATTCTTTGATTCCTCTTCACCATGACTCTCTCATTTTTTTTAGTATTAAAAGTGTTACTTTTTAGTATTAAATTTGTTAATTTTTAGTACTCCCTTCGTCTCTAATTTATTGTCCTGGTTGAACTGACGCACCGTTTAAGAAAACTTATTTGACTGGATTATTAATATTTGTTTAATGTGTAGTTTCCTTTAAAGCCCATGTGCATATGGCTCATAATTAAAGTAGGGTGAAAAGGTAAGGGTAAAGTGGTAAAAGTGATGTTCTAAAAAGGTAAGTTTCAAAGTGGACAATTATTTTGGGACGGATGAAAAAAGAAAGGAGGACGATAATTTAGGGACGGAGGGAGTATTAAAAATGTCACTTTTTAGTATTAAGAGTATTACTTTGTATTTTAATAAGAATTATAATAAATTACCCTTTATAGTGTCACTTTCAACCTTAAAATATATCACTTTTGTCTTTTCAATGTGTCACGTTTGGCTTTAAACGTGTCATTTAGCATTTTGTTAAAGTCCATTAAGATCCGTTAAGTATCTCAAGGCAATTGATGCTAACGGGGCTGACAAAGGTTTAAACTGTAAGGCGTGGAAAACATAAGAATTACAGTGGCAAACCTTTAAAGTGTAGGGATACCGGGGCAAAACAACACATTTCTGGCAATAAAAATTAATTCCAACGCTAAGGAGTTTCAAACCATAGACCGTGCTAACAAGTAAACCTTATGCACTGTCTGCGAACCACCTCACCTAGTTGCCTTGAAAGGTTTAAGCTGTAAGGCGTGGAAAACATAAGAATTACGGTGGCAAACCTTGAAAGTGCAGGGACACCGGGGCAAAACAACACATTTCTGGCAATAAAAATTAATTCAAACGCTAAGGAGTTTCAAACCATAGACCGTGCTAACAAGTAAACCTTATGCACTATCTACGAACCACCACACCTAATTTCCTTTGGTGAATTTTTATAACATATTATTTATTTATTACGACCCTCGAATTTTTAAATGGGGCTCCGTCTTACGGATAAGGATCCGTAAGACCGTCTTATAAGAGACCACCTCCCCAATTTATGTAGGTTTTACACTAAGGTTCCATTTTCTTTCTTTTCATTTTAGCCCTTGTTCAACTTACCATTGATAAATTACAGCCTTCTAAAGCATAAAAGTGCCATTGTTAACCCAAGTCATAATTCAGTTAGAATTTGTGACTCCCTCCGTTCCAGGTTGGGAGTCCCCGTTTAAAAGTCAATTTTTTTAAGAAATTGATACTTTTAATAGCTCATTATTAATAATAAAATAATACTTTTATTTTTAATTTTTAAAAATGAACTCTTTAAATGAAACATATTTAAATGAAATAGTAAATTCTTTGTATAGATCAAATAGATTAGATAACAAAGTAAATAATTAGAAAATTTTCACAGACTTTAATATAAAAGGCGACATCCAAGTGAGGGTATATATATATATATAAATTTTGATATCTATGGTTGAAGATGATTGCGTGATATCTATGAATAGTAACAAATATGTATCAAAATTTAATTTTAATACATATAAACAAGTATCACAATTAAACTTACTCTAATTATGACTTATTTTAAACTAAAATAAAAAATCACTCCTAAAACATTGCAACCAAGAATCACTAAAACTATTTCCATAAAGTATAGCACTCCCTTTGTCCCAAAATATACGATGTTTTAAATTTTTCATACAGATCAATGAAATATATTGTAAAGATTAAACTGTCTTTATATATAAATATTAATAAGGTATCTTAATATTTTTATCTAAAGAATCAAACACGAGTTATAAAATCAATAAATATGTATAGAATTAAAAATTTTAAAATCTCATCTATTTTAAAATAGAAAAACTTTCCTAAAATGTGCCAAGCCATCACCAGCGCCGCCATGCCCACCAAATAGTTATTCATACTAGGGGTGTGCACGGGCTCTAAGCCCGCGGGCATTGGCAATGCCCAGTAGAGGCCCATCAGGTAGCGGGCATCATTTCAAAAAGCCCAGTACTGTACACAAGCCCATGGGCATCAGTGGACGGGCTTTCAACGGGCATTGGGCGGGCACGGGCTTGATGGGCTTTATTTTCATGTTTTTAAATATTTTTACCATTCAAACTTCATTGCCATGGAGTTTTGAAACAAATCTGTGTTGTGTAACTGATACATGCAATATTATTAACCCAACAATCCAATTGTTTTTGCCCACACCAATATTATTAGCCAAACAGTCAACATATGAGGAGAGAGAAAAGAAATCATTGATTAAAACCTATCAAATTCTACATCATCATTCATATATGTGAATACAACAAACTTGAACATTCATTCCCATTAACAATGATTCACACATATATTTTAAAAGAACTCCAGCTACAAGTAAGGAATCACAATTCAAAACATACATATTATATAAATATACATGAATGTATGACCTTCAAACTTTTTAATCTATGTTTTGCAATTTAGTTCAACGAAGAAACATCAATGTTTTTCAACATAGATGAGAGCTTACTATACGAGAGAGAGAGAGAAAGAGAAAGGGAGAGGGCATGATTCACATGCAATGTCACAGCTATAAACCGTGATTGGTTTTGGGAAAACTCGATGAGGGTGGCGACGGGACGACAAGGCTGAAGCGGCGAGTGGGATGGCGAAGGGAAAGCAAGGGAAGACAACTGACAGGCAACTACGGCGTTGAGCTGTTGAAGCGTTGATTGTTCAAGAATAAAGATGAAAGGTCAAACCAACGTGAGGCTGCATGCGATACCTTGGTAACTGGGTTATAGAATTATTGAATCTGAATGAGTGAATGAGATAAAGATAGGATTTTAACTTTTACTGTTTCAATTATTGTATATATAGAATTATATATTTTAAAGTATAAACTATTAAACCTTAACCTGTTAACAAAGTATAAAAAATGAAGTATTAAACTTGATGGGCCGGGCTGGGCATAACGGGCAGGGAAAATTGGAGAGCCCAGGTGTGCCCGTGACTGCGGGCATCTAACCTCTCTAAAGCCCAGTACTGTGTATCAGCCCATGGCCACGGGCACAATGGGCCGGGCATAGGCGGGCGCTGCGGGCTGTGCGGGCTTATGGGCTGGGCTGCTCACCCCTAATTCATACTCCCTATTATACAAGAATAAATGTATGGCTGCTCACAGTTTTGACCATAATAACGACAAGACCTGCCACCACCTCCAAAGACCAGTCCACTTCAAGTCCCAATGATGCCAAATGCACGGGGGACACGATAATTTTATTTCTTCAATGAAATATCCACTTCATTTGTGTCAGTTACAGTCAGTATATATAACTAAACTGCTCCTTCGTTTTTGATATACTATACTTTCTTTTTTCCTTTCGTTTAAAAAATAAATTTTAAATTTTTATTTGCCGATGTGTACAGTTTTTTCTTAGAAAAATGATATTTGAATGATACGTGTTTATAAAATGCATTGAAAATAACAACATGAATTATTTTCACAAAAAATTCCTCAAATAAATTTATAACAATTTAGGGTTTCATATACAAAACGTAGGAAGAAAGAAATTAATTATCAAAATTGCCCAACAAAACGTTTAAGTGGGTATTTATATACCCTAAAACAATCCAAACTCTAAAAAATAAAACATAAATGATGAAAAACCCAAAACTTTCGAGACCCATAACAGAGCTTAAACAACAGTTTTTTACCTTTAAAAACTCATCAGAGAGTACCCTTGACGAGTCTTGTAAATCTCGTCGAGAGCTTTGATTTAATATATTATACCGTGGTTCATCCGGGATCAAAAGTTATGCCTTACTGACGAAAGAGACCTCAACGTTTTTTATTTTTACTAATGTACAACTAACACCCTTAAACTTCATTTTCTTCCCAAAACTTTTAGAACCCTAACTGAAACAACGGAACAATCAACAAGAACTCTTTCCACGAGAAATTCCTTAAACACAAGTCTATGACGGCTTAGGGTTTTCAAGCACAAAGCAAGAAGATGAGAAAACTCGAATTTTACCAAAACTGTCGAAATAAATGTTTAAGAGGGTATTTATATGCCCTAACAAACCAAACCCTAAAAGGAAAAGAATTAAACAAATTAAACGAAAAAGCTCAAAAACATCCAAGGCACGTAACAATTCTTAAATAGCATTTTTTGGGCTAAAAATGAACCGTTCTCGGGATAAACCTCATGATTCTTATAGATCTCGTCGAGAGCTTCGATTTGATATGCGGCAAGACCCGTAGTTCATCAGGAAGCGAAAGTTATTCTCCTTTGAAGTTCTACCGACCGTTAAATGATTTCTAGTAGTGCATAACGGAAACTATGAAAACCACCCGCAAGACCAACTTTCAGACAATGACGTTGGACCCCCTGAACTTCGAGCTTTTCCCAAGAACCTTGCTCAAATATTTCTCGGCCACATGTTCTACATCAGTCTCCCCCACTTGAAAAGGACTCGACCTCGAGTCATCAACAAGATAAAGAGGATCGTCGGGGAAGAAGTCAGTCAAATCAGTCACATTAAAAGTAGGGGAGATGTTCCACCCGTCTGGCAAGTTAACTACATACGCGTTGTCATTGATCTTCTTTAGAATCTTGCATGGCCCAATCTTTTCGGATGTAGCTTGCTATAAGTACCAACCGGGAACCGCTCCTTACGCAGATGGACCATTACCAAATCATCGACAGCAAAGACCTTGGAACGAAGTTGTTTGTCAGCAGCCTCTTTAAACTTAGCATTGGAGGCCTCGATATTCTTCACTATTTTCGCTTGCACAGCTTCAAACTTCTCAGCCATATGTTCAGCAGCAACAATATAGCTTGGTAGTTTGGGCAACGATACCAGATCGAGAGTATGACGCGGAGGTCGCTGATACACAATCTCAAACGGAGTCTTCCTGGTAGTACGGTTAACCATGTTATTGAAAGCGAACTCTACCGGAGCTAAAATCAGATCCCACTGCTTCGGTCTGTCACTGCATGAACAACACACAATCGAACCCAAAGTGCGATTGACCACCTCAGTTTGGCCATCGGTTTGTGGATGAAAAGAGCTACTAAACTGCAACGCCGTATGAAACATGCGCCACAAAGTCTTCTAAAAGTAACTCAAAAACTTTGTATCGCGATCAGAAGTGATGGACTTAGGGACCCCATGCAAATGTAACACTTCACGGAAGAACAAGGCTACAACATGGGGTGTATCTGAGGTTTTTCGACATGGAATGAAGTGGGCCATCTTGCTAAATCGATCAACCACCACAAAAACAGAATCATTGGATCTTTGTGTGCGCGCAACCCCAACACAAAATCCATAGAGATATCCTCCCACGGAGTTGCTGGGATTGGGAGTGGTGTGTACAAACCGGTATTCTACGACTGCCCCTTGTTTATCTTACAAACAAGACACTTCTGCACAAACTTGTAAGTATCACATTTTAATTGAGGCCAATAATATCACCGTGCCACCAATTCTGCAGTCTTGTCTCTCCCACAATGTCCACCCTTATGCAACTCAGAGATCAAACTCTCACGCACAGAACCCCTCGGAATACAAAGGCGATCCTTGAAGAATAGGAACCCGTCCTGAATCATAAAAGGACCACTGACACTTCTGGCACTGCACTCACCCTAAACTGCAGCAAAATCTGCATCATCAAAATACAACTCCTTCAAACAGTCAAACCCGATCACAACAGTCTGCATGGTCACCAATAAACTTGCCCGACGACTCAAGGCATCAACTACTTTGTTATGTTGCCCACTCTTGTGTTTGATAACAAAAGTGAACTGCTGCAAATAGGATACCCATCGCACATGCTTACGATTTAGTGACTTCTACCCATTCATGTATTTCAATGTTTCATGGTCAGTATGTAAAATGAACTTCTGAAACAGACACTGCTCCTAGTGCTTAACAACTCGCACCACCGCATATAACTCGATCTCATAAGTGGTCCATTTATGTCGTGCAGTGCTTAGCTTCTCACTCATAAAAGCTACAGGTCACCGCTCCTGAATCAAAACTGCTCCGATCCCGATAATAGAAGCGTCTGTCTCGAGCTCAAATGGTTTGCTAAAATCTGGTAAAGCTAAAATCGGTGCACTGGTCAATTTCTCTTTGATCACCGCGAAGCTTACATCAGCTTCGTCCCCCCATAAGAATTTCCCTTTCTTCATGCACACAGTGATAGGTGCCATGATACTATTGAAATCCCATATGAAACGCCAGTAGAAGGTAGTAAGGCCATGGAAACTACGTACTTCACTCACAATTTTAGGTCGTGGCCACTCTCTAATTACACGCACCTTCTCCTCATCTACTTGTATGCCATATGCAGACACGATATAACCCAAGAATAGCAGTTTATCAAGCATAAAACTGCACTTTTTAAGATTAATGAACAACTGGCTCTCCCTCAAGGCCTGTAACACAGCCTGTAGATGCCCTATGTGCTCCTCTTTGCTGTGACTAAAAATCAAGATATTGTCAAAGTAAACAACCAGGAATTTGAAAGGCTTTAGAACCTGATTCATAAGTCGCATGAAAAGTGTTGGGAGCGTTAGATAAACCAAATGGCATGACCAGCCACTCATAAAGACCCTCCTTCGTTTTGAAAGCTATCTTCCACTCATCGCCAGGTCTAATCCGAACCTAATGATACTCGCTCTTCAAATCAATCTTTGAAAATATCTTAGCACCACGCAACATATCCAGCATGTCATCTAGACGGGGAATGGGAAACCTATACTTCACAGTAATCTTATTGATGGCCCTGCTATCAATACACATCCTCCAAGTTCCATCCTTTTTTGGCACAAGAAGGGCAATAACTGCACACGGACTCATGCTCTCCTGAATGGATCCTCGCTTCAGCAATTCTTCAACCTGTTCTCTCAAGATATCATGCTCGGCTAGGCTCACCCTATAGTGGGGAATGTTAGGAAGTTTAGCACCAGGAACAGGGTCAATGTGATGTTGAATGTCACGCAATGGTGGTAACCCCACAAAAAGCTCTTCTGGCATAAGATCATGAAACTCCGCCAGCAATGATATCAGTTGCTCGGGAACTGAACCAGAATCTACTAACCCCAAAAAACTCTTTATTCACCACCGTAAATATAACATCAGAGGCCTCCCAAACTAATTCGTTGCACATACACAAAGAGATCAAAGCTGTTTTGCCCTTGGCCTTGGAGCGAGCACTATCAACCAACGAGCATATAGTAAATTTCACATTATCTTTAGTAAACATAATCAAATTATTCCTACCCTTGCGAATGGCATCCATATCAAACTGCCACGGCCTACCAAACAATACTTGACATGCAATCATATCAACAGCATCGCATAATATTTCATCCTTATATCTACCAATAGACAAAAGGTGTAATACATTGTTTCGTTACCTTGACATTGCCAACTGAATTAATTCAACCAACCTGGTAGGGCGTAGGATGCTTCATCACTTCTAGCTTCAGTTTGTCCACAAGTACACGAGCAACCAGATTCTCGCTACTCCCACTGTCTATGATCAACTCGATATTTAGGTCGTTCACCTTTCCATGAGTATGAAAAATGTTGTGCTGCTGAGGTTCGTCATTATTGATAGGTGTTGTCAACATTAATCTACGAACCACGAAGGAAAGTCATATCCCAACCTATAAATAGAGGCTCCTGGGCAGTGAAAAAGAGTTACACAGAGTTACACACACATCAGACAGTTTACGAAAGAGAGAAAACTCTCATAGTTTACGGAGAGAGACCACCGAAGTTATTTCCCATTAAACCCCGAAGCTCCGCCAGGCTGCCAAATCTTCCCCTAAACACTAAAACTCTCCGGCCAAAATGAACCCTAGCTATCCAGCTAGGTTTCTGCCCTATTTCACCGGTTTAAAAATTCCAAAAGGAGTAGTTGCCTTGTTCGAATCTAGACGTCAAATCCAGCCGAAGCAAGCAGTTGCTCTGCCCGATTTCAGACAAAGCAAGCACGGAAAGATAGCAAAAGCAAGCAGTTGTGCCGTCTGGATCCCGAGGCGAAAACAATAAAAAGAAGCTGTTACGCTGCCCAAAACCCCGCAAAAGCAAAAAGACTCCCTCTTCCTGAAGGACAGAGCGAGCGCACCGTAAAGCCTACCAGAAGGAAGTTTGGTACGAGATAAAACCCTCACGCTTGAAGAGGTAGGTACCTTAAAGTTTTATTTATTTTATCTTTAAAAAGTGCTATTTAAAATAGTAATATATCACGAAATAAGCAATTACACTGCCCAAAATTCTATAACAAATAGCACTAAAATAAGCCGTTATTATGGCGAAATTTCTATAAAATATATTTGCAACTCTAAAATGAGGTTGCTATAAGTTTCTATTTATCTCATTATATATATATATATATATATATATATATATATATATATATAATGCTTTATTTAAATTGCTAATTTTATAAAAAGAGCATATTTAGCCGAACAACCTATTTTGAGTCTGTAAGGGCGAGTTGGTTACCTAACCCCTTCCCAACTCGTAACTTAGCCTCCAAACCCTTTTTCAAATTTGGTATTTTTTGTTTTTCTTTGTTTATCCTTAAAATAAAGATGAAGACTCTGTTGTTCATATTTTGAGTCCACAATTGAGGCCGGACGTATTCCACGCGCTTAAAAGGTTTTGAAACCACCCACTTCTCAGTTGCGGGGGAAACGGTCGAAAAACGGGGCACTTACACTCATGTATTTACTCAGTTTAATTTTACTACTTATTTTTTAGTACTTTTAACTTTCTCATTTTATTCTTTTTATTTTGTTAAGGTTGTAGTAGATTAGCAAACACCAAATCTCTGAAATGAAAAGTGTGAATTGGAACAATATTTGGACGAACCTGCACCTGAATTGCATTAGTATCGAGATTTATATGCTTTGGAATTTTGGAAAAGTAATAGCAAACGATATCCAGTATTATCTATTATAGTATTATGGTTTGTGATGTACTAAGCATTCCTATAACAACGGTGGCATCCGAGTCTACTTTTAACATTAGTGCTCGTGTTCTTAATAAATATAGAAGTCATCTTCATGGTGATAATGTGCAAGCACTTCTTTGTACTTGTAGTTGGCTACAAGGTTTTGTTTATGGTAATAGTTTTTCTATTTTCTTACGTTACTATTTGATTAAAATAGTTGATTGTATTAACTTCTTACAAACAATAAATTTATGTTATTTTATTATTGTTGATGAAGAGGATAATGATGTTGAAGAAGATACTTTCTCAAAAGAAGGCTTGATTTCAAATACGGTTGAAGATGGAACATGATGTTTGTTGAGTTGTTTCATGTTTTTTGATTATTACTTTTTAATTAGTTGACTAGTAGTACATGAAGTTGTTAATTGTTTTGTGTTTTGAATTTGTGACTTAACTTGTATTTATTTTATTTTGGATCGTGTTGTTGATCATTAACACTTGTCCGTCAAACTGTCACTATGCTTATTACTTAATTTCATTTTTTTATTTAAATAAAGCATCATTTTTGTAGGTGTGATCCGTTTAAACCGAGGTCTACATGTAACGCCCCGAGCCCGAGAGCCCGGTCCGCTACGTGTAGCCCACACACTGACCCACTGAGCACGCAACACCTTGGGTTATCATGCCCACCACAAACCGACCCAAAACTTAATGGATGATGTTGGTGCCCAGTAGTAGCGCATGACTACCTTATAAATCACACACAAGTCTCACATCTACCCGATGTGGGATTGGAGTTTTACAATCTCTCCCACTTAAATCCTTGACGTCCTCGTCAAGGCTGAATCATACCTTGGGCGATGCAGGATTCAAGAGGTGGTTCGTACGGGGATCAAGAGGTGGCGCCCACCTTCTGCGGTGTAGTACTTTGGCCCACACAACACTTTGTTCCCACATTTTCGGCCGAGACCCGCTCTGATACCATTTGTAACGCCCCAAGCCTGAGAGCCCGTTCCGTTACGTGTAGCCCACACACTGACCCACTGAGCACGCAACACCTTGGGTTATCAGGCCCACCATAAGCCGACTCAAAAGTCCATGTATGATGCTGGTGCTCAGTAGTAGCGCATGACTACCTTATAAATCACACACAAGTCCCACATCTACCCGATGTGGGATTGGGGTTTTACACTACATGGTTAGGGATCCGATTTTAGAGGCCCATTCAAATGGCACGTTTAACATGTAGCCCTATAGGATCACAACCATATAGGGCCAGGGTCAACCCGATTAACATCCTATGCTCAGGCAAAGCCTGGTATGATTGAGCATAACATACGTAAGGGTCTCCCTATCTTTGACAATGCCCGCATGGGCGACCCTCAGCAACATCCCTTTCCTAATAGAGTCGACGGGGCCTACACAAGAAGCCACATCAATGTTATCGATTGTGGGGACATCCCCCAACTCATCAATTAAAGCCCTCGCCGTCGAAATAGTTGAAGGTGTCTGGAAGCCTGGCCACAATCAGAACTTGAATTGATCCCCGGAGGATGAAAGGGTTGCGGAAACACCACCCTCATTGGCGCCGACACGACGGACCTGCACAGACCTTTAAGGAGGAGGGGTGAAGTCCTTCCTTTTCTTCGCCGATGCTTTGATGCCCTTAGCATCGGCATCACCACCCTCAATCCCAAGAATCAGAAGCCACCCGAGCAGGAGAAGAGGTAATCGGATTACGGGCTAGGCTAGAAGACTTGCCTGTACTAGAGCCCTTCTTTGTGGGAGCGGTGAATGGAACCCGGGGCAGGTCCTGAGGCTTTTGAGCGACCAGATCAGCTGCCCGCTTACTCTCATCCTCCTCCTGTCTTTTGCAGAGATGCGTGAGAGAATTCATATCTGCAAAGAATAACATATAGAGAGTTAGATCGACAGTTCAGGAAACATGAAAATATTCAAAGAAGAAAAGGCGAGAATAAACCATTGAGATCAAAAGGGGGATGACAGTTCTCCCATTGAATGTTGCATTGGAGACAATCTTCCCTGAAGCTCTACTTGTGGCAGTCACCTAAGAAAGGATGGTAAAAAAAGGCTCCACCCCAAACACTTTCGGGTGCAACGCCCTGGCCAGACGCATGTACCTCGGGTTACATAGCAGCTCTTTCAAATCGAGCAGATATTGCTGCCCAACCTGTCTAGTCTTTCTTGAGCTCGAACAACCGTCTAGTCTTTTTTGAGTGGAAGTTTGAGCGAGAAACCTTTGGAATCTTCACTCCATTCCTGCTCCTCAGGACTATCGGCCACCCTACCTGAGAGTCAATCAAAACCGTTCTTCTATCCGAGGCCTCGACGTTGCCCAGGACATCACTGGACACCTTTAACAAACATGAATTTGAACAGAGAGTGATCCAACTAGAGCCACTCTTGCTGAAAATGAAGAGCATTCACAAAATGAACATGACTGGCTCGACTGCATCAGCCAATAAGCCGCAATGTACACCATTATTGCTCGGACAATATTCAGCATCAAGGCACAACGCATGGCTTGGCTCTCCTCGAGGAAGCAACAAAACATAAGTCCAATGGCAGACAGAGCCCGACTTGGAAAAAATCACAAAAGAACATAAACTTCTCGTCGTGTTCACAGGAGAACTCGAGCATAGTCTCCAGCTCAATGTTTTCAATCCGATAATCATCTTGGTTCACCCCTAGCAAGGTGAACCAGATAGTCACCTTGGACAGAGAGTCTAGAAAGGCCCTATGGGTGGTATATCGACACTCATTGATGTCCACCTATCTAGCAGGCACAGGGGCAGTGATGTGCGTAAAAACGCAACTCGTGAATAGAATGCACCGTCTCATCAACTGTCTATCCGACACCAGGATCATCCTGTGCGCATGCAAAAACACAACTCGGGAATAGAATGCACCATCTCATCAACTGTTTGTCCGACATCAGGATCATCATCCTCGACTACTTGCTCGGATCCTTGTCCGCTTACGGTCACAGCCTCCCCGGCCTCAACTGTATTGGTAATCATCACATCGTCTCCTTGCTGGTCATTCTACTTCTACCCACCGTAGTTGTACGCCTCGTGGCCGTTTTCTGAGAGCTCATCACGCAGTCCCAAGGGAAAAGATATTTCTACAGAGATTGAGGAAATGAATGACTCAAGCTCCACTCGCAGGGTGAATGTAATTCATAAAAAAAGAGAAATAAATCTATGTAAACCAACAAAAAGGTCGTGCCTGCCTAGCGAGCAAAACGATCCTTCCCATTTTTCTCAATCTCTAGCTAAGGTTTGATGCCGACCTACAATTTTACCCAGAAATAAAGAAGGAAAATGCAAAGATCTCAAGAAAAATATAAACTTCAGAAAATCCCCCAAAAAAGAAGAGCAAGAAGTTAAGCCAAGCATTTACTGGAAATCAGAGATTTGGGCTTTTCAACCTTGCCGAAAATGAATAGGACTTCATGACTGAAGAACGATAGAAGATCGGAATTTGGGAATGGAGTCACTGGGAAAGGCAAGCATAGTCGCCTAAGTCTTGAGCCACTTGAGGGTCTTGAAAGCTTGAAGGTTTCGTAAAACTGGAAAGGGGGGATGAACTCGCCTTTTATAGGCTAGGGCACGGACCCAAATTTCCAATAGGCGAACCTCAAAAGTCACATTAACCGATAGCCCTCATTCCGTATTAAATGCGCTGCCTCGAACTCGCCTTTCAAATTGCTCTCCAATTGTTTTAATAGCCCAATTTCACATTTGCACATGTGTAAGAGCTCGGGTAAAACATAAGACTTTACCAACTTAGAAACAACACTCCTTGTTCTGAGAATGAATACGCGCCATACAAAGAGCAAGGGGCCATTTCTGTGCCCGACCCAAACTCGATCACGAGGAAAGCACATGCGAGCATCACGTGCAGGTCACGAGCTCAATAACAAGGGTCCCACGTGAGCACCGAAAAAAGTAGGCAGAATGTCAGAGCAGGGACCTCTATCTATCCCCATCAAAACCTAGCCGGACTGAGGCCCTGCCTCTCCGACCAGGGGGCTATGACAAAAAATTATGCACATCATTCCAAATATATGCTTCATCACCTAGGCAAGGCCATGCCTGCCCAGAAAGCTATCACTGAGCGACCATCAGAGCCGTGTGTTCCAAGACATCTCAAGGGTTTCCTAAAACAAGAAGAGTTCTTTCCTTATCTACTCCGGTAATTGTGCGGCTTCTGGCACATTGCGCCTACAATTTAGGGATTCACTCCTAAGGCAACGTTGGATCCCAATCCTAAACGAATTCTATCACCTTGGGAGCCTATATATACCCATCCATAAACCCTAAACATGTATACACTTTCTACAACCTAGAAACTCTGTCAAATTACTTTGACTATACACATGATTCTTACTCTCACGACATTGTAGTTTCGCGAAGTCGTTCCTTGCATTTCCACTAAGGTGTTGTTTTCCTATTCTTAACAGGTTTCCAGCAAAGATCTAACCCATACACAAAGCTCAGATATCCTCACAAGCATTCGGATGGCCCAAGACTAATTTTTGCCACATCACTCCCTAAGAGAAAAACCTTTTTACTAAAAGCTACGCATAGGTCCCAGCAGATTTCACCTCATAGAAGATTCGGATCCCATCCAATTACACCCAAAATAAGGAGGAGAGTTTCTTGATTTCCCTAACTTTGCGGCGTACGAAGGAGAGTATAACTTGCTAGACATCATAATAACTTGCTAGACCGTCTTGCGGATCATAATTCGTAAGACAGTGCCCATTCTCTCACAATTAAATCCACCAACACACAGTAGGTTAGGTCAAAGAGATCCGTCTTACAAAAAATGCACAAAATAGTACTCCATCCATTCATAGCAAAGAATCCTGTTTGAAAGTTCTACTATTGAAGAAAATAACACTTTTAACAGTCCGTTAGTAATAAAATGACATTTTTATTCATTAATTTTTGAAAGTAGACTCTTTAAGTGAAATATTGCAAAATGAAATAGTTGACTATTAGCCCCTAAGGGGGTGGCCCAGTGGTAGACATGGGGTTTCATAATGTGCGAGGTCTCAGGTTCGATCCCTTCCCATGCCCCCCTTAGGAGGAAAAAAAAGAAATAAATAGAAATAAAAAACCATTTAAAAAAAAATAGTTGACTATCCGCTCGGAAGGGAGGGAATGTAAAAGTGTCGAAAGAAAACGTTTTAGTATACTCCGTATTTAAAAGGTAGTTGATATTACGAACCCGATTTTGTTGTAGAACAACGAGATATAGTTTTAGAAAATGAAAATTTTGATTTGACGATGTAGAGATATTGATAAGTTTAATCTAATGACACTAACACTAAGGCACTAACACTAAGGCTTATAGTTTTTCCACAAGTTCGATTGCTAATATCCTACATTTATTTAAAAGGGTATACTTTGATTTTTTTGGGTCAATTTGACCAATGCTTGAATGCTTATTTGGTCTATTTTCATTAAGTTAGAGGAAATAATATTATTACCTTTGAAAACTAAGTTAAAAGTAGTATTAATCATGTGTAAACAATTAAACCCTATTCATTAATAGGGACATAGGGAAAACTATTTTTGCTATGTAAAGTTCAATATATTAGAAGTACAAAATTGGCTAAGAAATACAAAATCAACTATGAAAAGTAATTTTAAATTAAATATTTTTTTAAAAAAAACTCCCAAATCGAGAGATTATGAATTCTAATAACGTTGTGTTCTCCTTGTATAATTTTGGGAGTTGATGTAAAAACTAACAAAGTTTTGGAATAATGACATAGCCTTTCTATTGATTTAATCACCTATTTATAGGGAGATATACAATTAGGGTTACACTTGGAGTAGGGAACAAGAAACCTATACAAGAAAGGAAACATAATAAGGAAAGAACTCTACAAGGTAATTTCCACTAATTACTAATTACAAATCAACAAGAATAAGGAAAAGATATTATTCTCTAACATGCCCCCGCAAGATGGACGTCCGAGAGGAGAGACCAATCTTGTGTAGTAATAGATGAAACCGTTGGCGAGCAAGAGGCTTGGTCAAGGCATCGGCCAGTTGATCGGCGGAGGAGATATGACAAACGCGCAGAAGCCCATCCTGAACCTGTTGCCGAATAAAATGAAAGTCCAGGGCCACATGCTTCATGCGAGTATGAAAAACCGGGTTGGAGCAGAGACTCGTGGCACCCACATTGTCACAGTAGATGTCTGGTTTGGTTGAGGAGGTGAGACCGAGTTCGCCAAGAAGAGAGACAATCCACCTGACCTCACCAGATGGCGCCACGCCCGGTATTCGCCGGAGAGAGCGAGCCGATCAGTCCGCTGTTTCTTGGAGCTCCAAGAGATCGGGTTACTTCCAAGATAGACAATGTAGGCACTCGTGAATGTGTAGTCATCCTTGTTGCCAGCCCAGTCGGCATTAGTAAATGCATGGAGGGCAGGAGGAGACTAGCGATGAAGAAGGATGCATGTATTGATAGAGCCACAGAGATACCGAAGAACTCTCTTGACCGCAATCCGGTCCTGTGCTCGATGAACGGCGAGATGAGTTTGTTGACAGTGAAGGCAACATCAGGCCGAGTGAGAGACAGATATTGAAGACTTCCCGACCATTGCTCGAAATTCTGTCGGATCTGAGAGAGTAGTGCCCATGTGAAGAGTTAAGGTAGGCGAGGTAAGGTGAGAGATGCCGTGGGCGGACAGGTAGGCGGCCAAGCTAGAGTCCTGGGAAAGCCTCATATACTCGCCGTCATTGTCCGAGTAAAGGGTGACAATGGTTGTTTTAAAATAATTTTCCACTAAGGCTTTAAATTTGGGAAAGATGGTCGCTACCTCAGATTTGAGTCTGAGCGGGTAAAGCCAGATGTAATGGGTATAGTGATCAACAAAGATCACATAGTATTTGAACCCATCAATAGAGGGAAGGAGGGAGGTCCAAACATCAGTATAAATAGTTTGAAGAGGGAGAGTAGACACAATAGTATTTTGATGAAAAGGAATTTTATGACTTTTATTAGAAAGACAATCATTACAATGAATAGGAGTGCGAGCAGTGTCAAAAGCTAAACCTAGGCTAGATAGTATCTGACTCTGGATGGGACCAGACGGATGACCAAGACGATGATGCTAGTCCTGATGAGAGACTTTGGAGCTGACACAAGCTGAGGGGTGGGGCGGGGTGGCTATGGTCGGCCATTCATACACACCGATCCTTAGCTGTCCAGGTCCAACGGTATTCTCCTGTCGGCCAGATCCTTCACATGAAAAGAAGTTGGTAAGAACTCAATAGAGGTTTTATTAGAGATGCAAAATTGAGATATAGATATAAGATTCTTTTTCATGTCAGGAACAAATAGAACATTATGAAGGGAAAAAGTGTGTGAGGGTGTATGAAGGGAGGAGAAACCAGTTTTGGAGATAGTTAACCCAGTACCATCACTAATGACCATGTCATCCATGCCCATGTAGTTGGAGTGTAGCGAGAGGTTGCCAAGGTTGCTAGTGACATGATGAGAGGCACCACTATCGAGTAGCCAACTCGGTGTCCCCGTGTCTGCCGTGGTTGTAAGGTGAGCCCGTGGTTGCCATTTGGAGCCACTTGCCGAGTTGGGAATAGCGGGCAAAGATGTGGTGGCGATCAGTTGAAAGCTGTGGGTAGCGAGTAACCGAGTGGCCCTGTTGGCGGCATGCTTGACACTTGCCCAGATACGGTCGCTGTGGTCGATGAGCAGATGCCGAGGGTTGGGAAGGTGGCCGAGGTTGCGAGGGCGGCTGATACCGAGCTTGCGAGGAGGATTGTCGAGCTGTCGAGCTATTGTTCCTTGGTGCAGCAGGGTTGGCTGAAGTAGGGTGCGAGAAGGACGAAGGTTGAGACTGCTTCAAGAGTAGCTCGCGATTGATGAGTTTTTCATGAAGCTCATCAAACGATATGAGAGTATCCCGTCCTTCAACCACATCCACGATGTGGCGGTAGTCATCATCCAAACCACCGACGATGGTCTCAATGAGATCCTTGTGGTCAAGAGGTTTGCCCAGAGCAGCAAGTTCATCAGCCCGACCTTTAACAGACTGCATGTAGTCGGAAATAGACTGAGTGCCTTTGGAAGCTCGCTTTAGAGAATCCTTGATCTGCTTGATGTAGCCACGAGTGGGGAGAGCATATGTGTGAGCAAGGGTTTGCCAAGCTTCACGGGTAGTGGCGGCCTGTTGGATCAAGGGGACCAAGGGTGCAGAGAGGAAGCCGACAAGAGCACCAAACAGAAGTTTGTCTTGCCGGATCCAGGGTTGGTAATTTGGGTTGGGTGTGGGAACGTCCTTGGATGGTTGAGCATCCTTGGTGAGGACAGTGGGAGGCGGACATGGATGTGAGCCGTCTACAAATTTGTAGAGGTCATAGCCGATGAGAGTGGCCTCAACTTGGAGTTTCCATGCTATATAATTGGTGGAGGTGAGTTTGGTGATATTGTGGTGAGAGATGTTAATGAGGTCGAAGGTTTGTGTGGGATCAAGAGGGTTTTTAATGGTGAGAGAGTGATTTCCGTTAGCCATGGTTAAGAAGGGTTAAGGGCGGCGGCTAGAGAAAGAAAACGAGGTTTTAGAAGCAAGGCTCTGATACCATGTAAAAACTAACAAAGTTTTGGAATAATGGCATAGCCTTTCTATTGATTTAATCACCTATTTATAGGGAGATATACAATTAGGGTTACACTTGGAGTAAGGAACAAGAAACCTATACAAGAAAGGAAACATAATAAGGAAAGAACTCTACAAGGTAATTGCCACTAATTACTAATTACAAATCAACAAGAATAAGGAAAAGATATTATTCTCTAACATTTGATTTGTGTTTTTTAATTGACAAAAACATAAGAAACACATTTTTATTACTGTATTTTTTCTATAGAACTGATCTCCTTTATTCTGGTGGACAAAGTTGTGAAAGAGTGAGTATTCGTCATACAAATTAGGATCAGTAAAACGGTCTTACAAAAGATCTACTTTTTTAATTTATCAGCACATGAAATGATATAGACTAAGTGTGATACAAGATTTGAATTCATTTTGGAAGAGAATATACATTTAAAGATGTGGCATTTAATACTCCCTCCGTCTGGGTAAAAAGTCTACTATTTCATAGTGTTCTAAAACTCGCCCTACGCAAATGCTTAAGCGCTAGGCACCGACCAAGTCGACTAGTCGCTCTAGGTTATAGGCGTCGACTAAAAATAGTTAAACAAAAGAGAGAGGGTCAGAAGAGAGACAAACACAGGAGGTCAGATGTCTTTGGGACCTTTGAAGAGTAGTGTTCTAAAACTCCTCGCCTAGCTCCGCCTACGCCCCGCCTAGGCGCTAGGCCCCTTTCTACCGCCACGACTTTCTTAGTCATCGCCTAATCGACCAAGTCAGTGCCTACGCCAAACCTCGCCGACCTTAATTTATTTTTGTAGCTTTGATTTTGTGGCATGCGGTGACTGGAGAAGGAAGGGGGGAACTGGAGAAGGAAGGGGGAGTGGTAATGGTGAGACAGAGAGGGAGGTAGAAAGAAAATGGGTTTGATTTTATGGACATTCGGTGGGATGATTAAAAGGTTAGATCTAGGAGGAAAGAGATTGGAGGATGAAAAAAATGAGGAGAGTCGGTCTGCCAGAGAGAGAGAGAGAAAGAGAAGAAAAAAAAAGAAAGGAAGAAAAAAGGGTTGCCGGTCTACCAGATAGATAGAAGAAAGAAGAAGAAAAAAAGATGAAGAAGAAGGGGGCTGTCTCGAGACTCAAAATTTAGAATGAGAAGGGATTAAGGAGAATATTGTAGACTGTGGGTTGTAGGGGCAGTAGGTAGGTGGAGTAATATTTTTTTTTTTGTTTTTAGTTCTAAACTTGGCTGGTTTATTGCTTTGGGGTTGTTGAGAATTGAGGATTAATGGTAGGTTTGTATATTTTTGTTCATTTTACAAATATAGACAAGTGTTTGATAAATTGACAAACAAAAAATAAATAAATTTGTAGTCAATGTGTTTGATCTTTGATGTAAATTATCAAAAAAAAATTAATTATGCCTTAATTCTAGGCCCCGATTACGCCCCGACTAATCCCCTAGGAGTTAGACGCTAGTGTGCCGCCTATCGATTTTTAGAACCTTGTTGAAGAGACAAGCAAGCACCTTTGAAGAAATTGGGGTTGATGAGGTGGAAATAACGACGAAGAAAGAACAGGATGAAGAGTCCAGGGAAGGGGTTTAAGAGAGAGAGAGAGAGAGAGCGGTGAGAGACTTAAGGAAAATATGCAGGGGCTTTGACGGTTAGAGCATCACCATTGCACTCTTCTTCTCTCCTCTTCTTAATAAGAAGAGAGGATTTTTGCAATGGTGGAGCTTCTAATTTCTTTTTCCTAAATGGCCACATAGGAGAGAGATTGAGAGAGCTTCCTAATTAGGAAGAAAAGGAGGGAAGAAGAATTTGGAGGGGGAGCAATGGTGAGGTGCACCGCTTGCTTAAATTTGGAGCGTGCACCACATTCTTGGGACTGGAGCGTTAGCGGCTGACCATGGTGGGTCCCAGTGTCTGCTTTTTCACTATTTTGTTGATTTTTTTTTTTTGAAAATTCCAGCCATTGCTTCCTATCGTTGAGGGGTGGGGTTTGCAATATTTTTTATTTAACTTAAAGTAACCGTTGGTGCATTTTTATATTTTTTAAAGTTTTTTTTCCTTCTTTCTTATAAATATTATTTATAAATTAATTAATGTATTTATTTATACATAATATTTAAATATGAAATATATTAAATAAAGTTAAATAAATTTATTTGAGAAGTATAAAAATAAGATTTAAGTGTAAAGTTAATGAGGTGGCTGTGGAGCCTAGCTAAGAAGATGTATAAGAAGATTATGAATGAATATATATATTTTTAAATAAAATAAAAAGAAAAAAAATGTGTAAATAACAGTGAAACTCGATTAAGAAGATGGAAAGAAAAGAGTAGCATTGGGATGCTCTAGGGTGCTGGAGCCCTAGGTAGACAGTGGTCAGTGAGTCGTTTTTGATCTTTTACTTTCTTAATTGGTTTTTTAATCTAATGAAATTTTATTATAACACACACACACACACACACACACACACACACACATATATATATATATATATATATATATATATATATATATATATATATATATATATATATATATATATATATATATATATATATATATATATATATATATATATATATATATATATATATATCACGCTTTAATAGATAGGTTTTATAATTTTTTTATAATAACTAGAAAAATAAAATAAGGAAGAGAAGATTTTTTAAAAATAAGAGTAATTATATTTCAGTGTTTTAATTACTCATTCCGTTCCGAAATTATTGGTTTTTTTCATTCATCAAGAAAAAATTGTCTTGTTTAAAAGTTTTTTTTAGTACAACACTTACTTTAATTATAATTCACATACACATGTGTTTTTAAAGAAAATTACATAATATATCAATATTAATAATCAATTCAATTATTTTTTCTTATTCCGTGTGTTAGACAGAACATGATAATAATTTTAGGACGGAAGGAGTATATATATTAAGAAAAATTATCTAAATAAGGGTAATTATACCGTAATTCTAGGTCCCGACTAGTCCTCTAGACGCTAGATATTAGTCTGACGTCTAGCACCTACCTAATGATTTTTAGAACACTATTATTTCATTTTAAGATATTTAATATAAATAGTTTATTTTTAATAATTTAAATATAAAATTATTATTTTATTACTAATAAATTACTAAAAATATCAATTGGTTAAAAATTTTGACTTTAAAACTAGAACTTTTTAACCAAAGTAGTTAAACTTGGTTCTCGTCGTGGACCCAATTACTTACAGTGAAAACGAGGGAGTTTCCAGTCCAATAATGAGCCGTTGACTGCGTCCTACGTTAAAACCTACGAATACACGTCATCATTTATTCGACCTACTTGACTAAATCTTCTACACACAAATCCGAAATAATGTTCAGCGCAATGCCGATATACGACAAATTAATGTACCAAATTAGCAATTTAAATATGCCATGAGTTCAATGGTAGCTACTTTAAAATTTATTGAGATAGCATTACCATTACCGTTCTTGTGGTCCGACCGGGGTCGAAAGATTAGTTGACCTTAGACTAGAACACGTTTGAGAAACCAAAGTAAAGATATGAAGACTTACCTTAAAGCATCACCATCTTACATAATAAATACAAAACACTCCCCGCACCCCCACCTCCACACACTCCACATGACCCCCCAAATAATAAAAGTGATATGTCAGCCCCCTTCCCCCTCACATTCAAACGTCGGCTCCCTTCCCCAAATGTGAATAGCCAGTCATCTTCCTATTTTGGAAAAAAAAATTTTCTACCTCCTACATAGATCCTACAGAGATCCATAAGAAGTTTTTTCTCATTGTTTAAATCATCTTTTTAATAGGAAGATGGATAAAAAGTTAGTATTTTTTGACAATGTAGATGCTCTTAGAATTAATAATTATACTCTCCACATTAGTGAAGTCGTTAATTTAGTACTTACTTCGTTTCTGAATTATTGTTCTGTTTGACTTTTTAAGTCAAATTATGTGTTTTTCAAATTAAAAATTAAAACATTTTTTTTATTTTATAGTCTTCAAAATTTCTAAAAAAAAACAAACAAACATAATTCGTAGTACTTTTTAAATTTCAAGAATTGCGTGTATTGTGATTACAAAAATGAAAAAAACAAATATACGACAAAAAAATTATTTGAGCAACACCTAAGTTGTTTCACAAAGTTAAACCATGATTATTTAGGAACAAATTGTTGTATTTCCATATGAGCAAGGATAATAATTGTAAAAATGCTTTAGCATAATCAATAGATTAACATCAAATGTGAAAGGTAAAGTTGAAATATTATAAAGATGATAAATATAAGTAGAGTACTAAAGTTAAACATACTAAAATAGTATTGTAAACTATTTTTACTTGAAACTAGGGTTGTAAATCGAAACTACTGAACCACGGAACTGAACTAAACTAGTTGATTTTGGTCGAAGATGATTTCAATTTTAAAAATTAGAAAACCGCTCGGTTCGCTTCACGATTTTTTATATCCAACCAAACCAAACCGAACCAACATATATTAAGCTACAATAGTATTTCAAATAGATAATATATAATTATTTATTTTAATAATTGAATACAACATCAAAATATAATAACATGAATTATGAGCAAGAGTAATTTCAGGTGTTGTTCATGGACGTCTAGGGGAAATCAATAGGCTCATGGCTATTCAATTATCAACTAGATATAATGAATCCAATATAAATTAGTTGTTATTCCTTTGATGAACATTGTAATGTTTCACAAGTAAGAAAAAATATCTGCAAAATGGCTCTCACATCAGCCCAACCAAGGTTCAATGAGCTTTGAAGTTAAGGCTATAAAAGATTATATAATTTTCCATTTCTGGTGTATAATGCAAATTTCTTAGTGTTTAGTTATGTTTCCAATCTACATTACTTTTAAAAAAAATTATGTTTCGATTATTTTCATTTTCATGATTTCAATAAATTTATTTTTTAGTAATCAATGCTACATGATACTATATAGCAACAAAAAATTGATAAGTTTCAACCAATGCTTATTGAATCTCATAAATGATATATTGGTATTTTGTTTTATGAACGAGAGAATAGAAAAAGAAAATATTGAGACAAAGAAAATTGAGAGAGAGAACGAATTGAGAGAGATGTTAAGAGAGATGAAGAAGAGATGAGATGACAAATCATTTTCTAGAGGAAGGGTATGATACAATCCTAACAAGCTTTAAAATTGTTTCTAAGAGTTCAAGGGTTTATTTAATATGTTTGAAAGCTGGGAGGTAAGATTGGAAGTTGTTAAGAAACTTGGAAGGGTTAAAGTGCAGTTTCAGCAAAATGGATTACATTTTTTGGGTGCACAATTTGTCAAATATGCGCTTGCGTCTTAACCCGAAGGCGAGACGTCCACAATTGGTCTTTTAGTGTTTTACTGTTTTGGTATTTTTAGGGTTTTAGTTTTTTTTTTTAAATTAGGTCGCTTGATTCTAAAGTTTATGTCTAATAATTTCCTTTTAATTAATTTTCTTTTCATATAAGAATTAGGATTTATTTGGTAAGTCTATATAAAAGGCATTCTTAAACATTGTATTTTGAAAGGGTTGATTGATTAATAAAATTGAGTTGATTTTCTAAATAGAAAATTGTGTGTTCTTATTTGAGTGTCCCGGATTAGAAGTTCGGATTATAAACATCATGGATTCGTTATTTATAATTGAATTCGAATTTTTTTTTTTTTTTTGGGAAAACAAGCGCGGCACCCTGCTGGATTTAATTGAAAAAAAAAAAACAAACAAGAAGGGGACAACCAACCTTACCCGATTAAGGGGAGGACAAAAGAGCCTTACCTCGGAAAGGAAATACCAAAAAAAGAAAAACAACTAACTAAAGAGCTTGATGAATATGAGGTTTACGCCTTGCCAAAAGATGAGAAGATAATTCAAAATTAATGCGCAAGATAACTTGTTGAGACTTTGCCCTAGAGTTTCATAAAGCGCTTGATTACAATACTTCCAAAGTTCCCAAAAAATAATGGAAGGAAGGACGATTTGGGATAAAGAGATCCTAGGAGAGAGCCACCATCACCATGACAAGCATGCCTGTTGAATAGATTCCCTACAAGTATATAGAGATACAACCAATAGCACTGAAATGAGACCATAAATCAGTGGCAAGAGGGCTTTAAAGAAAGACATGATCAAAGGATTCATAATGCCCAAACGAACAACAAACACATCGAGAAACAATGTTAAAGCCACAACGTTGTAAGCCCTCGTCAAGAGGCAGCTTACCAAGAAATAATCTCAACATGAACACACTTATGCGAGTTGAAAGACCCTTGTGCCAAATATACTTGGTTGAAAGAAGTAAGGGTGATGAGAACGAATTAATTCCCAAGCTGAAGAAAAGGTGAATTTACCCGAGCTGTTGGCAGACCAAAGAGGAATGTCATCCGAAATAGAAATAACAAGCTCCTACACCTGAATTTCATGAATAGCGGGAGCAGGCAGAAAATCAAAAGCGGCTTGGGAAATCTAAAAAGAGGAAGTAAACAGCTTGAAAGAACGCGATGCCACGGAAACTCAATATGGAACGATGTTACAGTCAATGTTGCAGTGAATGTTGCAACAATGGCTGTAACAATGTGAACTGAAAGTGTTTCACAGAAAATTGCAGCGGAAGAATTGTTTTAAGATTTAAAAACAAACAGACTTAGAAAGACAGAAAATCACACAAAAACAATCTACAAGTATCAAACTTGTAGATCACGCCTCAAGGCAACAAACTTTATTAAGATCAACACTGTTTTTGGAACTTAATAATAAACACAAAATTCTCACAAGATATATAATCTTGGAGAATCACAAAACCCACATAAACTACTAGAACAAACGTGGGAAGAAAGAATTAAAAACAAGAACAGCTTCACACAAACAGGAAGCACGAAACACAAGCTTCAGGAAACACAAGGCTGTGTTCCTGAAGAGTTAAACAGCAGCAGTAGCAGCAGCTCCAGCAGGTATAAAAAATGCAGAATGGTCTTCGTGTATTAGAAGTTGTTTTCTTCTCACAAGATTGACACACAAGACTTCTGGATTGAAAAACTCTCTTACACCTACTGCTTTCTGAATATTCTCTGATTCAAGGCTCTCTCGGCACACACCAAAACTGGATCGACTCTCTCTTCTGCGCACAAGCACTTCTGAACGATACCTTCTATATGCTCTCAGCTCTCGGTCTTGCTGCGTAGTTTCTCTCTTGTAAGCTCTTGCAGCGTATATCTCAACCAGGAAATCACCTCTATATATATAGCGCACCAGCCTGTAGAACACGGCACAAGGAAAACAATTCCTACTAGGAAAGAGATTAATACAATATTAAGAAAGATTATGTTTCCTATTAAGACTAAGATACATCAAATAACAAATTTATTTACATAAATCTAGTTACCAAAAATATGTTGCCTAAATCTTTTGAAAGATTTGAAAGATCAAATCTTTTGAAAGATTTGAAAGATTTTCCTATCAAAAATCAAAACCAATCTACCAAAAATAATCTAAACAAAATCTAACACCTAGAATAAACATTGACTAAAATAAAATTCTTCTTTGACCAAGAAAGGTGAAAACAAGATAAAATAGGTCATGCCTATTTTACCCTTACACAGCTCCTTTACATGATTAATAGGACACCGAGCAGGCCGGACTAGGGGGGTCGAAGGAAGCCAAACATCAAACCAAATAGAACAATCCCCTTTACCAATATGCCACTTAATCATGGGATCAGCAAAACACTTAGCCAGGACCATCCTTTTCCAAGTGTGATAGCCATGGGAAGAAGCAAAACAAGGATGAATATTGCGGCAGTACTTACTGAGCATGAATTGAACCCAAAGATTGTTCCCAGACCGAAATCTCCACCAAAGTTTCAACGAATGCGAGCTAATAAAATCAGAAAGAGAGCGAACACCAAGTCATCCTATGGTAGTGGGAGAACAACATTTGGACCAAGCAATCCAATGGGTCCTCTTTTTATCTTCAATTTTCCCCCAAAAGAAATTAGCAAACATGTTTTCTAATAATTTGATAACAACCACAGGAGGGTCAGCGATGGCAAGCTGATAAATGGCCATAGAATGGATGACATGACTGATAAGCATAATCTTGCCGGCAGGGCTAAGGAGGGCACCTATCCAAGATCCAATCTTATCCCGAATTTTTAGAAGGAGAGGGTCAAAGGTTTTTTTAAGACACTTGCCAATGTAGAGTGGGCAGCCCAAATAACTAAGGGGAAGAGTCTTACAAGGATAACCGAGCTTAACATAGATGTTTCAAATCCGAATAGGGGTCATGGATTTGGAGGAAATGAAACAGCTTTCCCCCCCTCCTCCCATTAATTTTCGGCCCAGAGCAAGCTTCGTAAATAGAGAAAGAATATCATCATGGTTTTGGATGGATATGTTATTGCCATTACAGAAAATTAAAACATCATCCACAAAAGCAAGGTGGGAGATCATCGGACACCCACTAGAAGTAGACTAGGCGATATAGGGGAAACGAAGATGAAGATCGTTGAGGCCATTACTCAGCACTTCAGCCACAATAATAAAGAGACTCTAGGAAAGAAGGTCGCCGTGACGAAGGCCCCTAGAGGAAGGGAAAAAACCCATCGTATCCCGGTTAACCAGAACAGAAAACCAATTATTACAAATGAGCCTCCAAATCATGTCAATAAAAATTTCATGGAATCCAAATCTCCGAAGAACTTTAATGAATAATGAGATAAAACCAAGAAATTCTATCAAACGCCTTTGAAATATCAAGCTTAATGGCAATATTCAATCCATAATTTTTTCCCCCAAATACGTCATCATTTCATGGGCAAGCAGAGTGTTATCCTGAATGATTCTCCCTTTGACGAAGGCACTTTGATTATCAGAGATGATATAAGGAAAAATAAAAGCAAGGCGTGAAGCGATAATTTTTGAAATTACCTTATTACAGAAATTGCAGAGGCTTATGGGTCTAAAATCTTTGAAAGGGAGAGGGCTATCAGTCTTGGTAATAGTAATAATAAGAGTACTGGTCCAAGAAGGAGGGGCGGTGAAGCCGGAGAAAAATTCCAGAATGGCTTGATAAAGGTCTTGTCCTATAATATTCCAACATGAAGTAAAAAGTTTACTAGAGAAACCATTTGGCACAGTAGCACTGTTCTCACTTAAAGAGAAAACCGTAGAGCGAACTTGAGTAATAGAGGGCAGAGCAATAAGCTTACCATTCATGTCTTCTGTAAGAAGGGAAGGAATAATATCTAGAAGGTTATCATCTGGAACTGAATCAACAGTTAACTTGTTCTGAAAAAAAGTAACAGCCTCTTGCTTAATAATTAGAGGGCCTGTAATAACATCTACCGAGGAGTTAGAGATTTGATGTACAAAAAATTTCTTATGCGTGGGCTTAACAAAGGCATGAAATAATTTTGTATTGCCTTCCCCTTCCTTTATCCATTTAATGTGGGCCTTATGGAGCCAATAATCCTTTTCCATTTAAAAAAAATGGATAACTTTAGCTTGGGCTCTATGAAGAGATGCATGCGAAGCCGGGGAAGAAGGGGAGTCGAATTGAATTTCCTGAGCACGGGCCTCTTCTTCAGCTTGGTGGAGATTAGAAAAGGTATTACCAAAGGTATCCTTGTTCCAAGTAATAAGAGCTTTCCAAACCATTTTAAGCTTCACCGAGAAGGAATGCATAGGGCGACTACTGGTAGTAATATTCCAAACATCTTGAACGGTTGAGAGAAAAGAGGGATGCCGATCCAAACATTCAGGAATCAAAAAGAAGACTTGCGACCTTGAGATTCGTTAGAAATCTTAACCATAAGAGGGTTATGATCAGAGCATAAACGATGAAGATGATTCACATCAATTTTGACAAAGAAAGAAGACCAAGCATGATTACAAAGGATATGGTCAATCGGTTGATGAATAATCGCATCCCCTTCTCTTTTATTCCACCAAGTGTATGATGGGCTTCGAGAGTAACCCATATCAACAAGACCATTAACAGCAAGGCAAGAATGAAAATCCATAGCACCATTCCTATCCCAATCGTTACCCCCAGATTTTTCATCTGACAATAAAATGATGTTGAAATCTCCACCAACAAGACACGGAAACACATAATATTGTACTCCCACATCAATCAAATCTGTCTAAAGATCTTGACGCTTAAGAGCAGAACATTTTTCATAAACACTGGAAATAATCGAAGGTGAAGACCAAGTGAGATGTTGAATTTTCACAGTCAAATGCTGGGAAGACTCAATCAAAACGGAACATGTGAAAGAAGGCTTAGCGAAAGGCCATATAGAGCTACACGAATTGGAAGTCGAAAAACGAAATTTAAGCTTCCTAGTCAGTAGTTGAACTTTATCCATATCGATCATAGGTTCAAATATAGTAATAGAGGAGATATTATGAGCAGTCACAAGATGTTTAATCTAATTAAAATTATGAGTGTTACCAAATCCTTTAACATTCCAAAATAAACAATTAACATCCATTGGAAGGGGAGGGGTTTAAACAAACAGAAGACTTAGCATTTGAGCGAGTTTGAAGCGGAGACGGGACATTAGAAGTGACTTTTTTCTTCTTTGGAGAACCAATACAATCCCTGAGTACAAGTGCTCTCAATTGGGATATCCTCTTCTGCTGTTTCAAGAGAGGCAAATCGATTCGGATAAATAGAGGAATAATATTATCAGTACCATTGCCATCTACAAAATCAGCAGCCTGCCCACTTACAGGACCAATAATATGTTCAACTTCAGGGTCAAGGGAAGGAGTAGTCACTAAAACTTTGTTAACCAACATGGGTTGTGAGCCTTCGTTTAAAGTTGACACGGATATTTGTAGAATTTCCTTTGTAGAAGGAACCGGCAATAGGGAATTTAAATACTCTAGAGAATAATTTAAATCTTAAAGAGAAGAAGCCAGGACATCTTTTATCGAGGAGGATTGAAGTTGTGTAGGATCTTTGATAATGTTCACAGTCGAGGTATTCTGTTTGTCCATAGTTTCTTCGGTCGAATCAAGAACGATAGGTTGTGCTGAAGGGTCACCCAGGTTCGAGGAGGATGGATCAATTGGGGAGATATTATCAGGGGCTGGAGGGACGTGTTCATCATTGGTGTTTTTAGGAGGATTAAACTTTGGCACCCAAGCTGTTTTAGTCAGTGTGAGGTCTGTTTTCTCAGCTGGTGTCGGAGCCGATTGAGGAGCAGGATTGGGGTTTGCCTTACAATTCATAATATCATGACCTTGACCAAGGTAGTGACTTCAATATTGTTGCATGTTATCAGAGTGAATAGAATGCCAAACCCCAGGTAATTTCGAGCCACAGTCAACCCATAGGGGAGGAGGCGGGTGCCTTAGGTCAATTTCAATGTAGATATGAGTAACACTTGGTCGTAAGAGATTTGCAGTAGGATTATAAATCATAAGAGGTTTACCAAGAAGTTAGCAATAGAAAACTGAGTATGCTTATGAAAAATATATATAGGAAGGCCAGGGAGCAAAAACCAAACCGATCGAGGTGATGGTGCTCTTAACTTCAAGCCGGAAACTAGGTGTCCATTTAAACGCCCTCATAGGAAAGCTTCCGAGGTACTATTGGTCCTTCATCCATAACTGATGATAATCAGCCTCATGGTTAACCTGAATCAGGATGTGCTTGGAGTCTAAATGGCCAATAGTGAAGTTTGCTTTGAGACCAAAGGTGTGAAACAATTTTTTTGTGGATTCCATTGATGGATGACCATGAAAGAACTTGCCAACCCGCAAACTAGAATGGTTGAGCAAGATTATTGATAATATCATATGTGCGTTTTAGAGTCGGCTCACCTTTATAAGAAGAGGAAGTTATGAGTGGGATGTTGAAGGAAGGATTGGAGGAATTGTTAAGGATATCTGCGAAGGATTTTCTCAAGGTGGGAGACGAGGGGTCTAGGGGTGGGTTGTCCATGGCGTAGCCATATAGACGAAGGCCCTAGTCATCCCAATTGTGGCGTCGTTCATAATTCCAAGGTTCGCGTCATCTCGAGGGCGTTGGTTCGTGAAGTCATTCATCCTAAAACCTTTCTAGGAGATCTATGGTTAACATCATTTAGTATTAGAGTAATCGAAGTTACGGTAATTCCATTCTATCTTACTTTGTGTTATTATCGTTCTAGTTGTTAAACCTTAATTTTCGCTAGGGTTTGTGTCAAAAAAAATTTATTTGTTTTGATTTCCTCTATTTGTTCTAAACTTGGGTCATCAATCCTTGTTTTAGTTGTCTTATTCTTTCAATTTCGAAATCCTAAATTGTTCTAGGATTTGTTATTAAAAAAATTGTAACTTTGAGTGCATACACGTAAGGGAGTGAATCACCAAAATAATCACCATGTTTGAACTTCATAAACCATTGGCAATTGATGATTGGACGGAGTTTTTTCGAGGGATAGTGGGTAGTGAGTTCATGATTGAGGTATGGAGAAAGAACATATTCCATAATAAATGTTACGTGAATAATAAGGTATTTAGTATGATTATTGATGAAGATAGTGACTCTAATATTGCTAGCTCCTATATGGTTGATAGGTTAGGGCTACCAATCTTTACACATCAGCAACCTTATGAATTGCTAGGGCTACATGTTGATGGGCAAGTGCATGTCTCCCAACAAACCCTAGTCACTTTCCGAATAGGGATGTATTCTGATATGGTGGTGTGTGATGTAGTACCGATGGAGACTAGTCACTTTTTACCTGGGAAACCATGGGAAACGGATGAGAAACTTACAATTTGATGGGTATAAAGAAATATCATTTCATGTATGAAAATAGGGAGATATCTTTAGTGCCTTTAAAACCTGCTCAAGTTCTTGATGATCTATTAGTTTTGCAAAAGAGCATGAGTGAATGGAAGATTGAAAAGGAAAGAATTGAAAACGAGAAAATAGAAAAAGAAAATATTGAGACAAAGAAAATTGAGAGAGAACGTTAGACAGATGTTGTGAGAGATGAAGAAGAGAGGAAGTTGAAGGTAGTTTGAGAAGACTTGAAGCTACTGCATGTATATGAATACCCGTTTGATTTTACATCTTCAACTTTGTATTGTTCTTGGATCTTGTGTCACGGGCGGCTCATCGGGTTGCATGTGCGAATTTGAGGACAAATCTTTTACAAGAGGAGGGCGTATGATACGATCCTGACAAGCTTTAAAATTGTTTCCAAGAGTTCAGGGGTTTAATTGATATGTTTGAAAGCTTGGAGGCAAGATTGGAAGTTGTTTAGAAACTTGGAGGGGTTAAAGTGCATTTTTAGCAAAATAGATTACATTTTTGGGTACACAATCTGTCAAATAGGCACTCGCGTCTCAACAAGAAGGTGACCGTGTCCGCTTGGAAAAAACTACCGTGTTCTTTTTTTGTTTTATTTTTGGTCTTTTACTCTTTTACTGTTTGAATATTTTTAAGGTTTTAGTTTCCTTTTAATTATGTTTCTTGTTCCTAAAGTTTAACATTAAAAGTTTCATTTTAATTAGTTTTCTTTTCCTACAAGAATTAGGATTTATTTTGTAAGCCTATATAAAGACATTCTTAAACATTGTTTTTTAAAGATTTAATTAATTTTGGTCCCTCAACTTTACATAAATAATTTATTTGGTCCATGTATTATAAAATTAATTCATTTAGTCCTACATATTGACGTTTACCATCAGATTCCCCCTTACCCCATCACCATTAATATTCATGTCTAAATTTGTTAGAAAATGTTCAAACTACCCTTATATGCCTTAAATTAGCGTGCACACTTATCTCTTTCTCTCTTGCATCCTCCCAAAGCCCTTTTTCACTGTCAGCCTCGACCTTCATCTTCATCTCTTCCATTTCTTCTTGAGGAAGCCCCAACACCAATCATCTTCTCCATTCTCCCCTTTTGTCCCACTATCTCCAAGCACCATCTTCAAACTCCGGCCTACCAACATCATTCACCCACAGTGTCCGACGTCCTTATCTTCTCCAACTCCAACCATACCCACCATTCTAGTGATCTTGACATCCAGTCCCGATGCAAGTCCCATCTCCACCCTCTAATTCTCACTCTCAAGCACGCACTCCAGCCTTCATTGTCTAACCCTAGGTCTCGGATTTGCAAGTATGAGGAAAGACTTTTGCACAAGTTTTCACCAGAGTTAGGGCGGCAACTAGAAATGATGATGATGGCAAAGGGAGACTTGGTCAGAGACGAAGAGGCAATGGGTGATGGCGAGACCGAAATTGGTGAGACATAGTTGGAATCTCGATCTGTTGATGGTCGGAGATGGAAATGACATTGGCCCCAAACGAAGATGGAATCTCAATCTATTAATGACTATTTCGAACAGAAAGCTTTGGGAAATGCACCAAGGAAGAGTTCATTGTTTCTTGTTTCTGGTATGAAATATGTATTTGGTTTTCTAATTGCAATGTTAACAGAATCAATCATGGAAGTTAGGAAATCAAGTCAACCGAGTAAGCAAGAAATGAAGATTAAATGTCTGAATCTCTCTCTCTCTCTCTCACACACACACACACACACATAGTCGGTTTCCTTTTATCAATTTGAATTTCTCAACTCTCTTGCTATTAGAAATGAAATTTCACACACAATGAAATTCATGATGCTCAATGTGTGTTTATTCCGTTGCAGACTCAGGTAAGGGTACTTTAGGCATTTAAAAAATAATTTGATAGAAAGTTTAAAGTTGACGGGGTGAGGGGGAATATGATGTTAAATGTCAACATGTAGGACCAAATGAATTAATTTTTTAGTATAAAGACCAAATAAATGATTTTTGTAAAGTCGAGGGACCAAAAAATCAATTAAATCTATTTTTAAAGAGTTGATTGATTAATAAAATTGAGTTGATATTCTGCATAGAAAATTGTGTGTTTTTATTTAAGTGTCCTGAATTAGAAGCTCAGATTATAAACATCATGGATTCGTTGTTTATAATTAAATTTCATTTATCAGTTGGAGATTCATCTTAATTGTGGCATAATTCACAATTCCAAGGTTCCCGTCATCTCGAGTGTGTTAGGTCGCGGAGACATTCATCCTAAAACCTTTCTACGAAATCTTGGGTTAACATCATTTCTTATAATGTTCATTCGAATTAAACAAATATTGTGCCTAAACTAACATAAATATATTACTAATAAATTTCGTTTGAATTAAAAAATATAATAAAACAAAAAAGTTAGTCTGAATTTTATTTGGAATTAGAGTTTAAATGCTCTAACAACACCACAGAATTTGAGGCGTGCATCGCTGGTCTAGAAGAAGCCCTTCGAAGAGGGGCAAAAGAATTAGAGGTTTTCAGAGACTCGACTTTGATCATGAACTAGGTCGAATAAAAATGGAAAAACCCAAGATCCTCGCTTACAACTATATCATGCCCGTCTAACCAATTTGTCCCAAGGGTTTGATGACATATCATTTCACTATCTGCCACGAGACATAAATAGACTTGTCGATGCACTAGTAACTTTGGCGTCATTAGTCGAAGTTCCATCAGATATAACAATACAACCTTTTGTAGAAGGGAAAAAGGTCACACATGCCTACTATTTCACAATCAGCACAGATTCAGAAACAAATACCGAACCTGTAGACACCCCAATTTCGTACCCCCGATACATGACATGACATAAAATATCAAGAACTGTTAAAACATTAACAAATGTCAAGTTACACGGTCAAAATTGCAAAAGGACAAAGCAGGATGCACAAAAGGACAAACTGCAGGGACCAAAGTGTCAAAAATAAGCAATGTTTGAGGTTTAGGCTTGGCCTATCAAGGGTTTGGGCTTGGCGCCCAAACCTCAATAGGTTGGCGCCCAAACTTCTCTCCCCAGCACTGCTCATCCAACAATTTGTCGTAAAATGCAATCCGTTAGGCGTACACTCGATCAATGCGTGTGATGAAATCTCAAAATTCCAGCGATGTCCCAGCCTCCTCCTATAAATAGAGGTGTCCGGCTTCTTCATTCAGCGCTCAATTCATCCGTAAAATTTATCTGCGTCTCCGTTACGCTGAAGAAATAAATACCGATAGATCACCCACAAAAGCCTCGAAACCCTGCCAAACCTCCGCCTAAACACAAATCCAACCGTAGAAGTGTACCTTAGCCCCCCGCCTAGGTATCCACCCCTTTTCCCGGTCCAAAAATCGTGGATAGAGCGTTGCTCGCCCGATCTAAAAGGCCGAAATAGATAGTAAGTCGTTACTCGCCCAAATTGACCTTTTCCAAACAAAAACCGAGAAATAAGCATTACCCCGCCCGATCCCGAGGCCGAAAAGTAACTTTCGAGAGTTGCCCAAATTCACACAACACACAACTTCAACCACACCGGACAAAAAAGACTCTCTCTTCCAGGGACGAGCGAGCACACCCCTACGCCGCTTTGTAAGCTTTTATTGTTAAAGTCTTTTATTTCTATGTAATAGTATTATTTCCATCCGGCCCAATGTAGATATATAAGCGCTTGTCGCCTGATTTTATTAGGAAATAGTACTAAATGTAGCCGTTATTATGGCAAAATGTTTTTAAATAAGTTTGTATTTATTTATTTCATTTATTCAATAAAGTATTTATTTGTAAATGTATTATTTCCGGTCCGGTTCAATATCAATATATAAGCAGTTATGCTGCCCGGATTTTGTTAGGAAATAATACTAAATAGAGCCGTTATAATGGCCAAATATTTTTAAATGTGTCGTAATTATTGGAAAGAGACCGCAAGTCCGTAAATAATGTGGCCACGAATGTATTTGTTTAAATTTCCCTTGTCATTATAATACCTTATTTATTTGCTAAGTAAATGTGACAATAAGCATACTTCAGCCAAAAACCATTTTTGAGACCGAAAGGGCGATCGAGTTGGGTGCCTAGCACCTTCCCAACTCGTAACTTAGCCTCCGAACCCGCTTTTTAAAATCTCTGGTTTTCTTTTCTGGTTTTTCTTTATTTTTGCCTTAAAATAAAGATGGCGAATCTAAAACTTTCGATCCAGGGGCCTCGCGAAGATTCCCTTGCACTTTCATGTTCTCCCCTAAAAAAAGGAGATATGGGAATGGAGGAGTGATACATTCCCATATCCTGGTATCCCCTAAACAAGGGATAACTTGATGCGGGAAACCCATAGCTCCCATAGTGATCTGAATGGGCCATAAGGCTATTTTCAATAAATCCACAGTGGAGGCGTCGCAATATTCTTTCTTGCACTTCTCTATTTTTCCTGAAAGATAAAAGGGGAGAATGGGAATGGAAGAGTAATGCATTCCCATATCCTGTTATCCCCGAAATAAGGGATAACTTGACATGGGAAACCATTAGTTGCCATATTGGATACAAAATCCACTCAGAGCAACCGAGGCACATTCCAACGTGCTACTATAGACAGCACTCCTCTCGCACTTTGGATTTTGTCTTCCCCTAAACAAGGGAGAGGTGGAACAGCGGTGGTGTCCCGCAAGATCCGCACGCAGCACCCCTATCCAGGCGCGGCGCGGGGTCGCACCCCGGGAACCTCACGAACCGTGGTATTTGGACATTTGGAATTTATTTAAAAATGGAAAATATCCAAACAGCTTAGATAAGAAAGGAAGAATTGCTCTTTGACGATAGACTAAACAGTTTGTTATTAGCGGAGACAGCCTTTACAAAAGACACTACGAGAGTCTAATCCTTTTGTGTATAGACCAAACAAAAGCAGAATGTGTCATGGATCAGTTACATGGTGGAACTTGTGGACCACACATGAACGGATATACGCTTTTCCAAGAAATCAATTAGACATGGATACTATTGGAGCACGCTCGAAACCGATTGCATTCGGTGGGTATGCCATTGCGACAAATGACAGCGCTTCGCCAACCTACAACATGTGCCTCCACATTTACTTTACAACTCAGTCTCCCTTTGGCTCTTTTCAACCTGGGGAATCGACGTTATAGGACAAGTCCACCCCAAAGGATCCAAATGGTCATGAGTACGTTTTAGTGCCCATCGACTACTTCACCAAATGGGTAGAAGCATCCTCCTACAAAATAATGAACACCAAGAAAGTGGCCAAGTTCATCAGAACCAACATCATATACAAATATGGGGTACCGTTTGAGATGATCTCCGATAATGGTACACACTTCGAATGAGAAGTTAATCGCTTACTATATGAATTTAAAGTACAACGACACAAGTCTTCACCTTACTAACCACAATCCAATGGGGAAGTCTAAACAGCTAACAAAACACTTGAAAATATTATTAGAAAGATGGCCGAAACCAGAAGGGACTGGCCTGATAAATTACCACTAGTCCTTTGGCGATATCGCATATCGATTCGCACACCTACAAGGGCTACACTATATTCCCTAGCCTACGACATGGAAGTCGTATTATCGATTGAGATTGAAATTCCTTCATTAAGAATAATGACGGAAGCGGACATAGCCAAGATTGATTGGCTCAGACAACGACATGATAAATTGGCTCTCCTAGATAAACACTGACTATTGGCTTTAGAACAAACTCGAGCATATCAGAAAAGAATCGTTCGAGAATTTAACAAAAAGGTCAAAGGCCGAAACATTCAAGTGGGTGATCTTGTACTTTATTAGTCTTTGAAACCATAATCGGGCAGAAGCAAAAACACACTTTCTCACACACTTAAGGTGCAGATTTACTCTTTTCCTTTCTAGGGTTTTGCGGCTAGGGTTAGGTATGCCGCCGGGGGGCCTTTCTCCGATGGCAAATCCTTTGGCTACTGGTGATACAGGAATGTTGGGCTCTTCTACAACCAAATCATTTGCGGAGGCAGTGTTATGCAAGGGGGAGACTCAATGTCAAAACCCTAGGAAAACCGCGGTGCTGGGTGATCTACCTATTCCCCCTAGGCAAGCTGTGATGGTAGATAATGAACCAGTTATTAATCTCAAGTATTAGGATTAATCCTCACTTGTAGGAGTGAGATTACAAATGTTAATCCCAATTTTTTTAGGAGGCGGTATTAATAGCTAATGACTTTATGATAACTCGCCTATTAAACATCGATTTGGAGTGGTTCGCAGGTGGAGATGGAGGCGGCTCATGCTCAGTTCTCTAACACGATCATACTTAAGTTCTCAATGGGGAGACCTTCTTTGCCTGCCATTAAAGATCACATCTCACAATCTTGGTTATTAAAAGGTGACTTTGTTCTTGGATTTCTGGGCATTCAATTAATGGAACATCATCTCATTAAGAAATTCAATATTCAACATCGCTCTCTCAAACGACTACAATTTTGGATTCATTTATAAAATGTTTGAAGTAAAGATTGAAGAAGACTCCCTTGCAATATTATGTGCTCAAACTTTCATAAATCAAACTCTATCTATAGCACTCAAAAGAGACAAAGTAGTCTAAGTTCTCATTCAAACCAAAATTTTCAAATCTTTCTTTGAAGAACTTCTCCTCCAAAACATTATTAGACAATTTCTTTCATAGTTATTCTTTTCTAGTTTCTGTTTTGAGCAATTTCTGATTCTCTGTCCCTTTGCTCTTTCAAATCCTTAAAGGATCACAAATTGTTGCACGAGTTTGATTCTTGCTAGATCAAACTCCTCAAACACTGGTTTTTATTGTACATCGATCCGTTAGTGATCACTTATTATTCACATAATCTTATTGCACTTTTAAATCCATGTTTGACCAACTTGGTAGTAGACGTAGCAGTTTTAACATTGTGAACCACTCCAAATACTGTGTTCAGTCTACCTGTTGTTTTTACTGTTCACACTTAAGAAATTTCTATGTACTTCAGTGTTTAACAGCTATACTCCTGAATTCTTTACTCAGTTGATCTTATAAACTGTTTTTTAATTCAGTCATATATTTAAGTGATCGAAAGAAAACATAACCAAACTGCTCTTTTTAGTTTAGCAACTGATACCTACTAAAAACTTCTAGTTTTCCATTGCATCTTCTAAGAGTTTTTAAAACCAACCTCAAATTTTTTAAAAGGCTATTCAGTATTCACCTCCCTAGTATTATTTCGTTGCCAATTTGACTTACACAAATATAATGAATGAATTGTTTGAGAATGAGATGAATTTTTGTGTGTGGATGAAATGGGTATATATATACCCAAAATCTGGTTTTCTCACAAGGTTCATATAGCAAAACAAAAAAAAAATGTACAAGGTTGAATTTGCAATAGAAATGGCGGGAGATAACAACTGGTTTGATTAAGGTTCATTGTGCAATACAAAAAATGTACAAGGTTTAATTGCAATAAAAATGACGGGAGATAACAACTGATTTGACCAAGGTTCATTGTGCAAGATAAAAAATATACAAGGTTCAATTTGCAATAAAAAACACGGGAAATATAATTTGGTTGCCACCCGTATCCACCTTAACTGTCTTGTTGGTAGCCAACTCAGCTTCCCGTTACAAAATTTAACACCACTTTAACAGAAGGTTTTAATTGTAAAAATAAAATAGGTGAAGGCTCAATGAGATAAAAATCAATACAAGTTAATTTTGTAACACGTAAAATAAACCTTTTTTTTTTTGCAATTATGTCATTCAAACTCAAAATAATCATCTTCTCCATTTAACGATTTGGGGAAAGACAATCATGTGATCGTGAGCAAGTGGGTGGTGCATTATAGGAGTATTTATTTTCCATCCATACGTCACCGTTCCACCATCCATCTAATTGATTTATAATTTGTTTTCTTAGTGACTTCCTATATATTGCCACCGTAATAATCTACATTTGAATAATATATTCTAATTAATAGGATTTATATTAATGTCAGTAGGATTTTTCATAATTAGAAAAATATCAAAATCAATCAATATGAATAAACAATTGTAGATGATAAAAATGAAAAATTATTAATTGTAAAAATATATAATTTCTAGACTTTAGCTCTTTAAAAGAAAAGTAGATATTCTCTAAAATTGTTATACGCATTGTAAAACGAAATCTGACTCTTTTGTAACTTAACTTAGAGTTAGGGGTGACAATTCGTGTTATCGTGCCGTGTTCGTGTCTCATTATCGTGTTTTCATATTATCTATTTTATTTAATCATAAATATTAATTTGAATATATTAATAATTTCGTGTTTTTTGTGTTATGTTTCGGGTTGTGTCGTGTCGTGCTCGGTTTATCGTACCATTTGTCTTTATAATCGTGTTTTATAATCATGTCGTGCTAATTTGTATTTTCATATCGTGTCAGTTATTGCCACCCTTAGAGTTGAGTTAACAAAATTTATTTTATCATAATTCTTTTTTTAATTTTTTGCTTTAAAACGTGCAGCTAGAATCTTTTAAACCGTTTCGATTGCAGGCTATGAGGGATGAGTTAGATCCAAATGGGCTGGCATCATGTGTTAGTGTGTCACCATCTATTTGCTGATGTCATCCACACCTCTATCACCTGCACACTTCTTATTTTGCCGACCTTTTTATTAATTTGTAGAAATGATCACCAGCAAATAGTTCAGTTTAGTTTTAGTTTGATTTAGAAACAAAATACAAATTAGACAACAAGTCATCGGTTTCCAAAAAAACAAATCAAGCTAAATCATATGACGTTTTGAACCAAACCACGATGGTTCGATTTAGTTCAGTTTGTTCTCGTGGTTTGATTTTGTGGTTTGTTTTGCGTTTTGCCTCATGACCCGATTTTGCGGTTTGGATTGATTTTTGAAAGATCTCTACGTTTTTAACTTTAAAATAACCCAAAATAATTGAATAAAATAACTAACTAAAAAATCAACTAGAAAAATATTATACTTCATTTGTGCCTAAATTATCGTCTTAGTTGACCTGATACACGGATTAAGAAAAAATAATTGACTTGATTATTTATATTGATTTAATATGTATTTTTCTTTAAAGTTCATATGTATGTAGCTCATAATTAGAGTATGGTTGAAAAATAAGGGTAAAATGGTAAAAGTAATGTTTTAAAAATGTAAGTTTCAAACTTTGATAATTATTTTGAAGCGGACGAAAAAAGAAAGGAGGACGATAATTTAAGGACGAAGGAAATACAAAACATAACATTATGAAAGTCTTTAGATTTTCATCTTTATATGAGTCGATGATCATATGAAGAAGTTGACGAGCCAATTGAGGATTTCTAGTATGTCGAAAACCGTCCAAATTTAAAACCATACAAGAAACTTGAAAATAGTAAATATATGAAAATCTTTAGATTTTCGTCTTTATATAATGTAATAAAATAGATGATATGATTTCTCATTAATAATAAACGCAAGATCTAATCATAGTTTGGTGGTTCGACGCAATATGGTTTGGTTTAATTTGATTTGATTCAACTCGAAAGATCAAACCACGAGTCAAATCGAACTACTCAATTTTCCAATAACTTAAACCGAACTAAACCATATAAGCGTAAAATCAAATCAAAGTACTTGATTCGATTCGATTTGGTTCGATTCGGTTCTATTTTACTGCTTGCCGCCGGGATTGACAACTCGTATTTGCAACCGTAGGCCTTATAAGATTATATTATCTATTAGCGGGTCACTAAATCATATAATAATGCAATTTTCAGCATTCTTCACATATATTATGACACATACACTAGTTATATAATTATTTAAAAATTATACATAGACATCTATGTATCGTGTGGTCAATATTAAATGTCAAAACTAGTGATTACTCAACTCACTTTCGATTGACACTCATCTTAATTGCCACCACTAATTTGTTCACACATCGTTTAATATATAATTAGTGGTAATCATATCATCATACTTATAAGTAAATTAGCACTTAAACATGTATGCATGAGGACATCATGATACAGGTCATATTACAATTTTCCCACTAACATCATTTTTTAAAGAAAAAACTTCTTAAATACAAATATGAATGATGATTGTGGATATGCTCTGTCAATCAAATTTGTTTATATTATGGATAACAATATTAATTTTTACATTCTACTTGAGAATGTGAATACATCCTAATCATCATTAAAAAAATTATTTTTATTGGTTGTTCTTTTTCGTTTTATGTTTTACTCCCCCCCCGTCCAGATAAATGTTTATACTTTCTAGTTAGGGATAGGGATGTCTCGACTCGACTAATATTCATAAAAACTTTTGGTGTATAAATTTTATATCATTCCTCATAATATATTCCTTTATTTAATATTATTATTATTACACATTCAAGAGAAAGTGAGCTAATTAATAGGTATATAATTAATAAGAGAGTGTGTGTATGTAATGGATATTAATATATTTTATAACACATCATTTATTACTTCTTAATCCTTGTGTTTTTTTCATTAGAAATATTTATCGAATTATTTTTTTATTTTTTATTTTAGTGATGAGATGCATTGTAGGGGTACGTTTTGATCGAATGTAAATAAAAAACAAAAAAAACATTATACTCCCTCCGTCCCTAAATTATCGTCCTCCTTTCATTTTTCGTCCGTCTCAAAATAATTGTCCACTTTGAAACTTACCTTTTTAAAACATCACTTTTACCACTTTACCCTTACTTTTTCACCCTACTTTAATTATGAGCCACATAAACATGAGCTTTAAAGGAAACTACACATTAAACCAATATTAATAATCCAGTCAAATCGATTTTCTTAAGCGGTGCGCCGGGTCAACCAGGACAATAAATTAGGGACGGTGGAGTATATGATTAAGGTTAATTATCTATTATTACATAAAATTAAATCTACGATTATAGTGGTGATGATCTAAAGTACGTACCAAACTTCATAGTGATCCCATCTTAGCTCAAAGGACATTATTACTATTGTGGGTTTTACAGAAGGAATATTTTTTAAATGGTTGGAAGAAGAATTCCGGCGTTTGGGAAGGAGGAATTTAAAGCTCCATTGATAGGACTTGGAGAGGGAGAAGATTTGTGGTTGAGATTTTAAGAGAGATAGTGATGACATACACGTACGCACAGAACCGGTAATGTACTAATGGGTGGCTGAGAGACACTCCACGTCTGACGTCACTTTACTACACTTAGTAAAACCAATTCCGACGTCTCCGCATGGGCAATGTCAAAAATACTCCCACTCCCATGGGAAAATAGAAAACATCATTATATCATTAGCATTACAATTATTTCTATAATTTTTCTTATAATTAAGTTTTGAAGAAGGTAAATTTATCTTTGTCCAAAACAACTTTTTTCCAATTCAAGACTTAATTATAAAAAAAGTTATAAAATTAGTGATAATGATATCATTTTCCAATAGCAAATAATATAGCGTTATCTTATGAAATAATCAGTAACTTTGGATGATAAATGTATTTTTTTAAAAAAAGAAAAAAAATGTTTGTTTAGAGCTGAAGAAAATGTGTAATTACATTGCTATAACCTGTCCGATATTTATAATTGAGCGGTGTTACACTTTTCCTAATACTATGAGACATAGCTCACTAGCTCATTTGACTAAAGTCTACACATTCATTAAATACTATAGTACACTTTTATGACTTTCATAACACTCTTCTTAAAACATAGTATTGTAAGTTGAATAAGTGTGTTTCGTACAAAAACTTTAAGCTGAAAATCCGGTAGGGAAAAAATCGGACATAAGGAAAAGAGCATACTATTTAAATTCATGTGTATGAGCTGTCTCGTTAAAAAAATTTTCATGAAAAATTCAGTGGGACAAAAATCATGATAAAGGGAAAAAGAGTACAACCATATATGTTCCCCCTCGATCTGACAAGGGTCGAGAAAAATCATCTTTGTAAATCTCGTAGATTTCATATCTTAATATTGTGAACATGCTTTCTGAAGGTTGTAGTGGAAAGTGTCTTCGTGAATAAATCTGCAGCATTATCACTTGATCGGACATATTAGATGCTGACCTCTTTCTTTTTTTCAAGTTATTGAGTGTATAAAAACAAAAAAGAGCTTCAAGGGGATATGTTTGGACCTGTCACTTTTGATGTATCCTTCTTTAATATTTACTTTGGACGACACATGCGGCATTGTCTTCAAATAATACTGTCGGGTCTTTGTTGACAGGTAGTCCACTAGCATTTTTGAATATAATGAGTTATAAATCGAAGCCATACACACTCTCGGTTGGCTTCATGAAATGCGATCATCTCAGCATGATTTGACGATATAGCAACTAGTGTTTGCTTTTTACAACGCCAGGAAATTACGATACCACCCATTGTGAGGACATAGCCGGTTTGTGATCTGGCCTTATAAGGATTAAACAAATAACCCGCATCTGCAAAACCAACTATTTTATCAATTGATCTTCTGGGATAAAATAATTTCAAATCGATCGTCCCTTGAAGATAACGAAATATGTGTTTGATATCATTCCAATGTTTCCGTGATGGAGATGAATTATATATTGCCAATAGATTTGTAGCAAATGTTATATCTGGTCTAGTACAATTAGCAAGGTACATGAGGGATTCAATAACACTTAAGTGTGATACTTCAAGATCATGTATCTCTTCATTCTCTTCACAAGGATAGAATAAATCTTTTTCAACATTCATCGATCTATTAACCATGATGTTAGTTAGATTTGCCTTATCCATATAAAAGTGTTTCAAAACAATTTTTTTTTTTTTTTGTAATTTGATTGATGTACAAATTTTCCACTATGTAAGTGTTCTATTTGCAAACCAAGATAGTATTTGGTCTGTTCAAGATCTTTCATTTCAAAGTTTCCCTTTAGGTAATCAACTGCTTCTTGAATTTCGTTGAGAGTTCTAATGATATTCAGATCATCTACATAGACAACAATAATTGCAAATCCAGCTGTCGTATTTATTATTAAGACACATGGATACAATTGATCATTCACATATCCGTCTTTCAATAAATACTCACTTAAGAAATTATACCCACATGCGTTCGAATTGTTTTAATTCATACAGTGATCGTTGTAGTTTAATTACACATAATTCTTTGGGCTTTGAGCTTTGTGCTTCAAGCCCCTTGATTCCATCAGGAATTCTCATATAAATATCAGTATCTAATGACCTGTATAAATATGCAGTTACAACATCCATAAGATGCATCTCTAGATTTTTTGAAACCGATATGTTGATTAGGTATCAAAACATAATAGCATCAATTACAGGAGAATACGTTTCTTCATAATCAATCCCACATGCCTTAGGAAAAACCTTTTGCAACAGGTGAGCTTTGTATCTCACAATCTCATTTTTCTCATTTCGCTTTCGAACAAAAATCCATCAGTATCCAATATGTTTCACAACTTCAAGTGTGACAACGATATATCCAAATACTTTTCTTTTATTCAGCGAACTTAATTCAGTCTTCATGACATCTATCCATTTGATCATGTCATGCCTCTTTTGACATTCAGATACAAATTTTGGTTTGGGATCATCAGTCCCGTCATTAATTTCTTATGATACCGAATAAGAGAATATATCATCAATATTCTCCATTTCATCTCGATTCCATATTTTTCCATTACACATGTAATTAATGGAAATCTCATGGTTATTGTTGTCTACAGGGCTTACTAGATTTACATGATCGTGTGTTTCTTCTGGAACAATTTCACGATTGTGTGTTTTTTCTAGAACACATTCATGTGATTGAGGATTTTCAATCACCTTCCTTTTTCGATGATTTTTATCATTTGAACCAATGAGGTCATCCACGTTTTAGGCGTGTCTTAGATTGATTTTCCATTTTCTCATTTGGTAGCTCTTTTGGTATTTCATTTCGGGCAGGAGCATTTATAGTAGCTACATATGACTTTGTCACTCTCTTTGTGTCTATAAATGCATCTGGCAATTGATTTGCTACTTTTTGTAAATGTTTGATCTTTCAAAACTTCCAGTTCACGTTGCTTTGTGGGAGGGTCAAGGTGCAATAACGATGATGTGCACCATTTGATCTTTCTTTCCACTTGTTTCCCCTCCTCACCTAAAGGTGAAAACTTGTCTTCATTAAAATAACAATCGGCAAAGCGTGCCGTAAAAACGTCACCCGTTTTTTGTTCAAGATATATTATTATAAAAGGAGATTCATATCCAACATATACTTCCAATCTCTTTTGTGGTTCGATCTTTGTGCGTTATGGTGGAGGAATTGGTATATATACCGCACAACCAAAAAATCTTAGATAACATAGATTCGGCTCTCACCCGAATGTCTTTTGTATTGGGGAATACTTGTGATATGCACTTGGCCTGAGGCGAATTAGTACGACTGCATGTAAAACAACATGACCCCATACAGAAGTAGGGAGCTTTGTTCTCATTATTAACGGTCTGGCAATGAGTTGAATACGTTTGATCAACGATTCAGTCAAACCGTTTTGTGTATGAACATGAGCTACTAGATGTTCAACATCAATTCCTATTGTCATACAATAATCATTGAATGCTTGAGATGTAAATTTACCAGCATTATCAAGTCTAATTTTCTTGATCATATAATCTTGGAATTGTGTTCTCAGTTTGATTATTTGTTCAAGGAACTTGGCAAATGCCGTATTGCGAGTTGATAATAGACATATGTACGACCATTTACTAGAAGTATCAATTAATACCATAAAGTATTGGAATTGTCCACTTTGTGGATGAATATGTCCACATATATTACCCTGAATCCGTTTAAAAAACGATGGTGATTCATTTCCAACTTTAGTTGGTGATGGTCTAATTATCAACTTTCCTTAAGAACTAGCATCATAATGGAGTTCATTAGATTGAAAAATATTCTGGTTTTTCAATGGATGACCACTAGAATTCTCAATAATTTTTCGCATTATTATTGAACTGGAGTGACCCAACTGTTCATGTCAAACTTTAAATGTTTCAGTAAACTTTAGGTTTACTGTAGAATATGATTCAAATATTCTTATGATTGTACTATACAATCCAGAAGATAGAGCTGACAATTTTTCCAATATATACTTGCTTCCGAAAGTGTTTGAGGTAATGCAAAGATATTCATCATTCCTCTTGTTCATGGTCTCAATATGATATCCATTCAGATGAATGTCTTTGGAACTTAACAAGTTTCTTTGAGACTTAGGTGAGAACAATGCACTACTTATTATGAATTTCGTGCCTCCAGGCATTAGGAAAATTGCTTTGTTAAATCCTTCAATTATTTTGGTATTACCAGATATAGTGTTGACATTAGCCTTATCAACTTTGAGATAAGAAAAATACTTTTTTATCTTTAAGTATGGTATGTGTAATAGCGCTGCCTGCAAGACATAAATCTTTTCCTTGGATTTTGGATTGAAACATATTTGTGATCTATTTCAATATGAGAAAGAAAAATAAGATGAATTAATATGATAAGTACGTTGAATACAAAATACATATATAAACTTCATTGTTAACATGCTAGTACACATAGTAAAAACAGATAATACTCATACATAACAACATGCTACATTTTCCACAGCCTTTTCCTCGAACTCAGACCATAGCTTCATTCATATGTTAAATTATTGTTCATTATTTTCACTAAAAGCATGGGTCATATTGACGTTGGCCATATCACCAAAGTCAAAATTAAGATTTTCAGGATCATTTTCAAGAAAATTTGTCTCAACATTTTTTTCCTTTTTGTGATCTCTCATAAAGATCAACTAGAGGCGTATGACATGTACTTTTTTCATGCCACATCTAAAACATGAACTTTTTTCATTGTTCTGACGCACATTTTGCCTATTCGAAGAGTTGTCTCTATCATCATCTCTGTTCCACTTCAGGTGGCGAGAGGAATGTCCATTATATGGATGATGATGATGACGATGATAGTTACTCCTTCTACGGCCTCTTCCCCAGCCTTGACTTCGACCACAACCTCGGCCTTGTCCATGATTTCCTTGGCCTCAACCACGACCGCAACCACGACCATTACCTCGCCCACGATCTTGCCCTTCATCATAAAATAACACCATTCGCTTCAGGGAATGGGGCTGAACCAGTTGGACGAGATTCATGATTTTTCATCAGAATCTCGTTATTATGTTCAGCTACAAGGAGGCAAGAGATCAATTCGTAGTACCTTTTAAAACCCTTTTCTCGATATTGCTCCTACAAGAGCATATTCGAGGCATGAAATGTGGAGAATGTCTTCTCCAACATATCATAATCAGTGATGGTTTCCCCACATAATTTCAACTGTGAGGTTATCTTATACATCATGGAATTATATTCACTGATGGTTTTAAAATCTTGTAGGCGGAAATGAATCCAATCATAGTGTGCTTTGAGAAGAATGACTGTTTTCAAATGGTCATATCTTTCTTTCAAACTTTCCCAAAAAGCGAGTGGATCATTAACCGTGAGATACTCCATCTTTAAATCTTCGTGGACGTGGTGTCGAAGGAAAATCATGGCCTAAGCCCGATTTTGATTGCTTATTCATTCATTATTATGTCGTTGGATAGTGTTTTCGAAGCTCTTGGCAGCCATGTGGGTTTCAGCATCTATTTTTCATATCATATAATTCTTTTTAGATATATCCAGCCTTTCAAATTCGAGTTTAGCGATGTTTGTCATTGTGAAGAAAAAGACTATAAAAATGAAATATATATTTTAATAAAATTATGACATGAAAATTTTATTTATAATATAATAATCAGTACATGTTAAAATGTATGTTGAAAGCTACTACTACTGCTAACATGACATACATGATACAAAGATAAGTAATAAAAATCTGAAAATCATTTGGAGAGCATTCAACAACGAAAACCAATATGGTGCACGCAATAACTAGTATGATAATAATCATCAACATTGGGTTAAACATATTGTAGAAGAGAATATGGTATTGAGAGTTTGTAAGGAGGTAGTAAAAATGTGGGTGGATTATTAAGATGTTGTTGTTTTTATGGAGTAAAAGTGACCGTTTTTTATGACCATTTTGTAGCCGTTGGAGGAGAGAGATTAAAATCAGTTAACTAGTAGTTGGAGAAGAGGGGTAAAAATGTAAAAAAAATCTGAATTTAATATAATTGCATTTAGATCATGTATAAATATAAATCTTATTAGGAGTAATAAATTGATTACAAATAAAATAACTTTGCATGAATATATATATTTTTTCACTCGATATAGCTATTATTCAACATACACATTTATTCACTTCATGCTACTCGTCAAGCCTTGCATGTGGTTGTTTGAAGGTGTGAGTGTTGGCATGGCCCAAAACGAGCAGCCCACTTCCAAACCCAACCCAGCAACCCAAGACCCAAACCCACTTACCTTACCCCCTCCCTGTTTGACTTTCGGCTGGTGAATGGCAATTTTGGGAGAATCTTTGATTTCTCAAAATTGCATCAGTTCCTTCCTTTTTCTTTTCTCCAATCAGACGTGTCTTCCATTGCTTGGGCCGGAATCTTCGGTACTTGATTGATTCCCTTGAGCACTATATATACTCCTTGTGGTTTGCCGCCTTCTACAACCTTGAATCAGTGAATGGTTGGTGTGTGAACAACCATCACAGTGGCAATATATATATATATATCTCTCTCTCTCTTTGCGTCTTTGGTTTGAGCCGGTACATTGGGTATACACTTTGTGTGTGTATGAGCTTGAGATTACTGTGATTGAGAGTTCTGTGAGGGGGGGGGGGGTTTCGGGTTGTGGGATTTCTTGTTGGAAGGCTAGGTGGTATACACAGTTGGGTGAAATCCTTGGAAACATTGTCCCTTCGGTAATGAACTCTTGGGTTGGACTGCTATACTTTGTGTATAGGCAGTGGGGATCTGAGCCTAGGCAACCATAAGCCCTAGACAGATCGAGTTAGGCTCCGTTGAGCCGAGAATACTCATAGCACTAATTTTATTATATATATTGCTTTGTTATAAATTGTTTTTGCAGGTGATACATTGCAATATACTTTGATATTATTAGTGGGTTATTTTTCGACTTTGGTATATTGTAAGTTTACTGCCAAAGTTGAAGACGGGTTCTATTCAAAGTCCTATTTTTAATTTTGGTGTGGCCCCGGTGTTCGTTCGATTCGGTAAAGTATCCTTATTTTTTACGTTACAGTGGTATCAGAGCGTAGGTGGATTGAATCAAATTTTTGGGAGCCTTCTTTATTCCAAATTGGGTTTGTGACTTTGGTATTTTAATTATTCGTGTTGAATCTTGCATAATTAGATTTGCTTAAAATCATTCCACTTGGTTGTCAGCCAAGAAATTTAAGCTATCCGTGGTCAGCCGAAATTATTTTTGTCAGCCACTCATTCTAGCTGACCTTAATATGTTCAGTGTCAGTTTACCTTTCTTTATTTGATAGATCATACACTTGTACTGACACTTTCCTATTTTGTGTTTGTGGTAGATATGTCGCTAGAATATATTTCCCAGATCCTTTTAGATCTCGCCGCCATAACACATTTTCAAATTCAAATGTGTTCCTAACTGGTTGCTTTTGAAGTCTATCTATAAATACCCATTGGAAGCATTTGTGAAGACAACAATTTTTTACACAAGTCAAGAATCCATATACTCTCAATCTCTCTGACGTTGTCCTCATAAGAAAACTTTAGCTAGATATTTCTCATTGAATATTTCCCTCTAGTTATTGTTTAGGCAAACACTGAGAGCTTCATTTCAATATATTTAGATATCAGTCAGTTTGTCTCACGAGTTTGATTGTTTCTCAATCATTCTCCCCAAACACCGGTCTTTTGTTGTACACTGATCCATTAGAGATCAAATAGATTTTTAATAAAATTAGTGCACTTCAAAAATCCAAGTCTGACCAACTTGGTAATGGACGTAGCAGTTTATCTGTGAACCACTTCAACTGACTTGTCAGCTGTCTCTTATACTCTTGCAAACTGACTCAACACTTAAGAAGTTCTTCAACAAATTAAGTGTCAGTCAGTTAACAATAATCATTTGCTTAATTGTTCAGTTAGTTTGTACTTCAACTTCTTCTCATATTCAGTGATCAGTTTTTGAAGAAAATTTCTTTTGCAAAATAGTTGTGTCAGCCAGCTGACCAACACTCATCAGCTTAAGGATTTTCAAAGTGTCAGCCAGCTGACAAACACCTCAGCTGACTGACAAAATCAAGTTTTCCGCTGCCAATTTTTAAGCTTTATAAATCTATTCCCAAAAGTTTTTTTAAGGCTATTCACCCCCCCCCTCTAGCCTCAACTATTGCCATCTGGACTTACAATTCGCCTATTAATTATGTTTCTTGTCTGCTCTATTATTTTTTTTCCGGATAATTTTTTGCCCTTTGCCTATCTTTGTTGCATGCAAAAATAAAATCGGTGATTTTTGGTCAAAAAACGTTAAATTGTAATTTTTAGACTATGTCTACTTACACTTTGGAACCGTTTAATGGAAAATCTAATTTTTCAATTTGGCAACAAAAGATGAAAGGAATTTTGATACAAGAAAAGTGTTTTTCTGCTATAACTCAGAAATTCAAAAAGGATGCATTTGAAGATGCTAAACTTGAAATTGATGAATGTGCTTACTCGTCTATTATTTTGAACTTGACTGAATCTGTGATTCGTAAGTGTGGTAAACAATCGCATGCTAAAAATCTTTGTGATAAACTTGAGGAAATTTACTTTGAGAAGATTTTGCCTAACAAAACGTATCTTTTAGAAAAATTCTTTAGTTTTAAATTAGACCTCAATAAAGATATCGAAGATAATATTGATGTGTTTACCAAATTAGTTCAACAAAATAAAGCAAATGGGATAAGCACATAGATAACTATACTTCTATTGTCCTATTAAATGCTATACCTGAATCTTACTCTGATGTTAAGTTTGCGATTAAATATGGTAGAGACTAGGTTAAACTTGATACGGTGATTAACGGGTTGAAGAGTAAGGAGTTAGATTTAAAGGCCAATAAGGGGAAGTCTTGTATGAATGAGGTTAATATGGTTAGGGGTAGAACTCTCCATAGGAATAATGGAAAATCTCATCAAAATCAAAATCAAGGTCAAAATCAAAATTTGGGCAAGAATAGAGGGAGAAGCAAAAGTATGTCGAGCTCTAAGCAAAGACATAGAATGTGTTACAATTGTGGTCAAGTGGGCCATTTTAAAAAGGAGTGCCCTAATCCGAAAAGGAAAAATCAAAATCAAGAACAAAACCAAGGTGATTACAACTTAGCTTCTGGTAGTAATATTTCGCTGATGTGTTTATGGTTATTGATTCTTGTGATAATGTTGTGAATTCTGTGCATTCTGCTTGTGCTAGTGAATGGCTTATAGATTCTGGTTGCACTTATCACATGACACCATTAAAATCATTGTTTACTACTTATAGAGAAGTTAATGTTGGTTCTGTTTCTCTGGCTAATGAGAAAAGGTGTGATATACTTGGTATTGGTGATATTGATTTGAAATGCAATTCTAGTTATGTTTTAACTTTGAAAAATGTGAGACATGTACCTGAATTATGTAGCAATTTGATTTCATGTGCCTCGTTAGAGGATGATGATTTAGAAGGAAAATGGGGTAAGGTGTTATAAAAATACTAAAGGGGTCTTTAGTTATTGCAAAATGTGAAAAACGTTGGAACTTATATGTTTGCCAGGCTTTACCTATGTCTACTTCTGAGATTTATGCTAATGTCGTTAAAGAAGATAAAACGATGTTGTGGCATAAGAGACTAGGTCACATAAGTAATAAAGGGTTAGAAATTTTGCAAAAAACGGGTGTTTTTGGAAATGACAAATTTTCTAGTTTACCTTTTTGTGATACTTGTGTTAAGAGCAAACATCATAAAGTGAGTTTTCCACCCCCTTCCCTAGGTAAGCATTCTAGCAAGAAATTCCTTGACTACATACATGCCAATGTATGGGGGCCCTCTAGTGTGCCCACTCAAGGTGGCAATGGGTATTTTCTATCCATCATTGATGACTTTTCACGAAAAGTCTGGGTTTTCTTAATGAGACACAAATCTGAGTCGTTTGAGAAATTTAAAACTTGGAAAGTTTTTATTGAAAATCAAACATGAAAGAAAATCAAAATTCTTAGGACCGATAATGGATTAGAATTATGTAATCATGAGTTTGATGAATTCTGTGCTATTCATGGTATTGGTCGACATAAAACTGTTCCCTATAACCCGCAACAGAATGGTGTTGTCGAGCGTATGAACATGACTCTTTTGGAAAGAGTGAGAGATATGCTCAATACTTCGGGTCTCTCTAAACGTGTTTGGGGAGAGACAGTTGTAATTGCCGCCTACATCATCAATAGGTCCCCCTCTGTGCCTTTGCATGGTAGATGCCCTGAAGCGGTCTTTACGGGCAAAGAGATTGATATCTCGCATATGAGGGTGTTCGGTTGTGCAACTTATGCACATCAAAGACATGACAAACTTGAACCTAGGGCTGCTAGGTGTGTATTTTTAGGGTACCCGGAGGGTGTGAATGGGTATAGACTTTGGTTAAAAGAGAAAAATGGTTTTAAGACCATAATTAGTAGGGATGTTGTCTTCAATGAACTTGAATTTCCTTGCTTGATTCCTGCTCAACCTATACCTATTAATGATGTTCCCCCTCCCCCGGCTCTAATTACGATGGAGCAACCCCATGTTATTGATGTGCCAACCGAAAGTGTGGAAATTGATCATGAGAATGTTGAATTGAACACAATGAAGATAATGAAAATGTAGAGGATGAGCACGTCCCGAAAATAGAAACTCTAGATGACTACCAACTTGCTAGGGACCGACCTAGACGGGAAGTTAGGATACCATCTAGACTTAATGATTTTCATATGACATCTTTTGTGTTTAGTGTGTTTGATTCTCTTGACAATTGTGATGAACCTAAATCTTACCATGATGCTTTAAAGTCTCCTCATTCTGCTAAGTGGTTAAATGCTATGAAAGATAAAATGAACTCGTTGCATGTTAACCAAACATGAACCTTGGTCCCTAAACCTAAAACATTTTCTCTTGTTGCCTGCAAATGGTTGTTTAAGGTTAAGATTGAGAATGAGAGTGTTAGATTTAAAGCACGGTTGGTTGCTAAAGGATTTACTCAAAAGGAGGGGATAGATTACAAAGAAATTTTTGCTCCGGTTGTCAAATTTACTACGGTAAGAGTCATGCTTGCTTTAGTTGCTCAGTTTAATTGGGAATTAAAACAAATGGATGTGAAAACGGCGTTTTTACATGGTGACTTGGATGAAAAAAATTTCATGAGACAACCCGAAGGTTTTGTTGATAAGAGAAATCCTGACTATGTGTGTTTATTGAAAAAATCTTTGTATGGCTTGAAACAATATCCTAGGATGTGGAACAAGAAGTTTGATATGTGTATGTTGTCTTTAAAATTCACTCGTAGCTCTTATGATCATTGCTTGTATTTTAAAGCCAACTCTTCTACTCCTGTGCTCCTATTGATTTATGTTGATGATATGCTAATTATCAGTCCTTGTATTAAATCAATTGAAGATGTGCAAAATTGTCTTAGTGCAAATTTTGACATGAAAGATCTAGGAGATGCTAAAATTTTTTTGGGAATGAACATTGTTAGGGATAGAAAGAATTCCACTATTTCTCTTAATCAAATTTCTTATGTGCAAAAGATTTTGAGTAAATTTAGGATGGATGATGCTAAACCTGTAGATGTGCCTCTAGGAGGATATTTCATCCTTAGTAAAAATCAGGCCCCCCAAACTGATTTTGATAAAAAGCAAATGGAGAAAGTGCCTTATTCTAATGCGATTGGTTCCATTATGTATCTTATGGTTAGCACTAGACCCGATATAGCCTATGTTATTAGTTTCTTGAGTAGATACATGTCTAACCCTGGTATGCCTCATTGGGAAGCGGTTAAATGGCTTCTTAAATATCTTGATTATTCTGTGAATTATGGCTTGAAATTCTCCAAATGCAATGAAGGTGTTGTATTAAAAGGTTATGTGGATTCTAACTATGCTAATGATAGAGATAGTAGGAAGTCTACTACTTCTTATGTGTTCACTTTGTGTGGTTCATGTGTTAGTTGGAAATCTCAATTACAACCCATTGTTGCATTGTCTACTACCGAGTCTGAGTTTGTTGCTATAACTGAAGCTTTTAAAGAAGCGACTTGGTTGAAAGGATTGATAACTGAAATTGGTTTTCTAAAGGAAAAAGTTGTGGTTTATTCTGACAGTCAGTCAGGAATTCAACTTTGCAAAAACCCCGTTTTTCATGATAGAACGAAACATATTGATGTTCATTTTCATTATTTGAGAGACTTAATTGAAAAGAGTTTTATTTCATTAGAAAAAATTCCATCTCAGTATAATCCTGCGGATATGAATACGAAATGCTTACCTGTGTTAAAATTTCAAACTTGCTTGAAAATTTTGAATTTTGATACCGATGGTTGAATACATGCTTCGTGTCCCTGTTTCCCTACTTTGTGTTTGGAAAGTGATTCATGTCCCTTCTACAGTTTTTCTTTGTGAAAATATGTCTCCCGTTCTTGGTTCCTTCTTTGTGTTGGATCAAGTTCGGGATAGGCTATGATGCTCCCCACTTGTGTCCATGAGTTCAAAGTGATGGTCCCGATACTTGTTCCAAGGTGGAGATTGTGAGTGTTGGCATGGCCCAAAACGGGCAGCCCACTTCCAAACCCAACCCAGCAACCCAAGACCCAAACCCACTTACCTTACCCCCCTCCCTGTTTGACTTTCGGCTGGTGAATGGCAATTTTGGGAGAATCTTTGATTTCCCAAAATTGCATCAGTTCCTTCCTTTTTCCTTTCTCCAATCAATTGTGTCTTCCATTGCTTGGGCCAGAATCTTCCGTACTTGATTGATCCCCTTGAGCACTATATATACTCCTTGTGGTCTGCCGCCTTTTATAACCTTGAATCAGTGAATGGTTGGTGTGTGAACAACCATCACAGTGGCAATATATATCTCTCTCGCTTTGCGTCTTTGGTTTGAGCCGGTACATTGGGTATACACTTTGTGTGTGTGTGTGAGCTTGAGATTACTGTGATTGAGAGTTCTATGAGGGGGGTTTTCGGGTTGTGGGATTTCTTGTTGGAAGGCTAGGTGGTATTCACAGTTGGGTGAAATCTTTGGAAACATTGTCCCTTCGGTAGTGAACTCTTGGGTTGGATTGCTATACTTTATGTGTAGGCAGTGGGGATCTGAGCCTAGGCAACCATAAGCCCTAGACAGATCGAGTTAGGCTCCGTTGAACCGAGGATACTCATAACACTAATTTTATTATATATATTGCTTTGTTATAAATTGGTTTTGCAGGTGATACATTGCAATATACTTTGATATTATTCTCTAGTGAGTATGGTCAAGGTACAAATATGAAAGCGGAGATTTTGGCTCTCCGAGAAGGTCTGCAGCTTTGTCACTCCTTGCAACTTTCTTCGGTTGAGGTAGAGTCGGATTCGCTTACAGCTGTAAATGTTCTGATAAAAGGGTATCAAGGTCCTTGGAGATATGTGTATCAGCTTCGCGAGTGCCGAGTTCTGTTAGGGGATTTTATTCTAAATCATGTTTTCAGAGAACAGAATATGGTGGCGGATAGATTGGCGGCTTTTGCACATGAGCATGGGAATCAGTTGAAGTTGTTAGATTATTTGGCCTTACCTAGTATGGTCAAAAGGGCTTTTGCTTTTGATTCTTATGGGCTGTATAGTTATAGGAAGTAATTTCCACTCTATGTTTTTTGCTCGAGGTAAGGCTCCTTTGTCCCCCTTTTTTTGGGTAAGGCTGGTTGTCCCCCTCCTTTTTGTTCTCCTCTTATTATTTTTTAATAAAATTCCCGCAGGTGTCGTCCTGCTTTCTTCAAAAAAAAAAAAATACTTTGATATTATTAGTAGGTTATTTTTCGACTTTGGTCTATTGTAAGTTTACTGCCAAAGTCGAAGACGGGTTCTATTCAAAATCCTATTTTTAATTTTGGTGTGGCCCCGATATTCGTTTGATTCGGTAAAGTATCCTTATTTTTTACGTTACAGAAGGTTAGTAATAAATTATCAAATATAATTGAAGGATATATCATATATATATCATACAAGTTCGCTAATAAAACAGTAATCACGAATTACCTTTATGCGAACTGGAGCCTTGTACGCAGCGGAAGAATTTCGCTTGAGCTACGATCTTCGTATGCCAATATCCACAAACCTGCAAGTCTCTCTCGTCGGATTGATATCACGGAGCACGGATATCAATACTGGTTCACACCGCAAATCCAAGCCTCTTGATGGTTAGGCTAGAGGGAGTATTTTGGTGAGATAGAATTTAGGGGAGAGAGGAGGGCAGCTTCTTTCTTTGAGACGTGTTTTCCAAAGTGTGATTAGGGTTTTATCCCCTTAGTTGCCCTATTTATATTATTACAAGAAACTTATTTCTTGTAGGTTAAGTCAATCCTAAACCCACTTGGATTAGGATTCTAATTAACCAATAAATAATATAAATATTATTTCCATGTGGGCGGGACTAAATAATCGGGCCGCAAGCCCAATTACCAACATCTCCCACTCGTACACATGGACTCATCTCTCTAACCTCATCGTATCATCAAAACCCGTTAAACACTGCCTCTTCATACTGGAAGTGAAGCGTGCGACATGACGAGAAAGATAAAGGGTGGAGCGCTATACGAAATCACCATCTGACCAGCATAGAACGTCCTCGTTAGAAAACAAAACTCGTCTATACCCCAGACCGTATATATACATCAATTTAAGCATCCTCAATCCCTCAAGAGCGGTGTTTAAAAACCAATATGTTTGTGTATCAAGATCAACCTTTTGAACCGTATGTTCAATATGATCGCCATGGCATTGAAACACAAAAATAAAGATGCATATCATACTATCTTCCTTAGACACTCATATTAATTACTCTTGGCTGACTGCTTTCCCAGCAATGCTCCGTAGGACTGTATGTGCATAGCCCGTTGGTCGGCATGCCAAAGTAGCATCATCAACGTCCAAGTTCATGATATAGTTCTAAGTCACATAGGGTATAATTGTGATCTGGATTTGATCACTAGAACTCACACAGTGATGAAGTAGGGATCATTCAATCACTTTCTTAAGTCGCATTATAGTTACATACAGTATGAAGTGTATGCTATGACGGAACTCCCACACAAAGCAGGCATGTCATGCTCAAACGTCATACGAACCTTAGTCTAGCCGCCCTTCTGGCGTCTAACTTGAGTACTTAAAAGCAGTCACTCTTCTAGTGACTCTCTTTTAAGATCTCACATTCGGACTTTTCCTTGGGATATGAAGTCGACCTTATAAAAGGTCTCATCTTGGCCGTATGCCAAGGCGATAAATGTAAACGTCATTTGTGTACCCCCCTTTGTAGGTACCAAAGACTTTTACTATCTCAACTTGCTCGCCCACCTGGCGACAAGGTGAATTACCCGTGTGAGAGGGCCAATTCAATATCCACGACATCTTTTAATCTAAAATATATATGCCACACAATTTCATATCAAAATATCCAATTAACATATAAAAGGAATAAAATGAAACTGCAATTTATTCAAACGATAATGAATAATAATCATATGTCATCATAAGTGTTCTCAGAATAAAAGTCAAATCCTACGAAGCCCTAGACCCAACATGTGATCCCCGAAAGATCTCTAGCTAGAGGTTTAGTCATAGGGTCGTCACTAACATGCTTCTAGTAGGAATATATTCTAGAACAACTTTCTTTTCTGCAACCATGTCTCTAGTGAAATGATATTTGATGTTAATGTGTTTCGTCTTCCCATGGTACTTGGGATCTTTAGTGTAACCTAAAGCTGCCATGCTATCACAAGCAATGACTACAGGACGATCCACATGCCGTAACATCAAGATGTTGAAGAAAACTCCTCAACCACACAGCCTTCTTGAACCGCGGTGAGCAAGCCATGTACTCGACTCCATCGTAGATAGGGCGGTGCTAGTCTATCGCTTGCTACTCCAAGAGATAGCTCCACCACCAAGGAGGAAAGCGTAGCCCGAACTAGATTTATAACCATCTACATCTCCAGCCCAATCCGCGTCAGTGAAACCTTTCAAGCTCAAATCCCCACCTTGGTAACAAAGGGTTAAATTTGTGGTTCCCACCAAGTAACGCAGAACCCTCTTCACTGCCATCCAGTGTTGAGGTCCAGGATTACTTTGGAATCGACTCAACATCCCTATCGCAGCATCGTGCCGAGTACACACCATAGCATACATCAAGCTTCCTACCGCATTTGCATATGGAGTCGTAGACATTCTCTTCTTCTCTTCTTCATTCTTAGGGCATTGGTTTGTACTAAGGACACATCCCTTTTCCATTGGAGTGACAACGGGTTTTGCGTTAGTCATGCCAAATCGTTCGATAACTTTCTTAATGTAAGTCTCTTGAGACAAACCAAGAAATCTTTTCGAACGATCTCTAATGACTTTTACTCCAAGCACATAGCTTGCTTCACCCAAGTCTGTCATATCGAAAAGCGCAGACAACCACTCTTTAGTGGCAGTTATCATCTCCATATCATTCCCAGCTAGTAGGATGTCATCAACATATAATGACAGAATCAAGATCTTTTTCTTGGATCGTTTAACATACACACAGTGGTCTTCCTCAATCATCACAAAGCCAATTGAGGTTATCGCTTGGTGAAAGCGAATGTACCACTGTCTAGATGATTGTTTGAGACCATAAATGGAACGCTTGAGTCGGCACACTTTGCGCTCTTGTCCCTTGACTTCAAAACCCTCTTGAGTCATATAGATCTCTTCATCTAGTTCTCCATTGAGAAATGCAGTTTTAACATCCATACGATAAAGTTCTAGATCCATGTGTGCTACTATCGCTAGGATTAGGCTAACAGAGGAAAATCTCACCACAGGGGAGAATGTCTCCTCATAGTCTAAACCTTCTCTTTGGGTAAAGCCTTTCGCCACAAGACGTGCCTTATATTTGTCAATTGATCTATCTGCCTTTCACTTGACTTTGAAAACCCATTTGTTTCCAATAGTCTTGCGACCTTGCGGAAGATCAACTAACTCCCAAACCTGATTCTTTTTCATAGAGGAAATTTCATCTTCCATTAGCTCATCCATTCACTGCTTGTAGGTAAAGAAAGGGCTTCTTTGAACGATGTAGGCTCACTTAGAATTGAAAGAAGTAGTTAGGAAAGATTCCTCTTCGATCGCGAATCGACGATTTCGAGGTATATTTCCACATTTACTTCTTCGCTCTAGTATCGGACTCCACTAGAATCCGCATCTCCCACTCGGATGAAGATCACCTTGACTCTCATTGGCGACTTCCATAGGTTCAACCTCATGTTGTACCATAGGATTAGGTTGAGGCAATTCCCCACCTTCGCCAAAAGATATCATGTGTTTTTCTTCCATCTCAAAAAGTTCAAAGTCTTTCCTAACTTCACCTATCTTTGGGAAATCAGTCTCAATGAAATCAACATTACGCGACTCTGATTCAGTCATTCCTTCGTTAGGTTTTCCACCGTACATAACATAACCCTTTGAGGTATCTGAATACCTTATGAAAACACACGTGTTTCCTCTAGGGCCTAGTTTTCCAAACTTATTGGAAGTACTATGGACATAACCCTGCACAACCCAAGGATGAAGATGCCCCAATTTAGGCTTCTACCTTTCCAAAAGTTCATAAGGGGTTGTGAACCGACTTAGAAGGCACTCGGTTAAGTATGTAGGCGTTAGTCATTAGCGCGTCCCCCCAAAGCGAAGTGGGAGGTGGCCCGTGCCATCATCGACCTAACCATTTCCAACAATGTTCGATTCCTTCGTTACGCAACACCATTTTGTTGCGAGTTCTAAAATTGTCAATTGTCGGCGTATTCCCTTTTTCTCACACAATTCTTTAAATTGATCGAGATAAATATTCACGGCGGTCGGTTCTAAAAGTTTTTAAGCTTTTATCCTTTTGATTCTCAACCTCTGCGGCTCAAAACAGAGCTTCATCGCGGTGAAATAAGGTAAACATAACCATAGCGTGTGTAGTCATCGATAAAAGTGAGAAAATAGGAAGCTCCATGGCGTGCCTTAACATTCATTGGTCCTGAAATATGCGAATGGACTAACTCTAATGGATGTGTGGCTCTTTTTGCCTTACCAAAAGGCTTTCGGCAAGCTTTCTGCCAAACAAGATTCACACAAGGTAGGTTGACTTTGCTAGAGACCCCAATAGGCCTTCTCTAGCCAATCTAGTCATCCTATCTTTTCCTATATGTCCAAGTCTAGCATGCCACAACTCGAGAATTAGAATCATCATAAACCATGCAAGAAGAAGAATTAAGAGAAAAATTATGGAATCCAACAAATCTAATTTAAAGAAATTATCGACAAAGAACCATGTCCCAAAATCTCATCACCAAAACAAATATCAAGTGATCATTACTAAAATTAAAAAGAATATCCATGTCCTAGCAATTGTACTCTTGATAGTAGATTATGTCGAATTCAGTGCATAAAGAACTTCATGAAGAGTCAATGTCGTCCACTCCACAATTGAAGTTGGTATGAGCCAACTCCTTTGACTTCAACAGACGAAGCTGTTTCCCATGAAAATTCTTCTTGTACCGCGGGAACTTTTCGATAATCTACAAATCCTTCTCGATCCCTCGTCACATGTTTGGTTGAGCACGAGTCTACAATCCACACGGGAAGAGTCGGCTAATAAAACATGAGAGCAAACACAACTTTGCATGGAGATAGGATTAAGTGATACCTTCTTGGGCTCGGGACAAGTCAGAGCAAAATGACCCAAGGCACCACGGTTGTAGCACTTACGCTTAGCAATATTCTTTTGCCTACGGCGTTTAGCAATCTTGTCACTTTTGGGCCCAAATTAATGTCTTCTTGCTTTTAGCTTGTTTCTTGCGTTGCAGGTGTGTGCGCGGACCCTGAGGGAAACAAGAGCAAGATCACTCGCGAAGGCACTTATCGCGCGATTCGCTTCATGACACTCGACCTCAAGCTCAACATGGTGAGATACATCACAGAAATGCGAATAGATGCGTATGAGTCAAGATCGCCTCAAACCACTCAAGAATCGGGCGGTGAGCGAATCACCGCTTGAACTTCTTGTTCATCGAGATAAAGAGAACCGGCGACTTAAGATCACGAATCATTCGGGACATCTCACGTAGTTGTTCAAGAATGTTTCGTTTCAGTCAATCTTATAGCTTTCAAACTTGTAGGTCAAAGTCCTTAACTTTGTAGCGAGAAGTATTCCCATAAATGCGCTTAATTTGGTCCCACATATGTTTAGCGATCGAGGCAGTCTTCAAACTTCGCCAATCGGATCATTATGCATGCTACTCGGCATAGTAAAGCGTGCACATCGATCTTTCATTTTCGGTCGAAATTCACGCATTTTACGCGTCTTTGGGCGATGGTCAAGTTACCCATCTACGGTTCTACCATCACGGTTTGTCGAGAACCTCTTGCTCGTTTAGCAAATGCGTGATTTTCCTTTGCCAAACACTATAGTTTGAGCCATCTAATTTCTCACCCTTATTAAGGTCGAGCGATTACATTCGAGAAGTCATTTCACTACAATTTGTTGCAAAAATAAGACATAGCTATATATATATATATATATATATATATGATTCACTTTTGTTTTAAAAATCAATTACTAAATATAATCACATCATACACGTAAGGAGGGAAAATCCGAGGCCTAAATCACAACCAAAGTATGCCAACATGAAAATATTCATAAATCGATAATTTAAACAAAAGAAATATGATAGAACAAATCCATCAAGTACATATCATGCACATAAATATTTTCACTCTTGAAAATAAATTTATTGGGTCGTATAGTCCCAATCGCAATTTAGAGCCCAAAACAACAATTAAATATGCTAAAAATGACTTAAAAATAACTTAAAATTCACAAAAGAATTTTAAAAATTT
>CM028378.1:92460160-92501087 GCA_013146195.2 Codonopsis lanceolata | reverse complement strand
GAAAATGACTCTGTAACTACGGAAGGGAGTAAAGGCCCGCATAAAGACTCCCAAGCATGTATCATCTACCAAAGTCTGAGCTGTCGGAGGCATCGAATAGAATATATCAGAAACACTGGCGCAAGTGGCCCTTACCTTGTCCAAAACCCCGCGCTCCTGAAAAAAAAGAGGGGAGGAAAATAAAGGTGAGTATCCCACAAACCCTTTTCTTCTTGCACATTCAATACATCAGATTTTTCAAAAAAAAAAAAAAAGCAACAAAAAAATAAAATAAATAATACATATATTTTTGTACATAATTTTTTTTTCTTTGCACATAAAAATACACATTATCATTTTTTCTAAAATGTCATAATAATATATATAGATATACTTTGCATAAATGTACATGTCCACATGTTAAAAAAAATAAATATATATATATATACTTTGCATGTTACATTTCCTTTATTTTCACATTCGTGTTAAAATAATAAATAAATTAACAAGGCAATAATTAAAAAAAATAAAAGATTAAAAAAAAACATAAAAAAATATATATAACTAAATAAAAAAAAGAGAACATATCATTGTATATTCAGCATCATATTTGCATTAAATGAAGTAGTCCATGCATCCATAATTGGCATTTATTAGTCAATAAGCAGTATTGGGAATGCGCGAAAAAGAAATTTAAAATGCCACCTGCCATGAAAAAATAGTATCTGCTTGGCATTTCTTATATCCCTACAGCATCAGCATGCATAAAAAATAAATTCTAGTACATAAAATATATATGTTTTGTCTTGTATATATCCGAAAAATGTATTCAGAAAATTTTGCATTTCATTCCGAAAATTCCGTCATGTGAATATATGCCATGTAAAAATATTTTTAGAGCTAAAACATGCATCATATAGCTTTATTTGCATTAACATTGTAAATTATGCATAGTAAAGTCAAATAGTAACTACTAGTTCAATTTGGGCATCACAAAAATAAATTGTCCGAATTTCATACATTATTACTAAAATTGCATCATTTTAGTCCATAAATTGCATGTATAAATATCATAAGCTGCATATATATGCTCCAAAAGCCCAAAACAGCACAGAAACTGAGCAGATCTGAAAAATTGACCAAATGGGTGGAAGAAAGTCATACTTACATTGGGATCAGGAAGATTCGAGACGTGTTTGTACCAGTCTCGCACCAGATTGCCCCAGTCATGTTGCGAATAATAATAACCGATATGGTTTCGAATCAAAGGAGGAAACTCTTTCTTTTTCTTGCCAGATTCCGGGTTCATTGGTGCTTTTCCTTTCTTAGATCTAGAGGAAGAAGCCATCTACACAGAAAAAACAAAAATTTTGGCGAAAGAAAATTGAGAAAAGGAGAGAAAATGAAAAAGAAAAGAAAAAGAAGCTTACCGTCGGCAATGGAAGCAGGAGAGAAGGAAATGAAATTTCCTTTCTCCCGTAAGTGAAAGAAGAAAGGAAGGGAAAAAGTGAAATTTTCACTTTTCCCCCTCCAAACAATTCAACATCAGCACTTAAGTCCTCCAAATTTCAAAACTACAAAGTGGTCCCTGAGACTTAACAGAAAGTTAACAAAAGCAATTTCGTTAACCACATTTGATGGCCTTTCACTCAAAGAGCAAGGAAAACTCATATATCCAGCAAGTCAACCGCCGCCGACAAGCTGCAAAAGTCGAAAATTCAATGCAAGAAAGGTAAGCCCTCTTCTTTGAAAAAAAGTGAAAGAAAAATCAATCAAAAGAAAAAAAATCAATCAAAAGAAAGAAAAAAAAGAGAATCAGAAAAGAATAAAGTCATGAAAAAAAAAAGAAAAAAATGAAAAATGCAAAAAAGAAAAGAACAAGACCAAAGTTCCCAGCAGAGCGAACTACATTGGTCTGATTCCCTGAATAGGGATACGTAGGCAGCCTATTTCGATAGGTACGACCATCACAATAAAAAAAAGAAAAAAAAGAAAGAAAAAAAAATAAATTCCCCCGCAAGAGTGGCAAAAATACCAAGATCAGCCGAATCCGCGGCAGCCACCCCAGCGCAAAAGTTAAGTCAGGTACAGTATTCTTACCTTGACCATTAGAATAATTTCCTTTTAAGGAAAGTTTGCTTTTAAATAAAAGAGAAATCTTTTTCAAAAGGTTTTTTTTGTTTCAAAAAGAAAAAAAGAAAAAAAGAGGAATATTCAAAAAACAAAAAAAAAAAAAAAAAGAAGAAGAGAAGAAAATTCTTTATCGTGTCCAGCCGGTTTCGGTCAGTTGGATGCAGTTTTTGAAAAATTTGAAGAAAGTTCTTTATCGTATTCGATGACAGGTATTGATCGGTCGAATACAGTTTTCGAAAATCTGAAGGTCCTCTTATTGTGTTTGGAAGAAAGGTATTGACCAGCCAGACACAATTTTGAGATTGATCTCTTAACATATTTCCACGACAGGTATTGACCGGTTGAAATATGGTTTTTGAAATACACAAAAATCTTCATACCATATTTGACAACGGTTTCGGACCGGAAGAATACGGCTTTTCGAAAAACATGAAAATCTTTTCTTCAATTTGGTTGTTTGTTTCGGCTTAGGCCGAACTACGTTTGGTCTGATTCCTTTTATTAAGGGATACGTAGGCAGCCTACATTAGTAGGTCCGACCATCAGAGCATTCAATTTGCATATCTGCTTAAAAACTGCGATAACCTGCTATAACTAACTAAAATTGTCTAGGATATAGAGGTTTGATAAATTGCTGCATTATAACTGCTACCAGCTGCATATTTCTCCCTCGTTTTGAAATGAAACGAAATTGGAGAGTCTATTCTAATCAACGATGTTCGTCTACTCAGTAAGCTGCAGGTTACCCGTAGACTCCATCGTTGAGGAGCTCTGTAGACACCCCAATTTCGTACCTCTGAAATGTGACATGACAAAAAATATCAAGACCTGTTAAAACATTAACAAATGTCAAGTTACAGGGTTAAAAATGCAAAAGGACAAAGCAGGATGCGCAAAAGGACAAATTGCAGGGACTAAAGTGTCAAAAAGGAGCCTAGTTTGAAGTTTGGGCGTGGCTCCCATAGAGTTTGGGCATGGCGCCCAAACCTCTATAGGGTGGCGCCCAAACCCAATTTCCCAGCCACTGTTCATGCCAAATTTGCCGCAAAACACAATTTCTCCAGCGCAAGGTACAACCAGTCGAAGCACAGAAAAGAGAAATGGGCGTGGCTCCCATCCAGTTTGGGCACAGCGCCCAAACTCCTATATAGCAACGCCCAAACTGCTTTCCTTCAGCGCAAACTTGCCGCAAAAAACACAAGCGGTCCGGTCCAATAAAAGTTCAACCGTTTGATCTTGTGCGCCGAAGAGAAAAATTTAATTCCTACGATGTCCCTATTTCCTCCTATAAATAGAGGCACCCGGCTCTTCATTCAACACATAAATTTTGCGTAAAGCTTCTCCACGTTAACGTTACGCTGGAGAAATAGAGAGCGGTGTGAGATAGTGAGAGATCACCTTCAAAGCCTCGAAACCCTGCCAAACCTCTGCCAAACACAAATCCAACCGGTAGAAGTGTACCTTAACCCCCCCCAGCTAGGTATCCACGCCTTTTCCCCGGTCCAAAAATCGTGGATAAAGCAGTTGCTATGCCCGATTTAAAAGGCCAAATCAGCCAGTAGTAAGTCGTTACTCTGCCCGATTTTAGCCTACCTCAGTCAAACAAACAACCAGAAACAAACAGTTACCCTGCCCCGATCCCGAGGCCGAAAAGTAACTTTCAGAGCAGTCACGCTGCCCAAATTCACACAACACACAACTTCAACCAGACCAGAAAAAAAAAGACTCTCTCTCCCCGAGGGACAGAGCGAGCACACCCCTACGCCGTCTGTAAGTTTTTATTTTTAGAGTCTTTCATTTCCATGTAATAATATTATTTCCAGTCCGGCCCAATGTAGCCATATAAGCAGTTATGCTGCCCAGATTTAATTAGGAAATAGTACCAAATGTAGCCGTTATTATGGCAAAATGTTTTTAGATAAGTTTGTATTTATTTACTTCATTTATTCAATAAAGTCTTTATTTGTAATAGTATTATTTCCGGTCCGGTTCAATGTCAATATATAAGCAGTTATGCTGCCCGGATTTATTTAGGAAATAATACTAAATGTAGCCGTTATTATGGCAAAATGTTTTTAGATAAGTTTGTATTTATTTACTTCATTTATTCAATAAAGTCTTTATTTGTAATAGTATTATTTCTGGTCCGGTTCAATGTCAATATATAAGCAGTTATGCTGCCCGGATTTTGTTAGGAAATAATACTAAATATAGCCGTTACTATGGCCAAATATTTCCAAGTATATTTGTAATTGTTTGCAAAAGAGTCTGTTTCAAGTCCGTAAATAATATAGATGTAACAGATGTATTTGTAGGAAGTTAATGCTTTATTTATCTGTTTAATAAATATAACAAAAAGCATACTTTAGCCAAAAACCGTTTTGAGACCAAAAGGGCGAGTTGGGTGCCTAGCACCTTCCCAACTCGTAACTTAGCCTCCGAACCCGTTTTCTTCATCTCTGGTTTTCTTTTTCTGGTTTTGCTTTATTTTTGCCTTAAAAAAAAGATGGCGACTCTAAAAACATTTTGGATCCAGTGGGGCCTCGCAACATCTTTCTTTGCACTTTCACGTTCTCCCCTAAACAAGGGAGAATGAGAATGGAAAGGTGATGTATTCCTATGTCCTGGTATCCCCTAAACAAGGGATAACTTGACGTAGAAAACCCAAAGCACTCATAGTGATCCGAAATAGGCCATAAGGCTATTTTCATGAAATCCGTAGTGGGGGTGCTGCAACATCTTTCTTTGCACTTTCACGTTCTCCCCTAAACAAGGGAGGATGGGAATGGAAAGGTGATGTTTTCCTATATCCTGGTATCCCCTAAAAAAGGGATAACTTGACATAGAAAATCCAAAGCTCCCATATTGGATCAAAAATCCGCTAAAGGCAACCGAGGCGCATTCCAACGCGCTATTCGACAGCACTCCTCCCGCACTTTTGATTTCGTCCTCCCCTAAACAAGGGAGGCTGGAACGGGAGCAGTGGATGTCACCGCATCCGCACGGACGCGCACCCCTATCCAAGGGCGCGCGGGGCGCGGGAGCAATTTCCCGGGAACCCACAGCAGCATTCTGCTTGGTGAAATTAGGCTATTGTTCAGTGAGGTGTGTTGCGTCAATTGCTTTGTAAAAATAATAGATATCAATGTATATCCCCTTGCTCATGTTTTGCCTTTTTGTGTTGCAGTTCACCTTAAAGGTTACACTTCTGCACAAACGTGCAGATGAATACAAAGACAAGGCGGGGGCCTTCTTTGAGCAGAAGAAGAAATCTGATGAGGTTGCTCAATCTTACATTGAAGACTTGCTGGCCAAGGACAACGAAGTCCTTGCCAAAGTTGCCGAGCTGACGAAGCTCGAAGAGGAAATTATCCACCTGAAGGCCCAGGTGGAGTTTGCTCAGAATGGGGAAGTAACTAGTCTGAAGACCTTGAGTGAGGAGAAGAAGAAAGTTGAGGACGCTCAGGTTACAGCCGAGCAAAAAGAGAGAGCCTGGAAGGCCAGGTTGGTAAGAGAAGTCGTGGCTGCCAAAATTGCTGATGTGGATGACATCAAGTAGTCAGCCGAGCTCGAGCAACTCGTGGATGCGAAACTGGTCCCCTATTACTCTCAAGGGTGCAACCACGTCCTTCGCATGCTGGCGAGCAGCGGGCTTCCGAACATAATGCCTGAGATGATTGCGCAATGGGGAGCGACTTCGCCCTGGTGTGTCAAAGCCTGGAAGAGCCATGCTTTGGTCCCCTATAATGAAGATGAGTTGGGGATCATAGCAAATAATGATCGGGAAGCCGATGAGCTGGAATGGATTCCTCCTACTCTGTTGGCCAATAACATAGTTGATCAAATGAACGCTATCTTTGAGCGTGAGGCCAATAAGGATGAAGATGATGATCCTGCCCCCCAGCCTTGTCGGCCATGTGGTTATAGATGTTGAAGACAATTAGTCTGCTCCCTTTGCCGGCGTGGAAACAAACCTGCCTCCTCCTCCTGGTCAAGACACGATTCAACTACCTCCTCCTCCTCTCCCTCCTCACTTGCAATCTGAAATGGATAGAATCTTCGCCGAGCTGGAAACGCCAGGAAGAACCATCGAGCAAAGAGGAAATTAATATATTGTGATAGTTTATGTGATACGTTTCCTCGATTGTAATTTTTTTTGATGATAATGAAATGAACACTTTTTGTTTACAACTGTGTGACAATGCTTGTTTTTCTGATATAATGCCTTTGTAAAAATATAAAATGTTATCGGGCAGGCCCCTTCTGCTAATTCGACAAGCATCTAAATAATTTCCCGCTGCTCTATTTATCGGGCAGAATTGTTTGGCCGCTTTAACTGGGCATGGCCCTTGGTTTATTAAACCGTTAATAGCTTATTATTCAGGCTGAATATTTATTTGAACGAGACTTTTCTCCCTTTGTTGTCATAGCGAACAAAGCCGTCAAATAATATCGGGTAGTGGATTGACCCCCTTCTCACGTCGAGGCATACAAACTTAGAATACAAACCGAGCAGGGCCCCACTTTAATTTGCTCAATTTACCGAGCAGATCTGTATTTATATTTGCTTGAGAATGTTTTTACTTTTGTCAGACATGACTTCAAACTTTCAATCAATCAAAGTAATAACTTTCAAATAACTTTGACCAAGAACGTTCGAGAGACTTTTATTAAATAATCCTTCAATGTAAGTACAAAAAAAGAGAAGTAGTTGCCGCTTCGAGACCAAACTAATGGTAATACTTTTTCAAATGATCGGCGTGCCAAGGATGCTTTAAATTTTTTCCCTCTTGATTTTGTAGGGTGTAAGTAACCTCCCTAATGATTCTTGTGACTTTGAATGGGCCTTCCCAATTGGGTGACAACTTTCCTCGCTCAATTCATTGTCCTGTAACTTCGATTTTCCTGAGGACACAATCCCCGACTTGAAATGCTCTTCCCCGAACCTTCCTATCGTGATGAGCCTTAGCTTTCTGCTAGTAATTTACCATTCCGATGTGAGCTTCGAGTCTGCGTTGTTCGAGCAAGTCAAGATCGATTGCTCGGGCAATCTGGTTGTCCTACTCGGTGTAGTGAGCCACTCTGTAACTGGGGAAAGCTGTTTCTGTTGGGATTACAGCCTCAGATCCATACGTGAGGGCAAAAGGTGTTTCGCCTATCGAGCCCCTAACCATTGTCCTGATTGACCATAAAACGGCTGGCACTTCATCCTCTCATTTCCCTGCTCGATCATCCAAATTTCGTTTTAAAGCGTGCAGGATTTGTTTGTTCGCGGTTTCTGCTTGTCCATTTCCTTGTGGATATGCAACTGAACACTGCCAATGCTTAACATACATCTTGTTACATTTTGCTGTAAATTTATCCCGATTGTTACGTGTGCCATGATCGAAACAATAGCTCAGGTAAAAAATCGACACCATAATGTGGTCATGCGAAGTTAATGATGTTGTTCTCGATAATGGTGGCTAATGGTTTTGCTTCAATGTCATTCAATCACATATTCGATTCGATCTCCTGCATATCTTGAATTGAGATAGTGCTAAGGGAAAAGGTCTCGATCGGTCGATCAACAAGCATTGGAAATTCGATACAAGTCCGAATCCTTGGGTATGTAAAGAGACTTCGGGACGTTTGTTCGGTGCGCAAACTCTCGGCAACGCAAACTCGCATTTGCACATACTAGGCAGCATCTCTCCTCATCGTAATCCAATAATATCATGCGAACAAAATCTTCTGTGCCAAGGTTCGAGCCCCTAGATGACCCCCACATTCTCCCTAGTGAACCTCATATAAAAGCTCTTGGGTCATTTCTGGTCAAACACAGTGAAGCATCGACCTTACCTTTGATCGCTTGTACAACAATCCTCCGACTACCGAGTATCGACAAACCTGGTTTCAGACTACTCTTGCTCGGTTTTTGTCTTCTGGCAAAATGCCATGCTCAATAAAATCTTTGTACTCATCAATCCAACATCTGCTCACCGGCTCGATGTCCATTATCTGATCCTTATCAATAGAAGGTGCTTCTAGGTTATCGATCATAACCGATGGCCTTAACGCCGAGAGTTCGTCCTCTGCTATCTTGGAGAGGTAGTCTGCTTTCATATTGTCTGACCGGTCGATTCTAATGATTTTCCAGAACTTGAAATCCTTCAAGATTTCTTTGACTAATTCACAATATCTGAAAACACTGTAACGGAATCAATGTCCATGTCCAACGCGAGCTCAAGTCCGGCGATCATGCCTTCATACTCGGCTTGATTATTAGAGGCTGTAAACTTGAATCGAAGAGCCATCTCGAACTCGTCTGCCTGGTCGAGTGTAACCAATAAAATGCCTACTCCGCTTCCCGCTTTGCTTGCTGCACCGTCAACGAACAATTCCCAGCAATGTGCTGGCTTGATCTTAATGGTTTTCTCTTGTTCGGCAGGTAAATTTTTGGCCTGGACGAGCTTTTCTTCATGGTTGGAAAAACACATTTCCATTAGGAAGTCTGCTAGTGCCTGTGCTTTGATAACCCTTCTCGGGTGATAATCTATGTGAAATTCTGTGAGCTCGATGGACCAGCCAAGCATTCTCCCCGAAAAATCAGGTTTGTGCAATATTTTTCGTAGTGGTGAGTCAGTGTATACAATTATCACATGTGCAGAAAAGTAGGCTTGTAGTTTCCGAGCAGCAATGACAAGAGAGTAGGCAAACTTTTTTATATTAAAATATCGACTCTCTACTGGAGTGAGAGCTTTAGACACATAATACACAAGTTTTTGAACATTCGACTCCTCCCTAACCAAAACAGCGGCCACAACCTGGTCTGTGGCAACCAAATACAAGTACAAATTCTCACCCATTCTCGGGCTGCTCATCAAAGGTGGTTCGCCGAGATATTTCTTAAGATGTTTGAAGGCTTCAGCACATTCCTCATTCCACTCAAAATTCTTGTTGCCACAGAGAACTTTGAAGAAGGGTAGACATCGCTCAGTTGAGCGGGAGATGAAACGGCCAAGAGCAATGATGGTTCCATTCAAGCGCTGTATGTCCTTAATGCACCTAGGTTGCTTCATGTCGAGCAGAGCCTGAATATTCTCCGGGTTGGCTTCAATCCCCCTTTGGTTAACCATGAAGCCCAAGAATTTACTGGCCCAGACTCCGAACACACATTTGCTTGGGTTTAGCTTCATGTTATACTTTCGCAGATTAGCAAAAGTGTCCTCCAAGTCCTTGCTGTGGTCCCTTTCATTTTGATGACCATGTCATCAATGTACGCCTCCTTGTTACGGCCAATTTTTCGGCCAAAAACTTTGTTCACCATACGCTGATAAGTAGCCCCAACGTTCTTCAACCCGAAGGGCATCATCTTATAAGAGTAGAGACCGCCAGCTGCTCGAAATGCGGTCAGAGCCTTGTCCCACTGGCACATTTTCACTTGATGGTACCCTGAGTACGCATCCAAGAAACTGAGCATCTCGAACCCAGCGATATCATCAACCAGTCTGTTGATACGAGGAAGAGGGTAGCTGTCTTTAGGGCAGGCCTTATTGAGATCCGTGAAATCGACACACATCCTCCACTTGTCATTGCTCTTTTTCACCATTACCACATTGGCAAGCCAAGACGGGTAATGAATTTCTTTGATGATGTCGGATTTTAACAGATTTTCCACATCTACCTTTATTGCTTCATTCTTCTCCGAGGAGAATTGCTGAGGTCGTTGCTCAATTGGTCGGTATGTAGGATCCACACTTAGCCGATGGAGGGCTACCTCTTCGCTTACACCCCTCATATCTTCCACAGTCCATGCGAACACATCGAGACTCTTTTTTAACTGCTCGATCAACCGTGTCCGCTCCTTCGGGGAAAGATATGTCCCAATTTTGATCTTCTGCTCTGGATAAGCAGGATTGATGATGATTTCTTCGAGCTCATCTTCAGCTCGAAATTCTGGCTCATCACGAACCTGTAGTGTGTCCATTTCAATTTTTTCGTCCTTAGCTCGTTTTCGACGAGCAGGCCTTGGCATTTTCTCAGCGGACTTTTCTTGCTCAACAATAGGCTCATCAATCTCCATATCTTTTGGTTTCGAGCATTCCCCCTCTATAATTACTGTTATACTGACATGGACTTTATCTGGAACAATGATCTCTTCGCTGGGAGTAGAGCAGGTAATTTTATGTTTATTTTTCTATGTATCCCAAACAAACTCCCACAATGCTTGGGGTTGGCTGTGAAGAATCCCAATGCCATTGTCGGTATAAAATTTTGCTCGCTGGTGGGAGACTGAGGCTACCATCTGGAAGCGACCCATGGAAGGAATGCCCATGATGGCATTGTATGGTGATTTTAAATCAATGACGAGGAAGGTTATGACTTCCAGCCTCGTATGTTCCCTTTCACCTAAGTAAACTTCCAAGTCAACTGTGCCCTTGACACCGACCTTGTGATTCGTAAATCCTTCCAGAGTTCCCAAGTAAGGTTTCAAGCGAGCATCAGTGAGACCGATCTCCTTGAAACAATTGTAGTAGAGCACGTCCCGACATGCTCCCGTTTCTACTAGCACTCAATGCACTTGCCAATTGTTAATCAAAGCTGATATAACCAAAGGCTGCTCGGAAGCGAGGCTGTGCTTGCTAACTGCGAGGGAAGTGGATAGTCTGCTCTTCGAAACGAGTTACTGGTGGCATAGTCATCACCTTTGACAGCGAGTAGATGTGTTTTCCCAGTTGAGTCGAGCTGGTTTCTTCCTCGAGAATGACGTTGACAACTCCATGGACTTGAGGGGCATTTCCCCTATTTCCCCCATTCCCTCCTCGAGTAGGAGGATCACGACGATTATTTTCATTGTTATTTCCTTGCTTGAATCTATCGAGACGTCTTTGATTGATCAGGCACTGGATTTCCTTTTTCAGGATGAAACACTCTTCCGTGACATGGCCCACATCATTGTGGTAAGCACAAAATTTTGTGTTATCCCTATATTGGTCTGTATCAGGGTTCATGGGGTAGGGAGCAGGAAGGTCATTCTGGATCTGCATCACGATTTCCTCCCTAGAAGTGTTTAGGGGAGTGAAATGTTGTTCTCTAAATCATTGAGTCGGATCAGAAGTCCTGTTCCGATCTCTCCGAAAATTATTGTTGTTCCTAGAGCTGGGAGTTGCTGCTGCCACCGAGCTACTTTTTGCTTTCTCCTTGCCCTTTCCCTTCCGGTTAGCCTCCGTTGAGCTGAACAGTTGTGCTCGAGCAAGCATCTCACCATAAGTTGCGGGTGGATGCATCACCAACACTTGTTTTAGGTCCCCACTCCGCATGTTATTCAGAAAACAAAGTGTGACCTTCGGTCATGCCCGTGACCTGTTCGAACACCTTTGTGAATCGTTCCACATAAATGTGAGAGGATTTGTCAACCCCTTGGACCACCTTCCAGAGATCTAAACGACTTTTCGAAAGAGCTCCGACGGAACCAAACTCTGCTAAGAACATTTCCCTAAGATCCTTCCATGTTGTTGTAGATCCTCTCGGGAAATGTCCCAGCCAGCTTTGGGCTTTGCCCTGAATAGCCCCTGCAAATGCCTTCATTTTTAAGGCTTCATTGCTAGTTACCAGGCTGACCTGTTCCTCAAACAAGTGTAACCAATCTCGTGCCCGGGTTTTTCCCGAGTATTTGTCGAAATTTGGGAAAAAATCCCCCTGAGCTGGAGGTGTGTTTTTGATCCAATCCGCAAAAGGACTACCGTCTGTTGATCGAACTGTCCCATCAGGTCGGCGACCAGCCTCCCATCCATCCATCCTAGCTTGCACAATTGCCAAAACCTCCGCCATTGTCTGAGGTTGTGCTGGTAATGGTGCTGTAGGGATCACCACGGGCTAAACTACAGCAGCCAAAGGTGCCTCAACCTGTTGTGCTACAATCTGCTGGGGAACCCTTGGTGGTCTGAGGGCCTCATGGTGATCTGCTCGTCTGTCATGCTCATGATGAGGTGGTGTCCGACGAGATCGATGAGAGTAATGAAACCGAGAGTGCCCTTTACCATTCTTAGTCATGCTAATAAAGCTCGTTGATAAAATGAATAGAAGATTTTCATTTCCCGACAACGGAACCAAACTGATGCTACACAATTTGGTCTTGGGCCGTTCCCTGTGGTTTGTAGGATATCTGGGCCTTTGTGAAGGTATGATCTTGTAGAAACCTCTCAAAAAAATAACACCTTAGAAGGAATGCAAGACAGGGCCTCGCGAAACCCCTCAGGCGTGAGAGTAAGTATTAAGCTTTGTAGAAAGAAAAATAACATGGTTTCGATGTGTAAAAATGAGTGTACCTTTGAAATGAAGTATTATATGGTATTTATAGCCTTTTTGGGAGTGAAATCCGGGCTGAATCATTATAGTAGAGAGATTATAGGCCATTATGACTATGATCGCGGGCTGATTGTGTAACTGACGGAATAATGGCTTAAATTCTGGGCTCGATAGTTATCAATCAATTAATCTTCGAACAGCCTTGATTCCTGCTCGGTCAGATTGGTGAGAAAGATTCATGATCGGGTTATGTTTAAGATGTTTACCCCGGGTTATTTTGCTCGGGTGACCTCTTTCCTGGCCCTTGACGTACACGTACTCATCATGTGAAGGACTATGTGCCTGGCTCGTGACCAGGATTTGGGCCGAGCTCATCAACTTCAATTTTTATAATTTTTTCAAATCTATTCTCGAGGTTGATATGAACATGCATATTGATTCTACTCAAATATTTTTTAACTATAATCAACTCTAACTATAAAATTCTGATATCTTATCTATTTAAGTTTTTTACGAAATAAACGAGTTGATAACAATTTTGACATATTTGAGTAACTAAGACTTGTTAACTCACCTTTAAAGAAATATGTAAGCCAACATTGTTTTAATGATAGAATTGGTACATATTTTGTATTATAATATATTCTATAACTACAGGAGTATATATAATGTTAGTCTAGAAGCGTTGCATGTGCACGGTAGGAAGTATATTTTTTATATATCTAATCTAATCTTATCTAATTTATCTAATCTAATCTAATTATATATATATATATATATATATATATATATATATATATATATATATATATAAGTGTAGGTTGTCTCTTACAACTTAATGTATGGACAAATCTACCCTTTAACATAATAAATCACTCACCATTAATTAAGGTCAAATGAGTAAATTTGTCATAGACTAATTAATTCAATGAATAATTAAATAATAGTTTGATCCCTTAACTTGTACCTATTTTAAAGTTAGGTCCTACATTATTTAATTCAATTCATTTCGTCTTATATTTTGATTTTCTTATCAATTTCCCCAACCTACTAGGATCGTTACAAATGTCGCCCAATATTTTCTGAAATGACAAAAATACCCTTACTCGGTTGAGACACTAAAAATTTATTTGAAACTAAAAAAATAATATGGTTTTACTTTCTTAAATAAGTTCGGGAAAGACATGATAAGATTTTTATATGAAAAATTATATCTATAGTAATAGAATTGTCGGTAAGTATCGAGATATTAATCAAATTTGTAGCATGTTTAGTTATTACCCATGAATAAAATAAAAGAAATAAGGTAAGAAAATATGTCATAATGTCAAGAAGATGAAAAAAAAATGAAGAATCATTTGTTGAATTTGTGCCTTTTGTTAAGGACAATAAACATAAATTTATCATGCCAAACAATAATGATTAGAAAAAAATTGTCATAAATATTATAAATCACTTGCCATGAATTAAGGCCAAAAGTGTAAATTTGTCATAAGGAAATTAATTTCATGAATAATTAAATAATAAATTGAAATGTCGCCTTTTATTTTCTGAAATGACAAAAATACCCTTACTCAGTTGAGACACTAAAACTTTATTCGAAATTAAAAAAATAATATGGTTTTACTTTTTAAATATGTTCGGGAAAGAAATTATAAGATTTATATGAAAAATTGTATCTATAATAATAGAATTGTCAGTTATTATCGAGATATTAAGCAAAATTTGTATCATGTTTAGTTATTACTCATGAATAAAATAAAAAAAATAAGTTAAGTAAATGTGTCATAATGTCAAGAAGATGAAAAAAATGAATAATCATTTGATGAATTTGTGTCTTTTGTTAAGGACAACACACATAAATTTATCATGTCAAACAATAATGAGTAGAAAAAAATTGCCATAAATATTATAAATCAATTGCCATGAATTAAGGTAAAAAGAGTAAATTTTTCATAAGTAAATTAATTTCATGAATAATTAAATAATAAATTTATCCTTGACTTTTACCTATTTTAAAGATAGATCCTACATTTTTTAATTCTATTCATTTCGTCTTATATTTTGATTTTCTTATCAGTTTCCCCCTCCTACCATTATCGTTACAAATGTCACCCAATATTTTCTAAAATGACAAAAACACTCATACTCAGTCGAGTCAGTAAAACATTATTTGAAACTAAAAAATAATATGATTTTACTTTTTTAAATATGTTCGGGAAACACATTATTAATTAAGTTAAAAACTAAAAAGCATGTAGTTGTCTCTTACAACTTAATGTATGGACAAACCTACCCTTGAACTTAATAAATCACTCACCATTAATTAACTTCAAAAGAGTAAATTTGTCATAAACTAATTAATTCAATGAATAATTAAATAATAGTTTGATCCCTTAACTTGTACATAATTTAAAGTTAGGTCCTACATTATTTAATTCAATTCATTTTGTTTTATATTTTGATTTTCTTATCAATTTCCCCCACCTACCAAGATCGTTACAAATGTCGCTCAATATTTTTTAAAATGACAAAAATACCCTTACTCGGTTGAGACACAAACTATATTCGAAAATAAAAAAAAATATGGTTTTACTTTCTTAAATATGTTCGGGAAAGACATTATAAGATTTATATGAAAAATTGTATCTATAGTAATAGAATTGTCGGTTAGTATCGAGATATTAAGCAAATTTGTAACATGTTTAGCTATTACTCATGAATAAAATAAGAGAAATAAGTTAAGAAATTGTTTCATAATGTCAAGAAGATAAAAAAATAAAAAATCATTTGATGAATTTATGCCTTTTGCTAAGAACAATACAAATAAATTTATCATGCTAAACAATTATAATGATTAGAAAAAAATTGTTATAAATATTTTAAATCACTTGTCATGAATTAAGGTCAAAAGAGTAAATTTGTTATAAGCAAATTAATTTCATAAATAATTAAATAATAAATTGAAATGTCGCCCAATATTTTCTTAAATGACAAAAATACTCTTACTCGCTTGAGACACTAAAACTTTATTCGAAACTAAAAAAGTAATATGGTTTTACTTCCTTAAATAGTTCGGGAAAGACATTATAAGATTTATATGAAAAATTGTATCAATAGTAATACAATTTAATCCAATCTAATCTAATCTAATTTAATCTAATCTAATCTAGCTTTCTAATCTAATCTAACTATCTATTTAATATAATCTAATCTAATCTAATCTAACATCTAATCTAACAATCTAATCTAATCTAATCTAATCTAACAACTTATAAAAGTATATGTTGTCTCTTACAACTTAATGTATGGACAAACCTACCATTTTACTTAATAAATCACTCACCATTAATTAAGGCCAAAAGAGTAAATTTGTCATACACTAATTAATTCAATGAATAATTAAATAATAATTTGATCCCTTAACTTGTACCTATTTTAAAGTTAGGTCCTACATTATTTAATTCAATTCATTTCGTCTTGTATTTTGATTTTTCTTATCAATTTCCCCAACCTACCAGGAGCGTTACAAATGTCGCCAAATATTTTCTAATCTAAATACCCTTACTCGGTTGAGACACTAAAACTTTATTCAAAACTAAAAAATAATATGGTTTTACTTTTTTAAATATGTTTGGAAAAGACATTATAAGATTTATATGAAAAATTGTATCTATAGTAATAGAATTGTCGATTAGTATCGAGATATTAAACAAATTGGTAACATGTTTAGTTATTACCCATGAATAAAATGAAAGAAATAAGTTAAGAAAATATGTCATAATTTCAAGAAGATGAAAAATATGAAGAATTATTTGATGAATTTGTGTCTTTTGTTAAGGACAATACACATAAATTTATCATGCCAAACAATAATGATTAGAAAAAAATTGTCATGAATTAAGGCCAAAAGAGTTAATTTGTCATAAGCAAATTAATTCAATGAATAATTAAATAATAAATTGATCCCTTGACTTGTACCTATTTTAAAGATAGATCCTATATTTTTTTATTCTATTTATTTCGTCTTATATTTTGATTTTCTTATCAGTTTCTCTCTCCTTCCATTATCGTTATAAATGTCACCCAATATTTTTTAAAATGACAAAAACACCCGTACTCAATCGAGTCAGTAAAACATTGTGAAATTTTCAAATCATTATATTTTCAAATATCCACATGGGTTTTGGTTTCAATTTGAATATTTGAAAATTCAAAAAATCAAAAAAATTGAATTTGAGTTTGTAAAAAGCGAAATTCAAAGTTGTGTGATGATGTGTCTATAAATGATGAGTTTTTAAAATTAGTTATTTTGAAGGAAGGAGTAATGAATTAAAAAAAGGAATCAAATCAAATAAAAAATTAACTTTTGGGGGGAAAATGGTTAATTTTACCACTGTACTTTGATTAATTGTTACATTTTGGCCACTGTACTATGTTTCGAGCGAAATTTTCATTATACTTTTAAAGATATATGCAATTTCGTCATTATCTCTAACTGTCATCCAATTTTAACGGAAGCTAAAGATATTTTATTTTTTCGTTTTAGCAAAGCAAGGTGAACGCGTTTTTTTTTTTTTTTTGTGGTGACTGGTGGTGGCGGCGATTACAGGGATGGTGGTGGTGGTGGTTAGAAGTGGTGTTTGAGGGTGATTGTAAACATAACAATGGTGGTTTTGGTGGAATATGACATTGTTAGATTTCCAAATCATCAATTTTTCAAATCTTCATATCAGTTTGAGTTTTAATCTTCAAATTTGAAAATTCAAAAAAATTAATTTGGATTTGTAAATAGTGAAATTTAAGGTTATGGATTGGTGGTGGTAGGTCTATAAATGACGAGTTTTGCATATATGTTAATTTGAACGAAGGAGTAAAGAATTAGACAAAAAAAAATCAAAAATAGATTTTTGGGTTAATGGTGTTATTTGAGGTGATAATGGTGGTGGGTCTATCAATGATGAGGTTGATGGAAGAAAACTATTGATAACAAAATAAATTAAATTAATTCTAAATGTTATTTTGGAGAGTAATGCAATTTTTAATTTAAATATTAGAAAAATTATAACACCAACGTTGCTAGCCTTACAACTAATTTTATAAATTTCCTTACAACTAAGCCTTGAAAAAAAAACAAAAATGTCTTTGTCCAAAACAACTTTGAAGTTATTCAAAACTTAGTTGTTAGGAAAGTAATATAATTAGTTATAAGGATAACATTCTCCTTATAATTATGCCAAAATACAATTCCCCTAAAAAGTATCCACCAAATCATATTGTGCACCACAACCCTAAGGTTTGTCCCATAATAGTAGCTAACGTTATTTTTTAAACCCTATTTTTCACTCTAACCACAGCCTTAGAAAAGTCACGTTAATTTGACATTTCCTTGTGGGTGTTAATTCGAGGAAAATATTAGGAATTTGGTGTAAACTTTGGGGGTGCTAAATGTATTTTAGCCTAATAAAAATTAAGAAATAAAATATAATTTTCTAAAAAAATATATATAAATGTGTGTGTAAAGTTAAAATGTTAAAAAAATGGAGTGGGGGTCCACTATTCCTTTTTTCCTTGCTGAAGGAAAATGTAGAGAAAAGACCCACCATGTTTTCCGGTCTTTAGTCGTCCCCAAAACAAAAATTAACCTAGAACCCGATCTGGGTTTTGTCCTCTTTTAAATTTTCTCTCTTAAACCAAAAGATAGATACACGTTTGATTTCATTATCAATTTTTTTTATCTTGATGATGAAAACAAAGTACACAAACAAAAGATGTGAAAACTTTTACCCATAGATACCCGTCCCATCTCCGATTTCTTGTATGAAATTGGATCCACTCACCTTCTCCGAAACCACCACTGAAATCAATCAATTTCTCACCCCCCCTCATTTCATCCTCTTACATGACTTAACTTAACTTTACTTTTTATCTCATAATTCTTTAAATAATTCAACCCAACCACCATGACAGCTGCTATGAGGTCGAAATCATCTAGAACCCAAGTTCTAAAAATCGTTAGGCGACCACTAGGCGGCACATTAGGGCCTAGCGCCTAGGGGACTAGTCGGGGCGTAATCGGGACTTAGGCGGGGCCTAGAATTAAGGTATAATTACCATTTTTTTGATAATTTACATCAAAGATCAAACACATTGAATACAAATTTAATTTTTTTTATGTTTGTCATTTTATCAAACACTTGTCTATATTTGTAAAATGAACAAAAATATACAAACCTACCATTAATCTCAATTCTCAACAACCCCAAAGCAATAAACCAGTCAAGTTTAGAACTAAAAACAAAAAATATTTTACTCCAGTTCGCCCCTCATTACCTCCCTCTCTGCCTCACCATTACCACTCCCCCTTCCTTCTCTAGTTCGCCCCCCCCCTTCCTTCTCCAGTCACCGCATGCCACAAAATCAAAGCTACAAAAATAAATTAAGGTCGGCGAGGTTTGGCGTAAACGCCGACTTGGTCGATTAGGCGGCGACTAAGAAAGTCGCAGCGGTAGAGAGGGCCTTAGCGCCTAGGCGGGGCGTAGGCGAAGCTAGTCGGGGAGTTTTAGAACACTGCTAGAACCATAGCTTCTACAACATCCTCTCAATTTCGATGCTTTGCTCTAAGCCATATGCAAGCCGGTCGTATGTCCAATTTTCTCCAGTAAAATTGAAGAGTATTTCAATAAAACCCTTTACCATTTCTCTTAATTGATGTCCAACTCTCTTTCAAATGAATTCGATGATATGTGTTATTGGTTTTCTATTAATACCATGTTTTTATAAGGGTTTTTAGTAAGTATACTATATAGCCTCTGATTGTTACTTTAGGCGCGATTTTTACAGGGGACAGAATGAGGGAGATCGAAGATAGAATTTGGCTAAAATCAAAAGAGGTAGGCGTCAGAGTTGTGATAGGAGTGACTGGAGTGGGAAGGGTTTAGGCTGGAGATGGCGGCTTCTATATATGGTGGGGCTAGAGATGACGACTATTACAATGGAGCCGAAATTGAGATTACACCAGGAGATGAGAGAATGAGAGGATGTGAGATTAGGGTTTTTCTTTTAATACATTTAATCTTTAACCAGAAAAGGGAAATGTCATTTTCCCCGCACGTGGAAGATCACGTGCTATTTAAAGTGATTTTTCTAACGTTCATCAAGGGGTAGGGTGGAAAATGGAAAACAATGTAGCATCACATACCATTATGGGACAAACCTTAGGTTAGGGTGTACTATGCGATTTGGTAGATACTTTGCGGGGGGGGGGTTGTAAATTGGTCATATAATTATTTTTGGATTATTGAAACAATTAATTTTATTTTTATTTCAAAACATATTTTAAATACTAAATGGGTAACTAAATAATGAAGTTATAACAAAATCTCATTTTGAATCCCAAGAAAAATGATTAAAATAATCTTCATGTGACATGCACATACCATTTTTCGTTACTATTTTCAGCACCCATATGGGCAAAGTGGGACAAATAGAATAATAAGGTATGGAAGTGAGACACTTCGTAGGTTGGGGTGCAATTAATGTGAGATTTATTGTGTAATTTGGAGAGTGAATCATATTTTGGCCCAATCGAAAGTAGTCCAAAAACAATATCAACGGTGCCGATGAGAAATTTATTAAAGTTTAAGCTAGGGACGATGAACAAGGATTGAACCATGACGTGTCTCATCTTTGTCGTGTACATTTGTGATTCGTTCAAATATGAGTTTTGAAATTCGTGGTTTATGTTTGTGTATATTGTGTTGTACGAGAGAGAAAGGGAGAAATGTCGGGGGCTGTGACATCTTTAATTTTTTGTGGGTTCGTATTCGTGGTGGCCTTGACGCCTGATTGTGATTACCTAATCTTCAGTTAAATCTCTCTGATATTTGATATGATTCTGCTCTATTTTTATTTATTTTTCAATATAAAATTTTGAGTAAAAGATTCATACTCTTTTGAGTTTTATCTCAATTAAAATTTACATAAGAGGTCGTTGATGGAGAAGAAGCAGAGAAAGAGTTGTTGGAGAAGAAGAAAAATAAGTTTCTCTTTGGGTAATATAAAAGCAGAGAAAGCGTTGCCAGAAAATGACCAAAATGCCCTACACGTGAAATCTCATGTGCACCTTTATGTCAAATTGGTAACTGACACCGGAAAATATGTGGAAGTAGGAGTAAATACAAGGCACACTCAACACTCAACACTCACCACTCACCACTCTAGGAGTCCACCAAAGATTTTAGAGTAAGATATACGAAGAAACAGATCTTCTTAACAAGCTGAAAAGTTCACAAAATATCTATTCATAATTTGTGTTTTGTTCATTACAAAATAACCCTTTTATAGGAAAACTTGGAACAACCCTCCAAGATAAGTCAATGAACAAAATACTAAGGGTGAGGCTGCTCATTTTCCTAAGTGTCCAAAATGAGAGAATCACATAATACCAATAGTTGGAAGGACTCTTCAAATTTCTGCAGCAGAGTATTATTCCCTAAACTTACAACAACAATCTGCAACTTTTTTGGGAGGATGTTAGCATGGATTTTGTTGTTGGGTTACCTCGCACTCAAAGAAATAAAGATTCAGTCATGGTGGTTGTTGATCGCTTCTCAAAAATGGCACAGTTTGTCCCTTGCACAAAGACTTTGGATGCTACACATGTCACTGATCTTTACTTCAAGTAAATTGTGCGGCTTCATGGTATTCCAAGTACAATTACATCTAATCGGGATTCAAAATTTATGAGTCATTTTTGGCGTACACTTTGGAGGAAGCTTGGAACTAAACTTCAATTTAGTTCATCTCATCATCCACAGACCGACGGACAAACATAGTCTGTGAACAGGAGCTTGGGAAATATTTTATGAAGTATGATTGGCAAAAATCCACGTCAATGGGATGCAATATTGGCTCAAGCAAAGTTTGCGTATAATCGATCTTCTAGCCAAACTACTGGTAGGAGCCCATTCGAAGTTGTGTATGGTCATATATAATCCAATTACTCCATTGTATTTAGCTCCCCTTCCTACCACTCAACATTTTAGTGGTGACGGTGAAGAACGTGCTAAGTACATCAAAAAGATGCATGAGCAGGTTCGACAAGAAATTATCAAGCAAAATGGGAAGTACCAAAGAAGTGCAAATAAGCATCGGAAGAAATTAGCTTTCAAAGAAGGAGATTTGGTTTGGATTACTTTGAGGAAGGAACGATTCCCTCGTGGACGTCATGGAAAGTTGAAACCAAGGGCTGATGGTCCATTCAGGATCTTGAAAAAGATTGGTGACAATACTTATGAAGTAGAATTACCGGATAATTATGGTGTTTCATCAACTTTCAATGTTGCTGACCTCTATCCTTTCGTTGGAACTGAATCTGATCGAGTAAACTAGAAAAAAAAAAGGTTATAAAATGATATGTAAATGACACAAAACTTAGGTTGGGTGTGGCAAAGTGAGACTTCATAGATACTTTGATGGAATTTTGTATTTTTTAGTGTAACTATATACTTTGGGGTTGAGAGTTTGATTCTCCAACACAATTTTTTTTAGAAGAGTCATAAATTCCATAAACGACATAAGCAAAGTCTCCAACAACAATGTGCTTATCTAAGAAAGAAATTTTGAATTGTTTTCAATTTACAAACTGATAAAAATGAATGAACTCATGTTTGATATTAAAAAAGAGAGATTTAAAAATAACCAACAAAAAAGACAAATGTGTTGGATAAGTTGCTATATAATAACTAAAAGCATACATTATAAATGACCGAAAAACAAAGTATCATAAATGCTAAACACACAACAACATAATTTATAAGTCTAAAAAACTCACACAAAAATCTAATAATTAAAAGTCAACAAAAAAATGAAGGAAACAACAAATCACTTTTAATAAAATCATTAACACGACGTGCAACACACATGAACCTTACTAGTATTATTATAGGGGCACATTTGTGGATAAGTGAGTAAGGTTTATATCTCACTAATTTTCTAACCAAGCTGTACAAAACAAAATTTGTAAGCTCTTTCGGTGACTCGTAGTTTTGAGTTACCTTGGTGGAGATTTCCTTTGCATTAAAGACTTCTACATCTTTATTATTTCCTTCCTAATTCCTTAGCCGAGTATAGAGAGAAGAGTAGAGGGAGTGGACGGTATTTTTTATTTGTGATGGGTTTCCTATTTTGTGTTGCCAAGGTTTTTATCATGTTTTTATTGGTATAATAATCTTATTTTTAGATAAGGGAGATTATACCGTACAAATTCTGTATCAGTTTAATCACGTGATTGTCACTATAATATTCTTGTTTGATTCGTACTATTCTTTATTGAAACATGTTTATTGTTATCGGTAAATTTTTTATATTGGTTTGACTTTGAATTAATTTCATGTTAAAAATCAAGTGTTTTATTGAGAAATTGCTATTTAAAACTATCTGATCAGAGATTGATTATTTAAAATGGTTTAGTGATACTCATCAGTGGAACGACCATGGATAATCTAGATATTGTTATTGAAACTCAAGGGTGAGTGCACGTGTTTGTTGTACTCGTTTAATATTCTCACCCTGGCCTAAGCTGATTGGTATACTAAATTATAACTTGTGATCATTTGTTATTTGAATAATATTCAGTATCGTTATTTGGGTGAATAATCTACCGTCCATATTTTTATCTCCATGGACTTTGATATTTGAATCACATATCTTATTGAATTTTGTGGTGTTGTGTATCTCCTTTCTTGCTGGGCTCACAAGCTCACTCCCTACAGTTTCTAGTTGTACAGTTGAGATTTGATCGGGATTTGGATAACAGCTCTGTGCTCGAAATTTATCAAAGCATTCGGTTTTCATATAAATTACTTATGTATTCTATTTGGGTTTATCAGAAATTGTAAAGAAAATACGTTTGTATCAAATATTGGTATTTTTAATAAATACTATTTATTTTCTTCTTCCGCTGCGAGTTACGTGTTTGTGATTGAAGTTATTTTTAGTTGAGATGTGTGTGAGCTGGTTCACGCCTCGAGGTGGTTTTTGGAGCGTGACACTAATAATATAAAACAAGATGAATAGGTCTCATGCAAAACCGTATTACTTATTCTAATTCATAAAACATAACTCCACTCTCTCAAAATTCAACTCATCAACACTTTGTAAATCGGACCAAAAAGATATTTTTTAGAGAAAAATATTTTTTGCCAATTTTTTGCCGAACAAAGAGCAGATATAGCTGCGTGTGGCACGTGGTTGGTAATAATATTTGAGGTGGTCTCATGTAAGAGGGTCTTACGGATCCTTATCCGTAAGACGGAGCCCCATTTAGAAATTTGCGGGTTAATAACTAAATATATTAATAAAAATCATAATCATGAGTTTGGCAAGATGGATGGAAGCGTTGCTTGAAGATTTGGTTGACCAGAGGTTGGCAGTTTGAAACCCCTTAGTTATGTAATTTGGTTTTAATTCTTCTTAATGAGAATTATAAATTTGCGGATCATAATAAATTAAAAATACGTTACAAAAAATCATAAAAACCAATATGGTGAGATGGTTTACATTGAATCTCATAAGTTGTTGGTATTAACATGCTTGGTCTAAGATTTGAAACTTCTTAGGATTGTTTTTAAGTTTTATTACCAGAGATGTGTCATTTTGATATTGTTTACATTTACGATCAATCAGAGTGTTACTTTTAGGCTTGGCGTGTGTCACTTTGAGAACAAAAGTGTGTCACTTTTGGATAATTGTTGCCTTAGGTCTGATTAAGTTTTACTTAGTTACTTTAAATCAGAGTGTCACTTTTAAACATAGAATGTGTCGCTTTTAAGTTTTACGTGTGTCACTTTTGGTAAAAAAAATCACTTTTCATCTTTAAATTTTTATTCATAAGTGTCACGTTTAGGTATTAATTGTGTCACTTTTAGGCATTAGGTGTGTCAATTTTGGTAAAACAACTCATTTTTATAATCATACAATTTGTATCAATAAGAGTGTCACTTTTAGGCTTGAAGTGTGCTACCTTTAGGACTAAAGTGTGTCACTTTTTGGGCTAGTGATTTTAACAACAATAACCAATTGAATACTACTGAAATATATCTTCTCATTCATAGAAATGTATATAATCTCAAGTGTCAATCGTTAAAAACACAAAATCATAACTTTTTCAAGGTAAAGTATATGTTTCTTACTCAAACTTAAAAAATTTACTGGAAATATGTCTAAAATAACCGAGCATTATAAGTCTTGGAACCCAATTCCTTGGCTTGATGGGAATCGGAAAAATCAGTAGTCTTTTTCTTGCCCTTTTCAATACTTCCCTTAATTCTTTTTCTCATTCCCTTTATAACAGGGTGAGCAGGATCAAGGCATGTAGTAGATGAACTTGAAACACGAGATGATTCATTTTGGTCCGGTAAATTCTTTAAGGAAGAGTGCCACTTTTTAGTATTAAATGTGTCACTTTTTAGTATTAAGAGTGTCACTTTTTAGTATTAAAAGTGTCACTTTTTAGTATTAAATGTGTTTCTTTTTGTATGAAGAATGTCACTTTTTAGTATTAAGAGTGTCACTTTTTAGTATTAAGAGTGTCACTTTGTATTTTAATAAAAATTATAATAAATTTTCATTTATAGTGTCACTTTTAACATTAAAATGTGTCATGTTTGGTTTTAAATGTGTTATTTAGCATTTCGTCAAAGTCTGTTAGGATCTGTCAAGTATCCCAAGGTAATTGATGCTAACGGATGGCTAACGAAGCTAACAAACATTGAAAGTGGAGGGGCACCGGAGCAAATAGAGGAAATGAGCATTAAAAATAAATTTTGTTACTGGAGGGAGTCAAACCTTATACCAGCAAGCAGGTTAAACCTTTAAGGCTCACCCTTCACCAACTCATCCAACCAATTTTTGTGATTTATATTAACAGGTTTAGTTATTAACCGGATAATTTTTAAATGAGCCTCCGTCTTACGGATTTAGGATCGGTAAGACCGTCCTATACAAGTCTTCGTCATAATATTTTCCGTGTTAGTATATGCTATGTGATCTATGATCGGACTTATCGCATTTTATTTGTTAGTTTGTGAATATAAATAGATGCTCCTTTCTCAGTTATCTGTAAAATTAAGGCAAAGGTGAGAAGTATAATATGTCAATGATGGATGTCCAAAACGTTCTACACATGAATGCAGGCACCGGTGCATCTAGCTATGCCAAAAACTCATTTCTTCAGGTATCTCCTTCCTATATACATACCCTCTCTTCTGTTATACTGAAATATGCATATATATATATATATATATATATATGTGTGTGTGTGTGTGTGTGTGTGTGTGTTATTAAGTATCACACTTACACACAGACTCACTTTCAGGAAACCGTGATAAGGAAATCATGGCCTGTTTTAGAGCAAACTATCAAGAAAATGATACTCAACGATTGCAAATTTCCAAAGTGTTTTAAGATAGCAGATTTGGGTTGCTCTTCAGGGCCAAACACATTTTTGTTCCTCTCCAATATTATCGACACTGTCAATTTGTTGTAGCAGGAAAATCATTGCGAAGCACCTGAGTTTCATGTTTGCCTGAATGATCTTCCTAATAATGACTTCAACACCATTTTCAAGTCCTTCTTACCAACATTTTATGTCGAACTCGAGAGGAAGAACGGAGAAAAGTTTGGGCCTTGTCTTATATCAGGAGTTCTGGGTTCGTTTTATGGAAGGCTCTTCCCAAAGGAGAGCATTCACCTAGTTCACTCCTCTTATAGCCTACACTTTCTATCGCGGGTAAGCATGTATAGCATTTTTATCACTAAGAATAATACTCCCTCCATTTTTTAATAATTGTACTCATTTCATTTTTACCAGTTTCAAAATAATTGTTATTTTTTAAAAAAATTCTTTTTAGGAAAACACTTTTATCACATACTCAAAGGCAACGAAAGAAACCACAAACTACACCGATACGTATAATACAGTCAATTACTTTTTTTCTTAGACGATGTGCCGGATCAAAGAGAACGATTATTTGAAAACGGTGGGAGTAATGAATAACCTATTAATTTCCTAGCCTTTCAACATTTTTGTCATATTCTATAACAATTATGCCTAGGTTCCCGAAAGGATTGAAAACAATTTGGGTGTTGTATACATGGCAAAGAGAAGTCCTCTAAATGTTTTTGATGCATATCTCAAGCAATATCAAAAAGACTTCTCAACATTTTTAAAATTGCGTTTAGAGGAAATAATGCCTAAAGGGCATATGGTTCTAACATTTATCGGTAGGAGCATTGCTCATCCCACCAGCAAAGATGGTTGCTATATCTTTGAACTGTTTACAAAGTCCCTTCTTGATCTGGTGACTGAGGTATATATTTCTGATGTGGCAAAAACACATCTTGGGCCGTCCTTGAGATGGGTAGGATATCTGGGCTTGGGATCGTCCTCCTTGAGCCTGTTAAGATCACAAACAACCTGAGTGGAAGTGCAAGGCAGGGCCTCGTGAAACCCCTCCGACGTGAGAGTAAGTATCGAGTGTAATTGCCAAAAGGTAATTTGACAAAGTAACGAAGCTCAAGAAAGTGTGTGTACCTTGTTAATGATTATGGAGAGGTATTTATAGACCCTCAGTGGTGTTTGAATCCGTCTAGGATTCAGCTTCCATAACTGCCGAATCAATCAAGGAGAGAATCCCTTGATTTTAGGCGTGATAGGTGGCTGACCGCGTAGATGTAGGAGCAGATAAGACAAGTGTTTTGCCTAAAAATGGAAACCTTTGACTTGTCTTGGGGAGCAAGTAACCGGTGCTTCCTGTTTGATGTGAGCCCGGGCGAGCATGGCTCTGCCTGGCTGCTTCACTTGCATTGCTTCTGAACTTATTGTCGGTCCCAGGCACGGCCCCTGGTCGGGCAGGCAAGGCCAATGCTCGACCAGGTGTGGACAAGATGAGTCTGATTCCTTTGCTAAGTACGCACCATGCCCGGGCATGGCCCCTGATCGGACAGGCAAGGCCTTTGCCCAACCAGGTTTGGATGAGGGTTACGCTGCCCGGTGCTCGCTGCTTCTACCATCTTGCTCGCTGGGCTGTGGGCCCCCATACGCATTATGCTCGTGATTGGCACGTGATGCTGACTCGTGCATTGCTTGTGACCGGGCTTGGGCCGGGCATATCAGTGGCCCCTAGCTCTCTGTCTGGCGGGCATTCATGCTCGGAGCGGGAAGCGTTCAAGTCTGAAATTCACACGGACTTCAACACTTGTGAATTTTCAAAAAGACAAGGGAATTCAGCGAGCCAGACTTGAGGCGTATCAAGGAAGCTCTTTGTTAAGGGCGTGCCAGGCACGTGGGCGAGAGAAGCGCGTGAGCCGTCAGAAGTTGAGACGATTGGACGGGGCACAAAGCACGAAGGGCCGCATTTTATGCCCTGTGATGATGGGCCGCCAAGCCTGAGTGCCGTTTCGGGCTCTGAGCTTTCCCCCCAAAATAATTCAGAGACCGACCTATAAAAGGAGAACCCCTCTTCACATTCTTCTCTTTTATCGCCTTCGAGTTTTAGAGAGAGAGAGAGTTCTAAGAAATTTGAAGCTGCTGCTGCTGCCGTGCTTTCTTTTGAGCTCCAACGAGGTTGTTCTATGTTTCCTTCATCCGTTCAATCCTCGGGGTTTGCAGCCCTCGCGGCGGTTCCTACTTTCCCTTGACTCGCTTACATAGGACGCACCAACCCAGAAATCACAGTAAGTTTTCTCAGTTTTTGTTTTTCCTGGGTTTATGGATGGCTTTTGATTTCTCTCTTCATCTCCTTATATCTCTGTTAGGGCTTAAGTAGGTAAGACCGCTCTTAGGTAGAGAACGAGGAATAGAACCCATGATCTTGCTCGCTAGGCGGGCAAAACCCCTTGTGTTAGCCTAGACTTAGGATTTCTTTCCCTTTTTCTTCGATAATTTCCCGGGCAGAATTCTGATAGCCCATTTCCTCGATCTCTTTGTAGATGTCTGATGTGTCCGAAAATGATCGCGAAGCATTCAGCTACGGTGGGAAGAATGACTCTCTGAGCAGCGAGGAGTCACCCTCCATTGGTACCGAGTGCGAAGAGGGAGCCAGATCCGTGACCGGGCCTACGGTTCGGAGGCGCGCTATTGCCCCTATTGTAGATGTAACTGACTCGTCCAACGAGGAAGAGTCTGGAGATGATAGTGTGACTGGTGGCTATGCTGTCGGGCAAGGCCTCGACCAGCAAGCAGCCCTTATTGAAGATTCGGCTGGGCAGGTAAGGACTGAGCGAGTAGAGATGGCCGGAGAAGTTTCGGAGGCCAATGAGGCAGACGACCTACCGCTTGCCCGACGCTTTAAGAAGACTGGCCGCTCTCAGGTTGAAGTGGCTCATGAGGAGGAAATAGACGGCCAGGACAATGTCCCAATTGCCCGCTTCTTCACCGTGGTAGGCGGTTCTCGAGTTGAGGTTCCCGTTGACGAAGTAGTGAAGGAAGTGGAAGAGGAAGAGCCCGGCTGGTATGTCAATGCTGACGAAAGTCGGTACGCTGGTCACTGGGCCACATTGGATACGGCGGATAAAGTGACCTCGTGGCTTACGTCCCTAGGGGTTGATTCTGCTTATTACCGGGTGAGCAAAATGGACGTGCCCGCGAATATGAAGCTTTCCCATGAACAAGGGAACGAGCTTTTATTCTTTGCTGACTTTTTTCGAGTTGGACTACGCCTTCCACTGGAACCTTTCCTGGTTGACTTCCTACTCGAGACCAAAGCCGTCCCTTGCGACCTGATGTTGAACACCATCCGGGCCATTACTGCTTTCATAGTGGCAAGCAGGCTGTTAGGATTTGAGCCGGACATGTACTTGCTCCGGAAGCTATTTATTTTTGCCCCGAGCACAGGCGGGAGGATTGGAGTGAGGGCGAACTCCAACTTTTTGAGGTTGCTCTCAGAGGTTCCTGGGAAGGTAGAGTCCTGGGATAGGAGGGCTTTGTTCATAGAGTCCCGAGTGGGTTGGCTGTTTACGCCTATAGCGACTAGTGAGATCAAGATCCCCAAAGCCTCCAAACAAGACTTTAGTTCGGGGGAGATTGCGCGGCTGAAGGCATTAAAGGATGCTGTGGGCGTGATTGAAGAGAATGAAAAGCGCGTCGGCCAGTAATTCCTGCTCGACTGGAAAGAGCTGGTTTGCAACCCTCGTTATCTCTGCCTGGCTGGGGTGATGCGGGCAGGGATCCCCGACGCAAAGCCCCTCTTAGTCCATGTGCCCGAGGGCCCTCATCCGTACTGGGGTGACTGTCATGGAAGAATGTTTAAGCGGGAATGTGTTGAGTGCCAACGGCTGGGCCCGGGCGAAGATTGCCGGCCACCTTATGAAGATCAGGATGGTTGTTTTTGAAATTATACTATTGTCTTTATCTTGGATGTCTTTTGCTCGTAGCATTAATATTGACCCTGTTTTGTTTTTCTTGTTTCAGGGATGAAGAACATGGCCGTGCTAAAAATGAGGAAACTCCAAGCCAACCAGCGGGCAGCCGATTTGAAGGCCAATGAGCCGGTGGATCTGCCGAAGGTGCCCTTCGGTCCCCCTGCTAAGAAAGCGCCAGGCTTGGGCAAGGCCACAAGCCCGGTTAAGAAGGCACCGGTGCCCAAGGTCATCACCACACCCCGCAAAGAGGCCGTGCGAAAAGAGGCCATGGTGATCATTGACAATGCTGCCGGGCAGTCAGGTGCCAACATCTTTGTGGTGCCCCCCGCCAAAGATGTCAAGGGAAAGGGGAAAAGGAAGAAGAGCCTTTCTCCTCCTCCTGCTGCTCAGGAAGTCCGCCACCGGGGTTCGAGACCTGACCCCGCCCTTTCTGCCCCTTTTCAAGCCGGGCCTGCAACCTGGAGGCAGGCTGGATTCAAGATGCCCTCCACTACCAGCGCTGCTCTGGCGTTGGTGAAAGAAATTTTCGGCGATGCCCCATTACTCGGGGGCATTGATCTCTATGCTCGCGGAAGCCCGGGTGGCCTTGTAGGAAAAGGCGTCATCTAGAAGGCGCTGCACGATGATCTTGCCTGTGACCGGGATACGGCTGGCCACGTCCTGGTTGGGAACGTGGGGCTTTGCTTGAGCGAGGTAAAGGTTTTGATTGAAGTTTGCCTTTTCTTTCCTTGTTCGTTTCATGCTTCTGATTACTTTTCCTCTGCTCGCAGATCGCGTCCACGTGTACCAATCTCTACGATAGGTACAACGAAGAGAAGGCAGCTCGCAAGAAAGCGGAGGCTGACTACAAGGTCCACGAGGGCCTGGTGAAGGAGAAGGTGGAGCAGGTGGCTCGTCTGGCCGACCAGCTCGAAGCTAATGCTGAGACGGCTAAACAAAAAGAGGCTGAAATGCTTGAGCGCAACTTAAAATTGGTCGCCGAGAACAGCATTCTGGCTGCCACTAAGAAAGAGCTGGTTGGCCAGTTGAAGAAGAACCAGGCCGAGTTAGAGAAGGGGAAAACCGCTCTGGCCGCGGTTACCGAGCAGAGGGAGCTCTTGCAGGTGGAGAGGGATGCGCTGAAGATGCAGGCCATCAAGGATGGAAAGCATGTAGAGGAGCTGGTCCGGAGATTGAAGGACGCCGAGGAGGTCGCTATGGAGAACTACAAGAATTCCATGACTTTCGAGGATGATTTCAAGAGCACTGCTGCCTTTGATGAGGCTGTGAACGATGCCATCGTGCCCTACTTCGCACATGGCGCCAACCACATCCTTAGGCGGCTCGCTGGCCGCGGGGTGATTGATATGAACACCATGGCTGAGTGGGCCATTTCCGACGTCTACTCTGATGATGCGCGCCAGTTTCATCACTTGGTACCCTATACCGAGGCGGAGCTGGAGGCTTTAGCAAACGCTGACAAGGAAGCTGGCCGCCAACCTTGGGTCCCTCCTACTCCCCCGGCCGAGAACGTGTGCATTCTGATCGATGCCCTGGAGGGTGAGAAGGCTGCCCGGATGATGGCGGAGGAGGAGGCTAGGAAGGCTGAGCAGGAGGCCGCTCGCAAAGCTTTGTACTTTCAATACACCGACCAATATCGGGCTTCAGTTCAAGCTTCTCTACCCCTTCCAGAGCAAATTCCTCCACCCCTCCAGAGCAGATTCCTCCACCCCTTCAAGAGCCGGCGCTTGACCAACCCTAGGCTTTGTTTATTTTTGCTCGGCCTGCGCGCCATGATTTTTGATAACTTCTTGTAACCCCAACTTTAACTGTAATGGATTTTACTTTTCGTTGACAGAGGTTCCTTGTATTTATTCCGATTTGGCTGCTTTAGTTTTGCTCGATGATTGTTTTCTCACTTGCATGTTTTTCCTGTCATATGTTAACACAAGTACTGGTGCTTCCCAGAAGACATGTCAAGCATAAACGTATTAATAGCTTCAACCAAGTATAAGAACTCGTGATTATTCACTTAAAAATAACAAGACTAATAAAGCAAGCTTATTATTTAAGTTGAGATGTTACCTGAACAAACACCAGGTATGATTGCTTGGATCTGGCCAAGGCTTTGAGCGAGTGAGCTTCCAGAAGATTGCCAAGCGGGCAAGGCCCAACTCTCTACGGCGACCAGCAACCGGGCATGGCCCTTGTTCGATGTGGGTAGTTTGAAGCGGTTGCTAGTATATCTTCCGGGTATGGAGATATACGGTTAACAGTGTTGCTCGGTCACTGTAGGAACCCGAGGTAGTTAGCCGCTATCTTGTAGGCATGGCCTCTATCGCCCAGGGCGAGCATCCTAGTATATGAACCTGGGCATAGCCGCATCTCACCCACAGAGAGGATAAGTTCATCGATACTAGGGAGTTTGAGGATTGTTGACCGGGCATGGCCTCTATCCGCTCGCCGGGCGAGTAGAATTCAGCCAAACAAGTCCGAACAATTGCAGATTGACAATTAACTGATCAATTTGAAAATTCTGAATTGGTAAATATGACAACAACTTGCCTTTTATTGATAGATGATCAATGACCCTCAACAGGACTGAGGTCTTGCCCGTTTGTTTCGTTGACTTAGGGGTAGTATTTTTTGAGGTGGTCTGCATGCCAAGGATGCTTCAGGTCTTTTCCCTCTGGAGTCTGGAGTGTGTAAGTGCCCTCTCTTATTATCCCAGTAACTCGGAAAGGACCTTCCCAATTAGGAGACAGCTTCCCCAATTCTGCCCGATGACCTGTTACCTCAATCTTTCTGAGTACTAAGTCCCCGATAGAGAAGGCTCTGCCTCGGACCCTTTTGTCATGGTGAGCTTTTGCTTTCTGTTTGTAGTTGACCATTCTAAGTCGTGCATCCAACCTCCTTTCTTCGAGCAGATCTAGGTCTATGGCCCGAGCAAGTTGATTGTTTTGCTCGTTGTAATGTGTAACACGGTAGCTAGGCAAGGCCATTTCTACCGAAATCATAGCTTCAGACCCGTATGTAAGTGCGAACGGGGTCTCCCCGGTTGGTCCCCGAACAGTGGTTCTGACCGCCCATAAGACCGATGGTAGCTCCTCTGCCCATTTTCCTACTCGCCCCTCCAGGTTTCTTTTGAGGGCATGCAGTACCTGCTTATTTCCGGCCTCAGCTTGACCGTTACCCTGTGGATAAGCTACAGACGATTGCCAATGTTTGACGCCCTGGCGAGCACATTCTGCGGTAAACTTGTCCGAGAATTGGGTGCCATGGTCGGAGATGATTGCTCGAGGGAGGCCGAATCGACACCATACTTGATCGTGAACAAACTTGATGACATTGGCCTCTGAGATCTTGGCCAGGGGCTTCGCTTCAATCCACTTGGTAAAGTAGTCCACGGTGACTACTGCGTATTTGTACTTGCCTTGAGCCAGGGGAAACGGGCCGATCAGATCGATTCCCCACATGTCGAAGGGCCAAGCCGCTACGACTAGGGTTTGCATTGTGGACGGAAGCCTTGGTATGTCCGCGTATCTCTGGCACTTGTCACATTCACGAACATATTTTTCTGCATCCCTTCTAAGGGTAATCTAGTAATATCCTGTTCGCAGGATCCTTTCTGCCAGAGCTCTTGTGCCCGGGTGGCCGCCACACTCCCCTTCATGTACCTCATAGAGAACGCCCTCTGTTAACTCTGGGGGTACACGGCGAAGCATAGGTCTGACCTTAGAGCGCTTGTATAAAATTCCCCCAACTACCGAGTAACGATAGCCTTGGCTTCGGACTGTTGTGGCTTTGACCTTGTCTGCGGGCAGAACTCCCTGCTCGATGTAGTCCTTGTAATCATCGATCCTTACGGCGCGGCTCAATGTCCATAATGACCAGTGCATCGGCAATTTGGGGTTTCCATGCTGCGATCGATCATCACTGAGGGATTTAGCAGTGCCAGATTTTCCTTAGCGATCTTGGATAAGTAGTCTGCTCGATCAATCCTGATTATTTCCCAAAACTTGAAATTTTTCAAGATTTCCGTGACTAGCTCGCAGTATTTAACCAGGGTAGGGTGGTGCACCATATATTCCCCCTGGACTTGGTTCACAACTAGTTGTGAATCCGAGTACACTGTGACGGCTTCTACGCCCATGTCTGTTGCGAGCTCGAGCCCGGCGATCATCGCTTCATACTCGGCAACGTTGTTGGAGGCGGGAAATTTGAATCGGAGAGCTAGCTCAAACTCTGTGATTTCGTCGGGAGCTATGAGAAGGATGCCATCTCCGCTCCCGACTTTGCTCGCTGCCCCATCCATGTAAAGATCCCAACAGTAGGCTAGCCGGGGTTGTGGCAACTGTTTTTGCTCGGGCTCTACCGGTTCCTTGGTCTCAGGATCCTCGTGTTGGGTGAAGCTTGTTTCGACCAAAAAATCAGCTAATGCTTGAGCTTTGATCGCTCGTTTGGGCAAGTAATCTATGTGGAACTCTGTGAGCTCGATTGACCAGTTGAGAACGATGTGTCGGGTTTGTGTAGGACTTTCTTGCGATGGTGCATCTATGTATACTATGATTACATGTGCAGAAAAATAAGCCCTTAATTTTCGGGCAGCTATGACAAGCGAGTAAGCTAATTTTTCTACATTAAAATAACGACCCTCAACAGGACTGAGGGCCTTGGATACATAGTACACAGGCTTTTGAACATCTAGTTCCTCCTTAACTAAAACAGCGGCCACGGCCTGGTCCGTGGCTGCTAAATATACAAATAAAGGCTCACCGGGCACGGGGCTACTAAGGAGAGGTGGTTTGCCAAGATATTCCCTGAGCTGCTCGAGGGCCTTGGCACAGTCTGCATTCCACTCAAAACCCTTGTTGCCGCACAGAACCTTGAAGAAGGGGAGGCATTTCTCAGCTGACCGTGAGATGAAGTGGCCTAAGGCAATGACCCTGCCATTCAACTGCTGGATGTGTTTGATGCAGTAGGGTTGCTCCATGTCAAGAAGGGCTTGTATCTTCTCTGGGTTGGCCTCTATTCCGCGCTGGTTGACCATGAACCCCAGAAACTTCCCTGCTCGGACCCCGAAGGCGCACTTGCTCGGGTTCAGCTTCATGTTATGTTTGTGCAAGTTGGCAAACGTTTCCGCCAGGTCAAGAGCATGATCGCGGCCTTTAGTTTTGATGACCATGTCATCTATGTAGGCCTCCATGTTTCTGCCGATCTGGGAGCCGAAGACCTTGTTGACCATGCGTTGATAAGTGGCCCCCGCGTTTTTCAGCCCGAAGGGCATCATTTTGTAACAATAGAGGCCCCCAGCTGCTCGGAAGGCTGTCTTCGCCTTATCTTGCTCGGTCATTCTGACCTAGTGATATCCAGAGTATGCATCCAGGAAACTGAGCATTTCAAATCCGGCTATTGAGTCAACGAGCACGTCTATGCGGGGCAATGGGTAACAGTCTTTCGGGCAGGCTTTGTTGAGGCTGGTGAAGTCTACGCACATCCGCCATTTGTCATTGGTCTTCTTGACCATTACCACATTAGCCAGCCAGGTCGAATCTCCTTAATGATGTCTTCCTTTAGGAGCTTCTCGACCTCTGCTTTGATTGCTGCATTCTTCTCGGGCGAATACTGCCTTGGCTGCTGTTGGATGGGCCGAAAGGCAGGATCAACATTGAGGTCGTGGCGGGCAATGTTCTCACTGATACCCTTCATGTTCTCGACTGTCCAGGCGAACACATCCAAGATGTTCTTCAACAGCTCAATCAATCCTTCCCGAGCTTCAGGAGGCATGGCCTTCCCGATTTTGATTTTTTGCTCGGGGTAGGCTGGATTGATAATGACCTCTTCCAGCTCGCCTTCTGGTTGAATGTCGGGCTCGTCCCGGACTTATAGAGTGTCCATCTCGATGTCTTGTGATTCCGGGCGCTTAGCCTTGCGCCTGGAGGGCTTTTGAGCCGGGGGTTGTTCGGGGATCTCTATATCCATGGGATCAACGACCTCAGAAGTTTCCTCGGACCCGAGCTCGATGTTATTAATGGGGACAGATGCCGCAGCAGTATCAGCGGGCTCTGCTACAGGCTGATTGGGAAGGTCCACAATCAGTTTTGGAGCCGCTATAATCTGGTCGGGAATATCCACGATCATTTTCTGCTTCTTCCGCTGGGATTCCCGGACATACTCCCACATTGCCCGGGGCTTGCTGTTGAGGATCCCCACTCCATTCTGAGTGTAGAACTTAGCTTTCTGGTGGGGAATGGAGGTGACCATCTGGAATTTGGCCATCGCTGGAGCACCTAAAATGCAATTGTATACCGATTTCAGGTCGATCACCAAGAATGTGATCATCTCGATCCGGGTTTGGGCTCCATCACCCATGAATACTTCAAGCTCGATGGTACCCTTGACGCCTACTTGGTGATTGGTGAATCCCTCAAGCTTTCCCGAGATAAGGCTTGAGCATGGCATCCCAGAGCTCCCCTTGAAGCATGAGTAGTACATTATGTCTCAAGACGCTCCAAGATGTCGAGCAATACTGCGTGAACTTGCCACTGTTTACTAAGCAAGAAATGACCAGCGGTTGCTCGGAGGCCAAAGGGGTACTTGCTACGCGGGGAAAAACAGATGCTCGCTCTCCCCGCCCGCCTATTCTTTGGAGTATTGATGCCTAGAGAATATATATGCTTCCCGAGCTGTGTGTTGGACAGGAGCTCCTCTTGAATCATGTTTATCACCCCTCGAATCGAGGGCCGGCCACCTCTTCCTCTCGGGGTCTTCCCGGTCGTTATTGGCATTGTTGCTGCGCCTCGATCCCTTTTGAAGCGATCTAGCTTGCCCGCATTGATAAGCTTTTGGATTTCCCTTTTCAACACATTGCAATCCTCGGGTATGTCCTGCACCGTGGTGGTAATCACAGTACTTTGTGTTGTCCCGGGTGTGAGCAAGCTCAGGATCGAGAGGATAAGGGATGGGCAGAACATCTCCCACCTGGAGCATGATTTCTTCCCGCGTTGTGTTAAGCGGGGTGAACTGAGCTTCTCTAAATCTTTGCCCGGGGTTAGAGGTTTTCTTCCTATCTCTGCTCGAGCGGTAGTTGCCCTCCGGCTCGTGGCGTCACCGGCCGAGCTACCCCGAGCCTTGTCCTTATTCTTGGCTTTATCGCCTTGACACTCTCGGTCGAGCAAAAGAGATGTGAATTTGCTAACAGCTCTGCCTTGGAAGCCCCCGGGTTCATCGCTAGCATCGTCTTCAGTGGCCCTGCCCTCATGTTGTTGAGGTAACAAAAGGTAATCTCAGGGTCACTGGTCGCGGTCACTTGTTCGAGCATTTCTTCGAACCTCTTCAAGTAACTGATGTAGGACTCGTTGTCACCCTGCTTGATCTTGGCAAGGTCGAAACGGTTCTTAGGGGTCGGGCCTGCATTGCCGAATTCCTCTAAGAATTTTTCTGAGCACCCCGGCCTCCCAATGGATCCCCTGGGAACTACGCCCAACCCTCGCTTTCCCCTCTGTAGAGCTCCCTCGAATGCCGGCATTTTCAGGGCCTCCACATCTGTAACCATTCGGATTTGTGCCTCGAATGATCGAAGCCAATCGCTTGCCCGCGTCTTCCCGAAATATTTGTCGAACTGGGGGAAGATGACCCCTTGCGCAGGTGGTGCATTTTCAATTTCTGGAGTGAATGGGCTGCCCTCCAGTGGCTTAGTGCCTCCATAGCTGGGCTTGGCCACGGCTAGATTAGCCATTTGCTTTGCCATGTCCCTTTTCATGGCCTCCATTTTTCTCGACACCGTTTTCCACGCCCACCGTTAGTCTCGAAGAGTGGGCGGGATCTGAATGGTCGCCACGCACATGTGGGCAGAAGTTGGGCTCGCATAAGGATCCGACCTCCTGTGTGACACGGGCTTTGTACTTTGGCCGTTGCGCTTCTGCCTCTACGCATTCACGGGCCCTTCGGCGGCCATGGCTCTCCCCTCGAGCATGCCTTTGTGAGTGATTCTAACGGCTGTATCTACTTTCAGCCTGGTCATCTGCTCGTTTTATTGCCTCCACCCTTTCTGACGGTATGTGAACGATGGAGGGTATGCGTTTGCTTGGATCGGGCAACTATTGGGCGGCATGGCTATCGCCAACAGGTGCCGGGCGGCTGAGAGCGGGCACCGCCACGTCTGCAACTGGCATCGGGGCATGGCCCAAGGTGAGCAGTTGCTGGTTGAGCGTATACATCTTACTGTAGTATTCCACCTGAACTTGTAGAGCAGCAGCTTGTTGGTCGGGGTTTTGTCCGAACGTCTCGCGTGGCGCCTCGATTTCTCCCGCGGTTGAGTTGTATCCTTAGATCTTGTGAATGGGCATCACGCCTCTCATTTATGACCAGCCTGGCATCGCGCTGGCTTGCACGACATTGACTGGCAAGTTGGGAGGTTTGCCCCTCCACATATGGCACCTCATTGCAATAGGTGGCATGCCCAGCAGCCACTTTTTGATTTCGAGTTTGCACCCCGTGCGGTGCCCTTGGTGGAGGGTTGTTCACAACATGGTGGCTGCCAGCCTGTTGATTGCTAACGGTGGCGTGGTGCTTGCTACCCTTTCCACCATTGCAATAGAGAGATTGAGAGTTTTACCGAAATTTTTGAGAGAAGTGTTGGAACTTCGTTTCCGAACAACCAAACAAGCGATGTGGCAAAAACACGGCCTTGGGCCGCCCTTGAGACGGGTAGGATATACGGGCTTAGGATCGTCCTCCTTGAGCCTGTTAAGATCACAAACAACCTGAGTGGAAGTGCAAGGCAGGGCCTCGCGAAACCCCTCCGGCGTGAGAGTAAGTATCGAGTGTAATTGCCAAAAGGTAATTTGACAGAGTAACGAGGCTCAAGAAAGTGTGTGTACCTTGTTAATGATTATGGAGAGGTATTTATAGGCCCTCAGTGGTGTTTGAATCCGTCTAGGATTCAGCCTCTAATCGCGAATCGAATCAAGGAGAGAATCCCTTGATTTTAGGTGTGATAGGAGCGTGATAGGAGTAGATGTAGGGCGCGAATAAGGCAAGTGTTACGCCTCGCCTAAACATGGAAACCTTCGACTTGTCTTGGGGAGCAAGTGACTTGCTTGAGCTTCGAGCCGGCAGCATGGCTCGCCTACGCCCTTCACTTGCATTGCTTCGAACTTATGTCGGTCCAGCACGCCTCGGTCAGTTGGCGAGGTGCAAGGCCAATGCTCGACCAGGTGTAGACAAGATGAGTCTGATTCCTTTGCTAAGTACGTACCATGCCCGGGCATGGCCCCTGGTCGGACAGGCAAGGCCTTTGCCCAACCAGGTTTGGATGAGGGTTACGCTGCCCGGTGCTCACTGCTTCTACCATCTTGCTCGCTGGGCTGTGGGCCCCCATACGCATTATGCTCGTGATTGGCACGTGATGCTGACTCGTGCATTGCTCATAACCGGGCTTGGGCCGGGCATATCAATATCATATTTCTTTGATTCATTTCTTGTGAATGATTCGAGTAACATCATTACATTTGAAATAGGGGTTGATTCGAGAAGAAGAGGTGGATTCATTCAACTTGCCTATTTACTATTCTTACAAGGACGAAGTAGTGGAAATAATTAATCGGGAGGGATCCTTTCATGTGGACAGACTAGATACTTTTCAAATGAACTGGGATGCCGAGGCGCAAGATAATAAACACTTTGTATTTGACAAATTTGTTAGTGGGAAAAATTGGCCAAAACTATAAGAGTGTGAAGGAACCTATGCTGGCAAGTCATTTCGAAAACAAGATATTGGACGAGGTATTTGAAAGGTATGCAACATATGTGAGTGAACATCTAAGTAATTATGAGGAAAAAACCAAGTTCTTCAACATAGTTATTTCCATGACTAAGAAGTGATGATCTATGAATTGTTCAACAACTAAAAGAAGAAAAGAAAATTTTCGGACATTGGAGTTGGCATTCGTATGTGTGAAGCTTTATATTAATTATTTGTAATGGTTGATTTTACTCGATGTATGTTTGACGTCTAAACAAATTCGATGTTTTCATTTGGTAATTAATTAATTTTGTGCACTTAAATACAAGCCTCTGGGATTGTTTGAACTGAATAAAGATGTTTGGCATGTTTGGTTATATTTTCTTCATTTGCGGGCAAAATTTACGATGTGAGATTCTTTCTCTAAAACAATGGAGCAAACTGCCGGAAGATCTACCGCTATAATTTTCAATGTGAAAATTTTAATTTTCTAAAATATTAAGGGTGTAATTGACACAAATTGAATTTAAAGGCGGGGTGGAGCCGACAGCCCCAAGGTACGTGTTCATCAAACAATTGGTGAAGTACGTTCCTTGATCATTAATTATTGCTTTCAGTACTCCATACCTTTGTTTTTGTTTTTCTGTTTTTACTTATTGTTTATTTACTTAATTTAAGTTTTTGAATGTCATTTCAAAAGAAACTAAGTTTCTATACTACATAAGAATTGATTTTTACGAAATGACAAGTATGCTCTTAATGTTTCCTATAAAAAAGTTTATAACTTAGTGGGTGTTGTTTATATCCAATAAAGAAAAAAGCTACCTTTCAAATTTCATAGAAATTATCAAGCCGGTCCACATAAAAAATAAAAACCAGCCTTTGATCATCAATAGTATTTCATTGGTTCTATCATGTGCATCAAAAATTGAGGCGACTTCTAAAAAGTGTGAAAGCTACCGCTAGATATATCCTAATTTATTTTGAGATCAATATTATCTCTTAATAATGATTTTTTGGAAAGCAGATTCTCAATTTCCAAATGTTTTGACGAAATGTAGTGACTAAGGAAGTGTCATTGAAGGCTTCATTGTTGGTTAACAATTTGTATCATTATACTGTTTTGATTATACATTTTCATATCTTTTTAGACATGATATGATCTAAGACATTCATGCTTAGCTGCTCTGTGTTTCTCTTTTGAAAATTGAATGTTATGTATAATTGAATTAAGAAATATACTCTTCTATCTCAAGATGTTTTGATATCAAAATTAATATGAGTTGTATTTAAAATACATTTGAAAAGTGTTATATGACTTCATATTAAATCTTATTTTTTGTGGAGTTTGTGATATTCGTTTTCCTAATTTATTTT
>CM028378.1:92433388-92460060 GCA_013146195.2 Codonopsis lanceolata | reverse complement strand
AAGTCGTGCATCCAACCTCCTTTCTTCTCGAAAGCGTATCTAGGTCTATGGCCCGAGCAAGTTGATTGTTTTTCGCCACATGTGTAACACGGTAGCTAGGCAAGGCCATTTCTACCGAAATCATAGCTTCGCACTGCATGTAAGTACGAACCGGTCTCCTGGTTGTCCCTCGAATGGTTCTCGACCGCCCATAAGACCGATGGTAGCTCCTTCTCGCCCATTTTCTCGCCGTGCCTCCAAAGTTTTTGAGGCATGCAAGCACTCGCTATTTCCGCCTCGCCTTGATCAGTTACTCACCGTGGGATAAGCTACGCATTTATTGTTAATGTTTGACGCCCCGGCGAGCACATTCTCAAGTGTAAACTTGTCCGAGAATTGGGTGCCATGGTCGAGATGATTGCTCGGTGGAGGCCGAATCGACACCATACTTGATCGTGAACAAACTTGATGACATTGGCCTTCCTCGAGATCTTGGCCGTGGGCCGCTCAATCCACTTGGTAAAGTAGTCCACTGGTGACTTCCGCTGTATTTGTACTTGCCTTGAGCCGTGGAAACAGCCGATCAAATGAGCCCCCACATGTCGGCGGGGCCTGCCGCCATTCACTTGGTTTGATTGGGACGGAAGCCTTGGTATGTCCGCAGATCTCCGGCACTTGTCACATTCACGAACATATTTTTCTCGCATCCCTTCTAAGGGTAATCTAGTAATATCCCGCTCGCAGGATCCTTTCTCGCAGCTCTGTGCCCCTGTGGCCGCCACACTCCCCTTCATGTACCTCATGTAGAACGCCTCCGTTAACTCGGGGTACACGGCCAAGCATAGGTCCGACCTTAGAGCGCTTTGTATAAAATTCCCCAACTACCGGAAGTAACGATAGCCTAGCTTTGATCATAGGCTTGACCTTGTCTCGCGTAACCCCGCCGATGTAGTCCTCAGAATCACGATCCGCCTTACTGGCGCCGGCTCAATGTCCATAATGACCGGTCTGTCGACTACCGGGTTTCCATGTGCTCGATCATCACCGAGGATTTAGCAGCGCATTTTCCTTAGCGATCTTGGATTAGCGATGCGATTTCGCGATGTTGTGCCTTTCGATCAATCGATTATTTCCCAAAACTTGAAATTTTCAAGATTTCCGTGACTAGCTTCGCGATGTTGCGAGGTGGGGTGGTGCACCATATATTCCCCTCGACTTGGTTCTACAACTAGTCAGTGAATCTCGAGTACACCGTGATTGGGCTTTCTACGCCCATGTATGCTGGCGAGCCTCGAGCCTGGCGATCATCGCCTCATACTCTAACGTTGTTGAGGCGGAAATTTGAATCGGAGCTAGCTCAAACTACGTGATTTCGCTTCAGAGCTATGAGAAGGATGCCATCTCCGCTCCCGACTTTGCTGTTGCCTCATCCATGTAAAGATCCCAACGGTAGGCTAGCCGGGGTTGTGGCAACCTATTTTTGCTCGGGCTCTACTGCCTCCTTGGTCTCGGGATCCTCGTGTTGGGTGAAGCTTGTTTCGACCAAAAAATCAGCTAATGCTTGAGCTTTGATCGCTCGTTTGGGCAAGTAATCTATGTGGAACTCTGTGAGCTCGATTGACCAGTTGAGAAGTCTGTCTGATGTGTCAGGTTTGTGTAGGACTTTGCGCAGTGGTGCATCTATGTATACTATGATTACATGTGCAGAAAAATAAGCCCTTAATTTTCGGGCAGCTATGACAAGCGAGTAAGCTAATTTTTCTACATTAAAATAACGACCCTCAACAGGACTGAGGGCCTTGGATACATAGTACACAGGCTTTTGAACATCTAGTTCCTCCTTAACTAAGCAGCGGCCACGGCCGGAGTGGGCGCTAAATATACAAATAAAGGCTCACCGGCACGGGGCTACTAAGGAGAGGTGGTTTGCCAAGATATTCCCCGAGGCCGAGGGCCTTGGCACGATGCGCATTCCACTCAAAACCCTTGTTGCCGCGCAGAACCTTGAAGAAGGGGAGGCATTTCTCAGCTGACCGTGAGATGAAGTGGCCTAAGGCAATGACCCTGCCATTCAACTGCTGGATGTGTTTGATGCAGTAGGGTTGCTCCATGTCAAGAAGGGCTTGTATCTTCTCTGGGTTGGCCTCTATTCCGCGCTGGTTGACCATGAACCCCAGAAACTTCCCTGCTCGGACCCCGAAGGCGCACTTGCTCGGGTTCAGCTTCATGTTATGTTTGTGCAAGTTGGCAAACGTTTCCGCCAGGTCAAGAGCATGATCGCGGCCTTTAGTTTTGATGACCATGTCATCTATGTAGGCCTCCATGTTTCTGCCGATCTGGGAGCCGAAGACCTTGTTGACCATGCGTTGATAAGTGGCCCCCGCGTTTTTCAGCCCGAATGGCATCATTTTGTAACAATAGAGGCCCCCAGCTGCTCGGAAGGCTGTCTTCGCCTTATCTTGCTCGTTCATTCTGACCTAGTGATATCCAGAGTATGCATCCAGGAAACTGAGCATTTCAAATCCGGCTATTGAGTCAACGAGCACGTCTATGCGGGGCAATGGGTAACAGTCTTTCGAGCAGGCTTTGTTGAGGCTGGTGAAGTCTACGCACATCCGCCATTTGTCATTGGTCTTCTTGACCATTACCACATTAGCCAGCCAGGTCGGGTACTGAATCTCCTTAATGATGTCTTCCTTTAGGAGCTTCTCGACCTCTGCTTTGATTGCTGCATTCTTCTCGGGCGAATACTGCCTTGGCCGCTGTTGGATGGGCCGAAAGGCAGGATCAACATTGAGGTCGTGGCGGGCAATGTTCTCACTGATACCCTTCATGTTCTCGACTGTCCAGGCGAACACATCCAAGATGTTCTTCAACAGCTCAATCAATCCTTCCCGAGCTTCAGGAGGCATGGCCTTCCCGATTTTGATTTTTTGCTCGGGGTAGGCTGGATTGATAATGACCTCTTCCAGCTCGCCTTCTGGTTGAATGTCGGGCTCGTCCCGGACTTATAGAGTGTCCATCTCGATGTCTTGTGATTCCGGGCGCTTAGCCTTGCGCCTGGAGGGCTCTTGAGCCGGGGGTTGTTCGGGGATCTCTATATCCATGGGATCAACAACCTCAGAAGTTTCCTCGGACCCGAGCTCGATGTTATTAATGGGGACAGATGCGCGATATCGGCGGGCTCACACAGCCGATTGGGAAGGTCCACAATCAGTTTTGGAGCATATAACTGGTCGGGAATATCCACGATCATTTTCTGCTTCTTCCGCTGGGATTCCCGGACATACTCCCACATTGCCCGGGGCTTGCTGTTGAGGATCCCCACTCCATTCTGAGTGTAGAACTTAGCTTTCTGGTGGGGAATGGAGGTGACCATCTGGAATTTGGCCATCGCTGGAGCACCTAAAATGCAATTGTATACCGATTTCAGGTCGATCACCAAGAATGTGATCATCTCGATCCGGGTTTGGGCTCCATCACCCATGAATACTTCAAGCTCGATGGTACCCTTGACGCCTACTTGGTGATTGGTGAATCCCTCAAGCTTTCCCAGATAAGGCTTGAGCATGGCATCCGGTAGCTCCAGTCCCTTGAAGCATGAGTAGTACATTATGTCTCTGCACGCTCCAGTATCGAGCAATACTCTGTGAACTTGCCAGCTGTTTACTAAGCAAGAAATGACCAGCGGTTGCTCGGAGGCCAAAGGGGTACTTGCATTGCTGAAAAACAGATGCTCGCTTCTCCCGCTCTATTCTTTGGAGTATTGTGACTCTAGACAGAGAATATATATGCTTCCCGAGCTGTGTGTTGGATAGGAGCTCCTCTTGAATCATGTTTATCACCCCTCGAATCTGAGGGGCCTGGCCACCTCTTCCTCTTGGGGGTCTTCCCTGGTCGTTATTGGCATTGTTGCCTGCGCCCTGATCCCTTTTGAAGCGATCTAGCTTGCCCGCATTGATAAGCTTTTGGATTTCCCTTTTCAACACATTGCAGTCCTCAGTGGTATGTCCTGTACCATGGTGGTAATCACAGTACTTTGTGTTGTCCCGGGTGTGAGCAAGCTCAGGATCGAGAGGATAAGGGATGGGCAGAACATCTCCCACCTGGAGCATGATTTCTTCCCGCGTTGTGTTAAGCGGGGTGAACTGAGCTTCTCTAAATCTTTGCCCGGGGTTAAAGGTTTTCTTCCTATCTCTGCTCGAGCGGTAGTTGCCCTCCGGGCTCTGGTCAGCTGGCGTGGCCGAGCTACCCTGAGCCTTGTCCTTATTCTTGGCTTTATCAGCCTTGACACTCTCGGTCGAGCAAAAGAGATGTGAATTTGCTAACAGCTCTGCCTTGGAAGCCCCCGGGTTCATCGCTAGCATCGTCTTCAGTGGCCCTGCCCTCATGTTGTTGAGGTAACAAAAGGTAATCTCAGGGTCACTGGTCGCGGTCACTTGTTCGAGCATTTCTTCGAACCTCTTCAAGTAACTGATGTAGGACTCGTTGTCACCCTGCTTGATCTTGGCAAGGTCGAAACGGTTCTTAGGGGTTGGGCCTGCATTGCCGAATTCCTCTAAGAATTTTTCTCGGAGCACCGCCCAGCTCCCAATGGATCCCCGGGGAACTCTGCCCAACCAGGCTTGCGCCTTTCCCTGTAGAGCTCCCTCGAATGCCAGCATTTTCAGGGCCTCCACATCTGTAACCATTCGGATTTGTGCCTCGAATGATCGAAGCCAATCGCTTGCCCGCGTCTTCCCGAAATATTTGTCGAACTGGGGGAAGATGACCCCTTGCGCAGGTGGTGCATTTTCAATTTCTGGAGTGAATGGGCTGCCCTCCAGTGGCTTAGTGCCTCCATAGCTGGGCTTGGCCACGGCTAGATTAGCCATTTGCTTTGCCATGTCCCTTTTCATGGCCTCCATTTTTTCTGACAGCCGTTTCTCCACGTCCACTGTTAGTCTCGAAGAGTGGGCGGGATCTGAATGGTCGCCACGCACATGTGGGCAGAAGTTGGGCTCGCATAAGGATCCGACCTCCTGTGTGACACGGGCTTTGTACTTTGGTCGTTGCGCTTCTGCCTCTACGCATTCACGGGCCCTTCGGCGGCCATGGCTCTCCCCTCGAGCATGCCTTTGTGAGTGATTCTAACGGCTGTATCTACTTTCAGCCTGGTCATCTGCTCGTTTTATTGCCTCCACCCTTTCTGACGGTATGTGAACGATGGAGGGTATGCGTTTGCTTGGATCGGGCAACTATTGGGAGGCATGGCTATCGCCAACAAAGTGCGGCGAAGAAGGCACCGCCATCGCTCGCAATCGCATCGGGCATGGCCCAAGGTGGCATTCTTGGTTGGCGTATACATCTTACTGTAGTATTCCACCTGAACTTGTAGAGCAGCAGCTTGTTGGTCGGGGTTTTGTCCGAACAGATTCGCGTGGCTGCCCTGACTGTTCTCCCGCTGGCGGTTGAGTTGTATCCTTAGATCTTGTGAATGGGCATCACGCCTCTCATTTATGACCAGCCTGGCATCGCGCTGGCTTGCACGACATTGACTGGCAAGTTGGGAGGTTTGCCCCTCCACATATGGCACCTCATTGCAATAGGTGGCATGCCCAGCAGCCACTTTTTGATTTCGAGTTTGCACCCCGTGCGGTGCCCTTGGTGGAGGGTTGTTCACAACATGGTGGCTGCCAGCCTGTTGATTGCTAACGGTGGCGTGGTGCTTGCTACCCTTTCCAGCCATTGCAATAGAGAGAGATTGAGAGTTTTTACCGGAAAATTTTTGAGAGAAGTGTTGGAACTTCGTTTCCCGGCAACGGAACCAAACTGATGTGGCAAAAACACAGCTTGGGCCGTCCTTGAGATGGGTAGGATATCTGGGCTTAGGATCGTCCTCCTTGAGCCTGTTAAGATCACAAACAACCCGAGTCACAAACAACCCGGAAGTGCAAGGCGGGGCGGGGCCTCGCGAAACCCGTGAGAGTAAGTATCGAGTGTAATTGCCAAAAGGTAATTTGACAGAGTAACGAGGCTCAAGAAAGTGTGTGTACCTTGTTAATGATTATGGAGAGGTATTTATAGGCCCTCAGTGGTGTTTGAATCCGTCTAGGATTCAGCTTCCATAACTGCCGAATCAATCAAGGAGAGAATCCCTTGATTTTAGGTGTGATAGGCAGCTGACCGCGTAGATGTAGGAGCAGATAAGGCAAGTGTTCTGCCTAAACATGGAAACCTTTGACTTGTCTTGGGGAGCAAGTCACCGATGCTTCCTGTTTGATGTGAGCCCGGGCGAGCATGGCTCTGCCCGGCTGCTTCACTTGCATTGCTTCTGAACTTATTGTCGGCCCCACTCGGCGTGCAAGGCCAATGCTCGACAGTGTAGACAAGATGAGTCTGATTCCTTTGCTAAATGCGTACCATGCCCGGGCATGGCCTGGCCTGACAGTAAGGCCTTTGCCCAACCAGGTTTGGATGAGGGTTACGCTGCCCGGTGCTCACTGCTTCTACCATCTTGCTTGCTGGGCTGTGGGCCCCCATACGCATTATGCTCGTGATTGGCACGTGATGCTGACTCGTGCATTGCTCATGACCGGGCTTGGGCCGGGCATATCAATATCATATTTCTTTGATTCATTTCTTGTGAATGATTCGAGTAACATCATTACATTTGAAATAGGGGTTGATTCGAGAAGAAGAGGTGGATTCATTCAACTTGCCTATTTACTATTCTTACAAGGACGAAGTAGTGGAAATAATTAATCGGGAGGGATCCTTTCATGTGGACAGACTAGATACTTTTCAAATGAACTGGGATGCCGAGGACGACGAAGATAATAAACACTTTGTATTTGACAAATTTGTTAGTGGGAAAAACGTGGCCAAAACTATAAGAGCTGTGAAGGAACCTATGCTGGCAAGTCATTTCGAAAACAAGATATTGGACGAGGTATTTGAAAGGTATGCAACATATGTGAGTGAACATCTAAGTAATTATGAGGAAAAAACCAAGTTCTTCAACATAGTTATTTCCATGACTAAGAAGTGATGATCTATGAATTGTTCAACAACTAAAAGAAGAAAAGAAAATTTTCGGACATTGGAGTTGGCATTCGTATGTGTGAAGCTTTATATTAATTATTTGTAATGGTTGATTTTACTCGATGTATGTTTGACGTCTAAACAAATTCGATGTTTTCATTTGGTAATTAATTAATTTTGTGCACTTAAATACAAGCCTCTGGGATTGTTTGAACTGAATAAAGATGTTTGGCATGTTTGGTTATATTTTCTTCATTTGCGGGCAAAATTTACGATGTGAGATTCTTTCTCTAAAACAATGGAGCAAACTGCCGGAAGATCTACCGCTATAATTTTCAATGTGAAAATTTTAATTTTCTAAAATATTAAGGGTGCAATTGACACAAATTGAATTTAAAGGCGGTGTGGAGCCGGCAGCCCCAAGGTACGTGTTCATCAAACAATTGGTGAAGTACGTTCCTTGATCATTAATTATTGCTTTCAGTACTCCATACCTTTGTTTTTGTTTTTCTGTTTTTACTTATTGTTTATTTACTTAATTTAAGTTTTTGAATGTCATTTCAAAAGAAACTAAGTTTCTACACTACATAAGAATTGATTTTTCTGAAATGACAGTATGCTCTTAATGTTTCCTATAAAAAAGTTTATAACTTAGTGGGTGTTGTTTATATCCAATAAAGAAAAAAGCTACCTTTCAAATTTCATAGAAATTATCAAGCCGGTCCACATAAAAAATAAAAACCAGCCTTTGATCATCAATAGTATTTCATTGGTTCTATCATGTGCATCAAAAATTGAGGCGACTTCTAAAAAGTGTGAAAGCTACCTGCTAGATATATCCTAATTTATTTTGAGATCAATATTATCTCTTAATAATGATTTTTTGGAAACAGATTCTCAATTTCCAAATGTTTTGACGAAATGTAGTGACTAAGGAAGTGTCATTGAAGGCTTCATTGTTGGTTAACAATTTGTATCACTATACTGTTTTGATTATACATTTTCATATCTTTTTAGACATGATATGATCTAAGACATTCATGCTTAGCTGCTCTGTGTTTCTCTTTTGAAAATTGAATGTTATGTATAATTGAATTAAGAAATATACTCTTCTATCTCAAGATGTTTTGATATCAAAATTAATATGAGTTGTATTTAAAATACATTTGAAAAGTGTTATATGACTTCATATTAAATCTTATTTTTTGTGGAGTTCTTAAAGTGATATTCGTTTTCCCTAATTTATTTAGGATGCTCATGAGTTTATCTCATATTTTTACTCGTTGTTAGTTTATCAAAATATCTATTGTTATCTATTTTTTATTTCAGTTATATATCTAGTTGTGGTTAGTCTAATTTTGTTTAATATTTTTTTTATTTTTGTATTTTCCTTATTTTAACCTACAAACTAACTATTTTCAATTATCCAAATATTTTTTATTTACTCGTATTTATTTTCTTATCTTCCATCTTTCTTCATTTCTTCAATTTTCTTTATGTGTATATATATATATATTTTAGTAACTCTTACAATTGTCAAGTAATTCTTCCAATTTTATTTGAACAAGTCAAATTTACATCAGTTTGTTTTGCTAAAACACTTCTTCATCTTTCAAAATTTTCCTGTTATCATTTCATTCTAATCTTAATTGGCTAAGTACTATAGCTAAAGCTTAATATTCTGCTTGTCTTGGTTAATTTATTCATGTTAATTCTACTTACCAAGCTTTGTGTTTGAGCTACAAGAATTCTTCTTGTTTTTTTCTTGAGAGTGTACTAATTGCTTTCTTCTTCTTCGAATCACAAGAATCCATGAATATTATTTTTGATGCTTTATCTGATTTGGGAAGAAAAAGTGCTAAAGACCAGGTTGGTGATCTCCTAGAAATACTGCAAACTTTAGAACCTGAAGTAATTTCAACAGCTGGACATGAAATAGTTGTTTCAAAGACTACTGAAGTAAATGAAGGCTCCAATGTAACTTCATCGGGGACTTCATTGAAGAATGCAGAAACAGTTTCAGAATCTGTTGAAGAGAAAATTATAACTGACAGATCCAAGGACATTCACAACAGAATCCACAAGGATCATCCTACCCGATTGTGATTGTCAATTTCGAAAGTATAATTGTCTGAATCAGATTGCGTGAATTTCTAAATTATAATTTTGATTTAAATTTTTTAAATTGAAATAACCCTAATTTTGAAATAGCTCAAATTTGAAATAACCTAAATTTTGAAATAGGTCTAATAGAGTATTTAATTTATGTAATTGTTGTGAATTGTGAGTATGTGAAAGATGATATGATAATATTGTTTTATTTCCTAAATTTGTGTGTCAATATTTTGGTAGGAAATGTCTATTTATTTAATTTGAAAGTAGAACATTTTAATTCAGGGTTAAAGTAGTTGATTTGTGAGATTTTTTTTATTTGAATACTTTTATGACAGATTTACGAAACCGAATTTATGATCAATTTTAAAATGATTATATTGTATGTTTTATTGAAAAATATTTGCTTAAGAGCATTGCAAACGATGATATATTTAAACGTTTTCAAAAAATGAAAAACCGCATGAGACAATTATGATTTGTAAAATTTATTAAATTTGTGCCCTCAGTTGAGAAAATCTTTGTGTCCACCATTACTTTTGGGTAGTGGTGTATTATACGAAAGTTCGTAATACATTTTGTATTCTTTTGAAACTGACATGTGTCATGCTTGTCGGTTAATAGTTGTATATGTAGACCTTATTCAATGGTGAGTGATTTTTTAAATATTACTTTGTACAAATATTATTTTTTATCATGATAAATTTAATTGTTTGTCCTTAAATATATTGTGGATGATTTATTAAATAAAAGGTTAATTATGTCCATACATTAATTTCTAAAAGACAACTTACATTTTTATAGTAAAGAAGATAAATTTATTTGTTTGTCCTTAAATAAATAGTGGATGATTTATTAAATGAAAGGTTAATTTTATCCGTATATTAATTTTTAAAAGACAACTTATACTTTTATAATAAAAAAGATTAAAATAATAAAAATTAAGGGTTGTATAATTCAGTAAGAGACGACAAAGCGTCAGGCCTATAAAAAAATAAAAAAATAGACCACAAAAAATATTTCTTTGATGCATCACATTTTTGTTGTTGTTGTGAATGATTCAAGTAACATCATTACATTTGAAATAGGGGATGATTCGAGAAGAAGAGGTGGATTCATTCAACTTGCCTATTTACCATCCTTACAAGGACGAAGTAGTGGAAATAATTAATCGGGAGGGATCCTTTCGTGTCGACAGACTAGATACTTTTCAAATGAACTGGGATGTCGAGGACAACGAAGATAATAAACACTTTGTATTTGACAAATTTGTTAGTGGGAAAAACGTGGCCAAAACCATAAGAGCTGTGACGGAACCTATGCTGACAAGTCATTTCGAAAACAAGATATTGGACAAGGTATTTGAAAGGTATGCAACATATGTGAGTGAACATCTAAGTAATTATGAGGAAAAAACCAAGTTCTTCAACATAGTTGTTTCCATGACTAAGAAGTGATGATCGATGAATTGTTCGAGTTGGCTTTAGTATGCATGTGGTCCTTTCAAAACCAATTGGCTTGTGAGAGATGTATATGTGAAGCTTTATATTAATTATTTGTAAGGGTTGATTTTACTCGTTGTATGCTTGATGTCTAAACAAATTTGATGTTTTCGTTTGATAATTAATTAATTTTGTGGATCCCCAAGGTGATACACTAAGCTTAATGAAACCCATATCAAGCAACCTATGTAGATGAGTCTTCAATTCTTTCAACTAAGTTGGTGCATTCTATAAGGTGCTTTTGACGTAGGTGATGTCCTTGGTAATAACTCGATACAAAACTCTAATTACTGATCAGGTGGCATATATAAAGTAATCTGTAAATAACACATCTGGATAATCACATATAATATAGAGTAATGCTAGAGCCACTCAATGAGCACTCAAATTTGTGCACTAAATGATGTGGTTTCCAATGTGTCATCTTATTTGGCATTTTATGGGCTCCATTATAAATTAAAAAGTTTTTTTTTTCCTCCTAAGGGGGGAAGGGATCGAGCGTAAGGCCACACTTTGCTGTCACGTAATGCCTACCATCGCCACCAGGAGCAATTAAAAAGTTATGTTAATAATATGACACATAAGATGCCACATCATTTGGTATCCAAAATTGAGTGCTATTAAGCTGGCCCTAGCATTACCCATAATATATAGGAACATCTTCTAACTTTGGTGTAGCTTGTGAAATATTATGCCGCAAGATGATTTTCATTAATCAAAGAGCCAAGTATATATTGGCGCGTATCACTACATGTCCGTAATTACAGCAAGGGAAGATATTCACCCAAGATTAAGCATTGTCTAAATAAGGAAGGAAGACACGAGATTTACAAGTACAAAGATATAGACAGATCTATCACTCCCCCTCAAGTTGGCTCGTGAAGTTCTCGAACCCTCAACTTGCCAAGAAGGTAACGAAAACGATCAGTCCCCAACGGTTTGGTGAAGATGTTGATCTTTGGTGGTGATGCGACATGGTTGTACTTCGTGAGACTCGACTCGTTCTCAAACAAAAAAGCAATCCATCTCGACATGCTTAGTACGTTCGTGGAACACGGGATTGGTTGCAATGTGACATGCAACCTGATTGTCACAAAACAACGGCATAGCAGTGCACTGAGGTGCATCAAGATCGTTCAGCATTCACCATAACCACAGAATTTCACTAACGGTGGTGGCAATAGCAAGATATTCAGCCTCTGCTGATGAACGAGAGACAACAGATTGTTTTTTTGTACGCCATGAAACCGGGGTACCACCAAGGGTGATGAAGTAACCTATCATAGATCGCCTCGTCATGGGACAGCCTCCCCAATCGGAATCACAGTAGGCTACAAGCTGCGGGCTGCCATGAGCAAGAAGAAAAATTCCTTGCCCGGGTGTCACTTTTAGATAATGAAGAATGCGATGAGCAGCCTCCATATGAGTGCGACGAGGACTGGAAAGGAATTGAGTTAATTAAGCAGAGAAGACGACCAATCAACCTTCGATATTGTGAGACATCGACCATCGGACTATCTTCAGCAAGGCTTACACGAAAATTTTGTTCCATAGGAAAAGAGCTAGGACGACCTCCATGTAAGCCTGTTTCTTCCAAGATATCCAAGTTGTATTTACGTTGACTGCACACGTGATATGTTCCGTTGCTCTGGGATCTATAATCCAACTGTTCAAAGGAGCTTTCTTACCAGCCATATTTGCGGTGGGGGAAGCTTGTAATACATCACCAGCAGGACCAAGGTATTGAACCAACTTAATGTACTGCTCGGAGGACAAGCCAGGGATTGGATTGACATTGGCTTCAACATTCACTGCCGTAGGATTGATCTTTCATACTTCATGCTTCATATTACCATCACGCACACTCCTTTTGTATCCAGCCGGATACCTGATGATTCCATAACACGTTTCGATTGAGTGACCAATCCTTCCACAATTGGTGCACTTTGGTCGCTCATGCCTACTACCCCTGTGATCAGATTGTTCCTTTTCATCCCGTTGACGATCTCGTTCATGCTTTGGCTGTGTGAAGGTTTGGAAAGCTGCTGCCTCCACATTGGTTCTGCGAGTTGTGGGTATGAGGCGTTGTTGCTCATCCTCAGCCACTAAGTGATAGCCCGTTCCTAAAGTAGGAGTAGGTTTGTTACTTAGGATTTGACTTCTGATAGTTCCAAAAGTTTCATCAAGTCCCATAAGAAACTAATACAACTGTTCCTTCTCCCGCAAATCTGCAAGTTGCTTTGAAAAGCCACACGTGCAACGGTCACAGGTACACTTTGGCAAAGGTGCGATGGATCGAATCTCGTCCCATAAGCCCCTTAACTTGGTGTAATAGGCTTATAAATGAAGGTGGTACAGAAGGAGACACAACAGCAGCTAGCAAAGAACAGAAGGACAGAAATGCAGAAACCAATTCAAGTCTGTAAAAGGTTCAGGGGTATCGAGTGTTATAGTCTGGAAGTGCAAGGGTGTCGAGTGTAACTTTATGCAGGCAGTTAGAATCAGTTAGTTGCTTTGTCTCTGTGATGTATGGCTGATGCATTGAGTTAGTTAGAAGATATTATTCTAACAAACTTGATATATAGGCTTGTAACTCCTTCTGTAATCTACACGATTCATAATGATAATCTTCAAAACAAGAGAGAAAAATTCTTTCTAGATTCTTCCAAAATTCTGATCTTCATCTTCTTACTTCTGTTCATGGTATCAGAGCAATTCATCTGCTTCCGCATTTCATAACTGAATCCAATTACTCTTTCAGAAATTCGAAATCACATAAACCTGTAGAACAATCAGAAATGTCATTTCTGAAGAAAGTCGAAAGAATCACGAAACTCAAGAATCCAACACACAGACAACCGAAGAACCACAACCACAATCTCCAACACGCAGACAACCGAAGAACCACAACCACAATTTCAACACTAGACGCAGAAATTGATGAATATGAATCTGTTGAGGTGCACATTGCAATTCCTTCATCACATCCTCTCTACTTGCATCCGAATGATCATCCAGGAATGAGTCTAATTACTCATGTCCTTACCAATAATAACTACAATCAATGGAAGAGAGCAATAATAATTGCACTATCATCCAAATTAAAACTAGGAATTGTGACTGGTGTCCATAAGAAGCCTAATTCCAACTCTAAATATCTTGTTCACTGGCAGAGGTGCAATGATATGCTCACTTCCTGGCTTTTAAATGCTATCTCACCTGAAATTAGTGCTAGTCTAGTATATTTCAAAACTGCCAAGGAGATCTGGGAGGATTTAGAATGTAGGTTTACTCAAGGCAATGGCACGTACTCAAGTATTTCAGATTAAGAAAGAGATGATGAACTTACAACAGGGAACTATGTCCATTACAACTTACTTTACAAAGTTCAGATCTATTTGGGATGGTTTTGAAGAAGCAAGTAATATGCCAAAGTGTAAGTGTTCATGTTCATGTGGTTTGATTAAAAGAATGGAGGAATATAATCAGGTCCAAAAAGTTACACAGTTCTTAATTGGTTTAAATGAAGTTTACTCTGGCATTTGTAGCACAATTTTGGCTATGACACCTTTACCAAACATAAGTACCTCCTTGTCCTTATTAATGCAAGATGAAAGGATTAAGGAATGCTCAATCTTACAAACACCTAATCCTGTTGCTATTGAATCCAATGTATCCACTGCATTGTTTGCCAAAAATTCATCTGTAAATGGAAAAGGATACACTAATGTTGGTAATGGTAAAGGAACCAACACTTCTGGACATGGTAAGAAAGGAAATTCCAAGAGCAGCCTATTCTGTGATCACTGTGGTGGCACAGGTCATTCAAAGGCAACTTGCTTCTTTTCTGTTAGGATTCCCAGAATGGCATAAACTGCATGGAATCAAACCAGATCCAGCAAAGATGCCCAAGAACCTGAAGAATAAATCAAATGTGAATTCTTCTACTAACCCTACTCATGTGAATGTTGTTGTTTTGCCAACTGATGTTTCAGAATCTGACAATGGTAATGTTACCATGACTCAAGATCATTATAATCAGCTCATACAATTGATCAATCAGGGATGTTCTATAAGCAATTCTACTGTTGATCACGTGGCTGGTAAGAAATCTGTATATCCAAGTATTCCCAGTTCTGCTGTCTTCAATACTGTGCATAATAAACATACCTGGATTATAGACTCTGGAGCTACAGACCATATTGTATCTTCTGTTTCTTTTCTAATCAACCCTAAGCCATTTTCTTCTACTATTTTACTTCCAAATGGTCTTACAGCTCCAGTGACTCATGTTGGTCAGGTTGATTTGCCTATTGGTATTACACTCTCTCATGTGCTGTGTGTACCAGATTTTTCCCTCAATCTTTTATCTGTAAGCAAATTAACATCTCATAGTCACTGTCACTTAACTTTCTTACCCTCACACCGCATCTTCCAGGACTCAATCAACAAGAACTTGAAGGGGATTGGTAAGCTGGACAATGGCCTGTACAAGCTGGATCTACATGCTGCTGTTTCTGTTTTGCAGCCTAGTTTTTCTGCTTCTGCATCTTTGACGCAGCGAAACAATCAAATAAGAACTCTTCCCACGAGAAATTCCTTAACAAAGACTATGACGACTTTAGGGTTTCAAGCACAAGCAAGAAAACTCGAATTTTTATTAAAAGCTGCTGAAATAATGTTTAATAGGGTATTTATATGCCCTAACAATCCAAACCCTAAAAGGAAAAGACTTTAAAAAAAGGCAAAAAAGCCCAAAAACTTCAAAGGCCCGTAACAGTACTTAAACGACGTTTTTTGGGCTAAAAACGAATTGTTCACGGGGCCCGATGAGTCTTGTAGATCTCGTCGAGAGCTTCGATTTGATATGCTGTGGGTCCCGTAACTCATCCGGACGCGAAAGTTATGCTCCGTTAAAGTTCTGCCGACCGTTAGGTGCTCTCTACTATTGCTTAACGGAAACTAACGGAGAAACCGCTGCACCCAACTTTCGAAACGCCACGACCCCTAAACTTCGAACTCTTTCCAAATGCCTTGCTTAAGTACGTCTCAGCTACTTGTTCTACATCAGTCTCCCCCACTTGAAAAGGACTCGACCGCGAGTCATCAACAGGATAAAGAGGATCGTCGGGGAAGAAGTCACCAAATCACCACATTAAAAGTAGGGAGATGTTCCACCCGTCCAAGCAGTCCACTACATATGCGTTGTCATTGATCTTCTTCGAATCTTGCATGGCCCAATCTTCTTCTGATGCACTTGCTATAAGTGCCAACGGGAACCGCCTCTACGTAGATGGACCATAACCAAATCATCCACAGCAAAGACCTTGGAACGACGTCGTTTGTCAGCAGCCTCTTTATACTTCGCATTGGAGGCCTCAATATTCTGCACCACTTCTGCTTGCACAGCTTCAATCTTTTCAGCCATATGCTCATCAGCTACAGTATAACCTGGTAGTTTGGGCAACGGGACCAGATCGAGAGTATGACGTGGAGGCCGCTGATACACAATCTCAAATGGGGTCTTCTTGGTAGTACGGTTGACCATATTGTTGAAAGCGAACTCTGCCGGGGCTAAAACCAGATCCCACTGCTTTGGTCTGTCACTGCATAAACAACACACAATCGATCCCAAAGTGCGATTGACCACCTCAGTTTGGCCATCGGTCTGCGGGTGAAAAGAGCTACTAAACTGCAACTCCGTATGAAACATGCGCCACAAAGTCTTCCAGAAGTAACTCAAAAACTTTGTGTCACGATCAGAAGTGATGGACTGAGGAACCCCATGCAAACGCACCACTTCACGGAAGAACAAGGCTGCAATATGGGGTGCATCCGAGGTTTTCTGACATGGAATGAAGTGGGCCATCTTGCTAAACCGATTGACCACCACAAAAACAGAATCATTGGATCTTTGTGTGCGCGGTAACCCCAACACAAAATCCATAGAGATATCCTCCCACGGAGCTGCTGGAACTGGGAGTAGTGTATACAAACCGGTATTCTGCGACTGCCCCTTATTTGTCTGACAAACAATACACTTGCACAAACTTGTAAGTATCGGCGCTTCAATTGAGGCCAATAATATCATTGTGTGCTACCAATTACGCAATCTTGTCTCGCCCACAATGTCCACGATCCTTCAAGAATGATCCCTCGGAATACAAACGATCCGGAACCCTTCCTAAATCATAAAAGGACCACCGACACCTCCAAAGACTACACAAGCTCAAACCCGATCACAACACTACATGGTTACCAATAAACTTAAACCGCATCAACCACCTTGTTATCTTGCTTGATAACTTGATAACAAAAGTGGCTAGCGTAAGTAGGCTACCCACCGCGCATGCATACGGTTAAGTGCCCATTCATGTATTTCAAGGCCTCATGGTCTTAAAAGCGAACTCCTCGCACCTTGCATAGAACTTCGATCTCATAAGTGAACTTCGAATCTGATCTCGCTACATCCATACAGGCTTCTCTCAAAGTCGCCGCTCCAATTCCGATAATAGAAGCGTGCGTCTCGAGCTCAAATGGTTTGTTGAAATCAAAATCGGTAAAGCGGGTTTCTCTTTGATCGAAGCTTGCATCGACCGTCCCTCCATAAAAATGTCCCTTTCTTCATGCACTCAGTGATAGGTGCCATGATACTACTGAAATCTCGTATGAATCGCCGGTAGAAAGTAGCAAGGCCATGGAAACTACGTACTTCACTCACAGTTTTAGGACGTGGCCACTCTCTAATTGCACGCACCTTCTCCTCATCTACTTGTATGCCATCTGCAGACACAATATATCCCAAAAACAACAGTTTATCAAGCATAAAACTGCACTTTTTAAGATTAATAAACAATTGATTCTCCCTCAAGGCATGTAACACAGCCCGTAGATGCCCAATGTGTTCCTCTTCGTTGCGACTAAATATCAGGATATCATCAAAGTAAACAACCAGGAACTTGAATGGCTTCAGGACCTGATTCATAAGTCGCATGAAAGTGCTGGGAGCATTAGATAACCCAAATGGCATGACCAACCACTCATAAAGCCCCTCTTTTGTCTTGAAAGTTGTCTTCCACTCATCGCCAGGTCTGATCCGAACCTGATGATATCCGCTCTTCAAATCAATCTTTGAAAATACTTTAGCACCACGCAGCATATCCAAAGATATCATCTAAACGGGGAATAGGGAACCTATACTTCACAGTAATCTTATTGATGGCCCGGCTATCAACACACATCCTCCAAGTCCCATCCTTCTTTGGCACGAGAAGGGCAGGAACTGCACACGGACTCATGCTCTCCTGAATGGATCCCTGTTTCAGCAATTCTTCAACCTGTTCTCTTAAGATATCGTGCTCTGCTGGGCTCATCCTATAGTGGGGAAGGTTAGGAAGTGTTGCACCAGGAACAAGGTCAATGTGATGCTGAATGTCTCGTAATGGCGGTAATCCCGCAGGAAGCTCTTCCGGCATAAGATCATGAAACTCCGCCAGCAACGATGTCAGTTGCTCGGAAACTGAACCAGAATCTACTAACCCCAAAAACTCTTTATTCACCACTGCAAATATAACATCAGAAGCCTCCTTAACCAATTCCTTACCCGCACACAAAGAGATCAAAATTTGTTTTGCCCTTGGCTTTGGGCGACCACTATCAACCAACGGCGCGAGTAAATTTCATGTTATATTTAGTAAATGTAATCAGATTATCCCTACCCTTGTGCATGGCATCCATATCAAACTGCCACGGTCTACCCAACAATACTTGGCATGCAGACATATCAACAACATCACATAGTACTTCATCCTTATATCTACCAATAGAAAAAGGTATAAGACATTGTTGCGTTACCTTGACATTGCCAACTGCATTAATCCAACCAACTTTGGTAGGCGTAGGATGCTTCATCACCTCCGGCTTCGGTTTGTCTACAAGTACACGAGCAACGATTCTCGGCTACTTTGTCTATGATCAGCTCGATATTCAGATCGTTCACCTTACCACGAGTACGAAAAATGTTGTGCCGCTGAGGTTCGTCATTGTTGACCGGTGTTGTCAGCATTAATCTACGAACCACAAATGATTCATGTACGTCATCTTCATAACCCTCATTAGGGTCCTCCACATACTCCTCCATATCTGCCTCTAAATCATCCTCACCTTGATCATCCCGTTCTGCCATATTCACCTTGCCGCGATTAGGGCAATTATTAGAAATATGCCCAGGTTGCCCTCATCGAAAACACTTATCCCCATAGCTCTTGGCGTAGGGATTGTTGTTCGGCTTCCCCGTAGTGGTCTGATTAATACGCCTTTGGAACTGATTGGGAGGAGTGTCCCGTTTTTCTTCCCCACCCTTTGGGGCTGTCGTAGCAGGCTGCTTGGAACTCGAAGGCCCCGCCGCGGGAATGGAAGATGTTTCCCCAAACCTACGAAACGTCGACTGACCCCGAGGCTGTGCGCTATGCAACTGTTGTGCCTCCACTTTGGTCGCGCGCATAACAGCTTCATCAACTGTATTGACTGAATAAATCTGCACCTGGTTCTTAATCCCAGCCCGTAGTCCTCCTACATATCTTGTAGTATGATGCCCCTCGGTTTCATTCAGGTTATTACGAGGCGCTAGCCTATAAAACTCATTCGTGTATTGACTGACGGTCCTACCTTCCTGCCGACAATCATGATATATTTGGAACAGAATCTGATCATAATCAGCCGGTAAAAACCGAAGTCGCAGAGCCTCCTTCATTCGCCTCCACGTTCGTATAGGTTGTTTACCCTACCTCCTCCTATTATTCTGTAACTGTTCCCACCAAGCAGAAGCTCCACTCCTGAGCTTATATGCTACGTATTTCACCTGCTTGTCCTCGGTGATTCCCATAAGGTCAAAATATTTTTCGACCTCTGAAAGCCAATCGAGAAAATCTTCTAGATCCATATCACCAGTGAAGAACGGTAGATCAGCCTTGATTTTCGGATACTGATCCACCGCTCCTGCATATACTTCCTCTTCCCTATCTGAATCAGAATCTACCACTGCCCTGGCCAGCGGATCACGAGGAGGGTTCACCTGCCCTGGTTCTCCACGAGCCCCCGCCCTAGGGTTTGCACCACCTGGCTGTCTTGCCATGTTATTCATCGCAACTGTCATGTCATGCATCGATTGTTGTAGTTGCGTAAGAGCGGCCAGTATAGCAGCGTTGGTGTCATTGTTATTGCCATCGTTAGCCGCCATCTTCACAGGATTTAACTCCGCTCTGATACCAACTGACACAGCGAAACAATCAAATAGGAACTCTTTCCACGATAAATTCCTTAACAAAGCCTATGACGGCTTTAGGGTTTCAAGCACAAGCAAGAAAACTGAAGAAAACTCGAATTTTTATTAAAAGCTGCTGAAATAATGTTTAATAGGGTATTTATATGCCATAACAATCCAAACCCTAAAAGGAAAAGACTTTTAAAAAAAAGACGAAAAAGCCCAAAAACTTCAAAGGCCCGTACCAGTACTTAAACGACGTTTTTTGGGCTAAAACGAACTATTCACATGGTAAACCTAAACTATCTTGTAGATCTCGTCGAGAGCTTCGATTTGATATGCTGTGGGTCCCGTAACTCATCCGGACGCGAAAGTTATGCTCCGTTAAAGTTCTGCCGTCGGTTAGGTGCTCTCTACTATTGCTTAACGAAAACTAATGGAGAAACTGCCAGACCCAACTTTCAGAAACTGCCACTGGACCCCCTAAACTTCGAACTCTTTCCAAATGCCTTGCTTAAGTACATCTCAGCTACTTGTTCTACATCAATCTTGCTCAAATTCTGCCACTCTTTGTCATCTTAGACTAGGTCATGTACCTATACAAACTTTATCACATTACCATATAGCTTGTAATAAAAAGGACTCTATGACTGTATGTGATGTTTGTCATATGGCTAAACAATGTAGAATACCATTTCCTCTAAGTTCTAGTCACATTACCGCTCCTTTCTCCCTTATTCATTTTGATATATGGGGAACCTACACTCACAAAACCTATAATGGTTTTAACTCATTTCTTACTATTTTAGATGATTTTTCAAGAACCACCTGGACATATCTTCTTTCATCAAAATCTCATGTTCTTTTCTATCTTACTGCTTTTTTAAAAAATGGTCAATAACCAGTTCTCTACAATTGTCAAAGCCTTAAGGTCTGGCAATGGGACTGAGTTCTTCAACTCTTCTCTCTTATCTGTTCTAACAAATCTTGGTATTGATCATCAGAGTTCTTGTGTTGAGACTCCTCAACAAAATGGCAAAGTTGAAAGGAAGCATAGGCACTTGCTTAATATTGCTAGAGCACTTACATTTCAAGCCAATCTCCCTATTAAATTCTGGGGGGACTGTGTTCTTGCAGCCACATACCTTATCAACAGGACCCCTACACCTATTCTTTCCGTCAAAACCCCTTATGAAACATTATTAAATCAAGCTCCCTCCTATTCTCATTTAAAGGTCATTGGTTGCCTTTACTCTAAAGTCTCAAAGAGACAAATTCTCTCCTAGAGCCACAAAATGTGTTTTTCTTGGTTATCCATATGGAAAGAAAGCCTACAAATTGTATGATCTCACTACTCACAAAGTTTTTTTTTCAAGAGATGTTCAATTTTATGAAGATCACTTTCCTTACAAAACAGCCTCCTATTTTACTCCAAACTCATCTATTCCTATGTTCTCTTCTGTGATTTCAGATCCCATTAATCCCACAGAATTCCCTCCATCTACTACACCAAAATCTTCTTTTGTCCCAGAATCATCTCCTACACCACAACCATCCCCTGAAACAGAATCATCTTCTGTCCCAACTACACCTGATGATTCAGCCCCATCCTCATCCACTACACCTTCTACTCCCCTATCCTCTCCTACATCGGACTCATCTGTTCCTCACTCAACTACTGCCACTTCTACACCATTAACATCTCCTGCATCAACTTCTCCCACTTCACACTCACCCAACTGCACATCATTCTCTTAATGATCCACCTATATACACTGCCTCCCCTACACCTCCTTCACCTAGACCTGTTAGGGAGAGACATGTTCCATGTAAATACCAGGATTATACAGGCCTTCCTTCCAGCTTTATCAACTCTGCTAGTTCTGAAGGTTTGTCTCCTATATCTTACTATTCCATCTCTCCATCCTACTTTTCTTATATTTGTAATATATCTTCCTTGACTGAACCTACCTCCTATTCTCAAGCCCTTAAAGATCCAAACTAGTGTCAAGCTATGCATTCAGAATTGAAGGCTTTAGAACTAAACAATACTTGGCAGCTACAGGAATTACCTTCCCACAAGACAGTACTGGGTTGTAAGTGGGTCTTCAGATTAAAATACAAAGCTGATGGGAGTCTTGATAAATACAAAGCCAGACTTGTAGCAAAGGGATTTACTCAGACTGAAGGAGAGGACTACTTTGAAACCTTTGCTCTTGTGGCTAAGATGACTATAGTAAGGGTTTTCTTGGCACTTACAGCTATTAAAGGTTGGCATCTATCCCAAATGGATGTTACCAATGCATTTCTTCATGGTGATTTAGAGGAGGAGGTGTACATGAAACCACCACCAGGCCTTTTACTGCCTCCTAGTTCCAAGCCTCTTGTTTGTAGACTGCTCAAGTCTTTGTATGGGCTTAAGCAAGCCCCAAGGCAATGGTACAACAAATTTGCCTCTGCCCTACTTTCCTTTGGATTTCAGGCCTCTAAGAATGATCATACCCTATTTACCTTACAAAGACATGGTTCCTTTACTGCCATACTGGTGTATGTTGATGACATTCTCATCACTGGTTCAGACTCTTCTACTATTGCTGCAGTTAAGGCCCATCTTCATGCTCAATTTAATATCAAAGACCTTGGTCCATTGAAATATTTTCTGGGCATAGAGATTGCTAGGTCTGCTACTGGTATTTGCCTCCATCAGAGAAAGTACACACTGGAAATAGTGTCTGATGTGGGGTATATGTCTGCCAAAGCTTCTAAAATTCCTATGAAACAATGCCATGGCTTGGCTTCTGATCAAGGTGATTTACTGCCTGACTCTTCCCAGTACAGAAGGTTGATTGGCCGTCTCATTTACCTCTCTATCACTCGACCAGATATTGCTTATGCTGTTCACATTCTCAGTCAATTTATATCTATTCCTCGCAAACCACATTGGGAGGCTGCTTTAAAACTGGTTAGGTATCTCAAAGGTACCATTGGACAAGGTTTACTATACTCCTCCTCCAGTTCCCTATCTCTCTCTGTCTATTGTGATGCTGACTGTGCCTCATGTCCTATGACTAAAAGGTCCCTATCTGGTTACTGTGTGCTCCTTGGTTCTTCTTTGGTCTTTTGGAAAGCCAAGAAGCAAGGCATTGTGTCCAGATCTTCCTGTGAGAGCTGAGTACAGGAGTCTAGCAAATGTATCATGTGAGGTTACTTGGTTGGTCTCTCTGCTTAAAGATTTTGGGATTCACCAATCCTCTCATGTTCCCTTATATTGTGATAATCAAGGGGCTCTAAGTCTGGCCTCTAATCCTGTATTCCATGAACGTACAAAGCATACAATGATTGACTGTCATCTTGTTCGGGACAAGATTCTTGCTGGTCTGGTTATTCCTATCTATGTTTCAACCAAGTTTCAGCCTACAGACCTTTTTACAAAAGCCCTTGCTTCTCCTGCTCTTCATTATTTTATGTCCAAGCTCAATGTCCTCAATCTTTTTCACACATTGGGCTTGAGGGGGGCTATAAATGAAGGTGGTACAGAAGGAGACACAATAGTAACTAGCAATGAACAGAAGGACAGAAATGCAGAAACCAATTCAAGTCTTTAAAAGGTTCAGGGGTATCGAGTGTTATAGTCTGGAAGTGCAAGGGTGTCGATTGTAACTTTATGTAGGCAGTTAGAATCAGTTAGTTGCTTTGTCTATGTGATGTATGGTTGATGCATTGAGTTAGTTAGAAGATATTATTCTAACAAACTTGATATATAGGCTTGTAACTCCTTCTGTAATCTACACGATTCATAATGATAATCTTCAAAACAAGAGAGAAAAATTCTCTCTAGAAGGCTGATACAGACAACTTATCTTTAAAAGACTAAGAGGGAAGAAGACAAGATAAAATGCAGAAGGAGGAAGATACTGGACAGACACGAGATTGAAAGGGAATTCACAAACCTATCATTATTGATTTCTGTATTTGACTTTTATAATTACATTGTGAAATACAAAAGGAAGCTTTGACCATTTTGTCTACAATCACGTGGAGAGTTTGATGCCACTCAATGAGCACTCAAATTTGTGCACCAAATGATGTGGTTTCCAATGTGTCATCTTATTTGGCATTTTATGGGCTCTACTATAAGTTAAAAAGTTATGTTAACAATATGACACATAAGATGCCACATCATTTAGTACCCAAAATTGAGTTCTATTAGAGTGGCCCTAGCATTACCCTATAACATATAGAGATTGATTACAACATATACTCCTACCTATATTACAATATATGCACATGGTTATTTGTATAGAATTGGATGTCTCCGAAAATCACTTGCTAATAGCCTTCCGCAAACCAAGCGTAACTAGATGAAGCTGTAGTTTGGAAGAAAGTAGAGACAATCGAAGTTGAGCGAGGGCCTTAGTGAAGACATCGGCCAGTTATTCTTTCGTAGATATGTAACCCAAACGAAGGAAACCTCGTTGTTGGAGTTCGCAAATGAAGTGATAGTCGATTTCAATATGGCGGGTGCGAGCATGGAACATAGGATTTTTGAACATATGAATGACAGATACGTTATCACAATAGAGATTCGAAGGGTGTAAGTGAAGGCCCAATTCTCGATAAAGAAAACACTACTAGAAACAGTGCCTTCAGCGACGGAATTCTTAGCGACGGAAATTTTCCGTCGGCGATTAGCTAACGGAATTTTACCTTTAGCGGCGAATTTTGCATCGGCGGCGAATTTAGCGACAACGAATTTTCCGTCGTGAAAGGCCACCCAGCTTTAGCGACGGAATTTATCGCTGACGAAATTTTCCGTCGCTAAATTCTGCTCACCTTCACCGGCCGGCGAATTTTCACGTCGTGAATATTTTAAATTACTTATTTATTTTCAGCGACGAAAATTCCGCTAAAGGTGATTTTCCGTCTAAAGGATTTTAAAATTAATTAAAATTGAATTTCACGACGGAAATTTCCGTCATAAAGGCTTTTAAAAATTAATTAAAATTGAATTTCAATGATTTTAAAAATTCTCACGCTAAAGGCGTTAAAATTTAATTAAAATTGAATTTCAAATGATTTTAAAATTCGCCGCTAAAGGCTTTAAAATTAATTCAAATTGAATTTCAATAATAAAATTCCATCACTAAAGGCTAAAATTTAATTAAAATTGAATTTCAATGACGAAAATTCGCTAAAGGCATTTAAAATTTAATTAAAATTGAATTTCCGTCACTGATAATGAAAAATTAAATTGAATTCTAATTAATATAAAATATCAAAAATACATGAAATTAAATTGAAATTAAATTAAATTAATATTTGAAATGTTAATTTAATAATATAATATCAATAATTAAAATGATTAGCATCAATATAATTACAAAAAATAAAACATTCAAATTACAACTTAACGTAACTTAACGTTAACTTAAATTGAAATTAAATTAAAATAATATTTGAAATGTTAATTTAATAATATAATATCAATAATTAAAATGATTAACATCAATATAATTACAAAAAATAAAACATTCACATTACAAATTAACTTAACTTAACTTAACGTAACGTAAATTTAAATTGAAATTAAATTGAAATTGAAATTAAATTGAAATTAAATTAAAATAATATTTGAAATGTTAATTTAATAATATAATATCAATAATTAAAATGATTAGCATCAATATAATTACAAAAATTAAAACATTCACATTACAACTTAACTTAACGTAACGTAAACTTAAATTGAAATTAAATTAAAATAATATTTGAAATGTTAATTTAATAATATAATATCAATAATTAAAATGATTAGCATCAATATAATTACAAAAAATAAAACATTCACATTACAACTTAACTTAACTTAACTTAACGTAACTTAACGTAACGTAAACTTAAATTGAAATTAAATTAAAATAATATTTGAAATGTTAATTTAATAATATAATATCAATAATTAAAATGATTAGCATCAATATAATTACAAAAATTAAAACATTCACATTACAACTTAACTTAACGTAACGTAACGTAAACTTAAATTGAAATTAAATTAAAATAATATTTGAAATGTTAATTTAATAATATAATATCAATAATTAAAATGATTAGCATCAATATAATTACAAAAATTAAAACATTCACATTACAACTTAACGTAACGTTAACGTAACTTAACTTAACTTAACTTAACTTAACTTAACTTAACTTAACGTAAATAATAAATCTTAATCTCAGTTTAACGTAACGCAACTTAACTTCTTAGCTTAACTAACGTAACTTAACTTAGCTTAAACGTAATGTAACTTAACTTAACTTAACTTAGCTTAACTTAACGTAACGTAACTTTAACTTAGCTTTTAACGTAACGCAACTTAACTCAACCTTAAACGCTAACGTAACTTCTTAACTTAACTTAACTTAGCTTAACATAACGATGAACCATTATAACATGAAACACTTATACGTAACATAGCTTAAATGGTATAATGGAGTACGATAAACCATTATAACATGAAAACACGCTACTAATTGGTGAAATGTTATAATGGGAGTACGATTGACCATTATAACATGAAAACACGTTACGCTATTGGCGAAATGGTATAATGGAGTACGACAACCGCTATAACATGAAAAACATGCTACGCTTATTGGGGAACTGTTATAATGGAATAACTAACCATTATAACATGAAAACACGCTTGCTTACTTGGGCAACTTAACTAATCTTAACGTAACGCAACTTAACGTAATGCAACTTAAATTAACTTAACTTAACTTAACTTAAC
>CM028378.1:92394769-92433288 GCA_013146195.2 Codonopsis lanceolata | reverse complement strand
TAAGTAAGTTATTAGGTATTGAGATTGCGTTAAGTTAAGTTAGGATTGAGATGCCGTTACGTTTAAGTTAAGTTAAGTTAGAAGTTAAGTTAAGTTAAGTTGCGTTAAGCTAAGTTAAGAAGTTAAGAAGTTAAGTTAAGATTAAGTTAAAATTTAAGTTAAGTTAGAAGTTAAAGCTAGTTGAGTTAGTTAAGTTACGTTAAGTTAAGTTAGAGTTAAAGTTAAGTTAAGTTAAGTTAAGTTGAAGTTAAGGAAGTTAAGTTAAGTTAAGTTAAAAGTTGAGTTGAGTTAAGTTAAGTTGCGTTGCGTTTGAAGTTAAGTTAAGTTACAGCTAAGTTAAGTTAGAAGTTAAGTTAGCAAGTGCTTTAAGTTAAAGTTAGAAGTTAAGTTAAGTTAGAAGTTAAGTTAAGTTAAGTTAAGTTAGAAGTTAAAGGATTCACGTTAAGCTAAGTTAGAAGTTAAGCTAAGAAGTTAAGTTAAGTTACAAGTTAAGTTAAGTTAAGTTAAGTTAAGTTAAGGATTTAAAGTTAAAGTTAAGTTAAGTTAAGTTAAGTTAAGTTAGAAGTTAAATTTAGCTAGTTAAGTTAAGTTGCGTTAAGTTAAGGTAAGTTAGAAGTTAAGTTGAGTTAAGTTAAGTTATGTTAAAGTTACGTTAAGTTGGCAAGTTAGAGATTAAGTTAAGTTAAGTTAAGTTGCGTTGCGTTAAGCTAAGCTAAGTTAAAGTTAGAAGTTGCATTGAAGTTGCGTTAAGTTAAGTTAAGTTGGAGTTACGTTACATTTAAGTTAAGTTGAAGTTAAGTTAAGTTAAGTTCGTTAAGCAAAGTTAGGATTAAGTTAAGAAGTTAAAGTTAAGTTAGAAGTTAAGGATTAAGAGTTGCGTTAAGGAAGTTAAGTTAAGTTAAGTTAAGTTAAGTTAAAGTTACGTTAAGTTAAGTTAAGTTAAGTTAAGTTAAGTTAAGTTAGAAATTAGTTAAGTTGAAGTTAAGTTAAGTTAAGTTAAGATTACGTTAAGTTTAGAAGTTAAGAAAGTTAAGTTAAGTTAAGTTAAGTTAAGGTTAAGTTGTACTTTAGAAGTTAAGTTAAGAAGTTAAGTTAAGTTAAGTTAAGTTAAGTTAAGTTAGAAGTTGAGATTACGTATGGTTAAGCTAAGTTAAGTTGCATTACGTTAAAAGTAAGTTAAGTTAAAGTTAAAGTTAGAAGTTAGGATTAAAGTTAAGTTAAGTTAGGGTTAAAGGTAAGTTAAGTTGAAGTTAGAAAGCTAAGTTAAGTTATGTTCACGTTAAGTTAAGTTAAGTTGAAGTTACGTTACGTTAACGTTAGGGTGTGTTAAGTTCGTTAAGTTGAAAAGTTATGTTATGTTAAGTTAAGTTGCGTTGCGTTAAGCTAAGTTAAGTTAAGTTAAGTTACATTACGTTTAAGCTAAGTTAACTTACGTTACGTTAAGCTAAGTTAACTTATGTTACGTTAAGTTAAGTTAAGTTAAGCTAAGTTAAGTTACGTTAAGCTAAGTTAACTTATGTTACGTTAAGTTAAGTTAAGTTAAGCTAAGTTAAGTTACGTTAAGCTAAGTTAAGTTAAGTTAAGTTACCTTAAGCTAAGTTAAGTTAAGTTAAGTTACGTTAAGTTAAGTTCAGTTCAGTTAAGTTAAGTTACGTTAAGCTAAGTTAAGTTAAGTTAAGTTACGTAAGTAAAGTTACGTTACGTTAAGTTAAGTTACGTTACGTTTAAGTTAAGTTAAGGTAAGCTAATTTAATTAAGTTAAGTTAAGTTATGCTAAGTTAAGTTAAGTTAAGTTAAGTGAAGTTAAGTTAAGTTAAGTTAAGTTAAGTTAAGTTATGTTAAGTTAAGTTAAGTTAAGTTACGTTAAGTTAAGTTGAGTTAAGTTAAGTCAAGTTAAGTTAAGTTAAGTTAAGTTAAGTTACGTTAAGTTAAGTTGAGTTAAGTTAAGTCAAGTTAAGTCAAGTTAAGTTAAGTTAAGTTACGTTAAGCTAAGTTAAGTTAACGTTATGTTACGTTAAGTTAAGTCAAGTTAAGTTAAGTTAAGTTAAGTTAAGTTACGTTAAGTTAAGTTAAGTTAAGTTAAGTTAAGTTAACGTTAAGTTACGTTAAGTTAAGTTGTAATGTGAATGTTTTAATTTTTGAATTATATTGATGCTAATCATTTTAATTATTGATATTATATTATTAAATTAACATTTCAAATATTATTTTTATTTAATTTCAATTTAAGTTAACGTTACGTTACGTTAAGTTACGTTAAGTTAAGTTAAGTGGTGAATGTTTTAATTTTTGTAATTATATTGAAGCTAATCATTTTAATTATTGATATTATATTATTAAATTAACATTTCAAATATTAATTTAATTTAATTTCAATTTAAGTTAACGTTACGTTACGTTAAGTTACGTTAAGTTAAGTTAAGTTAAGTTGTAATGTGAATGTTTTATTTTTTTTGTAATTATATTGATGATAATCATTTTAATTATTGATATTATATTATTAAATTAACATTTTAAATATTAATTTAATTTAATTTCAATTTAAGTTAATGTTACGTTAAGTTACGTTAAGTTAAGTTAAGTTAAGTTGTAATTTGAATGTTTTATTTTTTGTAATTATATTTATGCTAATCATTTTAATTATTGATATTATATTATTAAATTAACATTTCAAATATTATTTTAATTTAATTTCAATTTAATTTCATATATTTTTGATATTTTATATTAATTAGAATTCAATTTAATTTTCCATTATCAGTGACGGAAATTTCCGTTGCTGAAATTAAAATTTATTATTTTTTTAAATTAAAAATTATTATTTTTAAAAATACTTTACTGACGGAATTTTCCGTCGCTGAAATTCAATTTTAATTAAATTTTAAACGCCTTTAGCGATGGAATTTTCCGTCGCTGAAATTCAATTTTAATTAAATTTTAAACGTCTTTAGCGACGGAATTTTCCGTCGCTGAAATTCAATTTTAATTAATTTTTAAAAGCCTTTAGCGGCAGATTTTCGTGAATTCGATTAAGATTTTTTAAAAAGCCTTTAGCTTTAGCGGAATTTTCCATCGGCTGAAAATAAGCGAAATTAATTTGAAATATTCAGACGGAAAATTCCGTTCTTGAAGTGCTTCTTTAACTTGACGGAAAATTCCGTGTCGTGAATATTCAGAGAGGTTAATTTCGGGTTTATTTTCGGCGACAATCTGTAAGCTAAAGGTCACCAGCGACAAATTTTGTCATATTAAAATCGGCGATGTTCAATTCCGTAAGCTAATGCTTAATTAAAATTAGCCGTCGCTAAAGGTGGCCTTCGGCGAGGAAAATTCGTCGGCGATAAATTAAGTGATGGTCAATTAAAAGTCGATGCAAAATTCCGTCGCTAAAGGTAAAATTAAAATTAAGCTAATCGGCGGAAAATCGTCGCTAAAAATTAAATCCTTTGAAGGCATTGTTTCTAGTAGTGGGACTCGACTCACCCACATCCACCCATTTAGTAAAATAATCGGCGGCACTACCACTTGCATACTTGAATTTCGAGCGAGCTACGGAAAAGGACCAATCAAGTCTATTCCCCACATATCAAACGACCATGAGGCTATAACGAGTACGCTTTCGGTAGATGGTAAGCGCGGAATATCGGCATAACGCTGACACTTGTCACATCGACGAACATACATCTCGGCATCCCGTCGTAGGGTTATCCAATAAAATCCAGCTGCCAAAACTTTCTCAGCTAATGACCGCTGACTAGGGTGACCTCCACACTTGCCTTCGTGCACTTCGCCCAAAATTCCTTAGTCATCTGCAGTCGCACACACCTCAGCGAGAGGTCGGGTGTAAGATCTCTGGTACAAAATGCTATCCAAAACAAGATAACGACATGATCGTTTTTGGATGGTTCTAGCTTCCTTTTTGTCTTCAGGTAACACCCCCTGCTCGATGTAAGCCCGAAGGTCATCTATCCAACATTTTATAGCCGGCTCAACATCCATAACCATCTCCTTCTCAATGACGGGAATCTCCAAATGCTCGATCATGACTCCAGGGTGTAAAGATTGAATTTCATCCTCAGCCATCTTCGACAGATAATCTGCTCGCATGTTATCCTCCCGAGCAATTCTCACTAATTCCCAGTAATCAAAGTCCTTTAAAATTTCCTTTACCATCGTACAATAACGAACCAAGATCGGATGATGTACTGCATAATCGCCCTTGACCAGATTCACCACCAACTGAGAGTCACAATATACAACCACTGCACGCACTCCAATTTCTTGTGCAAGCTCGAGCTCAGCAATTAAAACTTCATACTCGGCCTGATTGTTTGAAGCTGGAAATTTGAAGCGCAATGCCTTCTCAAATTCTACATCTTGTTCTGGTGGGACTAACACCAAACCGGCACCACTCCCAAATCGGCTAGTTGAACCATCAACATGGAGTTCCCAACAATATTCTGGTCTCGGCTTTGGACTTGCTGCTTCGACTGCCACTACTTCCTCCTCGCGAATCCTTGAAGCTTGTCTCGACCCACAAAATCCGCTAAAGCTTGCGCCTTGATAGCTCATGAGGCGATAATCAATATCGAACTCGGTTAACTCGATCGACCAAGTAAGTAACCGACCAGAGGTATCTGGCTTATGCAAGATCTTTCTCAAAGGCAAGTCAGTGTACACCACAATTGAGTGTGCAGAAAAATAAGCTCGAAGTTTCCGAGCAGCAACAACAAGCGAGTAAGCCAACTTTTCTGCATTAAAATATCTTCCCTCTACTTCAGTGAGGGCTTTTGAAACATAATAAACAGGCTTTTGTACATTGCACTCCTCCCTAACCAAAACAGCGGCTACCGCCTGCTCGGTAGCTGTTAAATAAACAAACAACTTTTCCCCAAAGACCGAACTACTCAGCAAAGGTGGACTTCCCAAATACTTGACCAAGTCTTCAAAAGCTTTCTGGCACTCGAGAGTCCATTCAAACCCTTTGTTTCCTCGCAGAACTTTAAAGAAAGGTAGACATCGCTCCGCTGATCTTGAGATAAACCGCCCAAGAGCGATCACCCTACCATTAAGCCTCTGCACATCCTTAACGCAGCGAGGAAGCTTCATAGTGACCAATGCCTTTATTTTCTCAGGATTGGCCTCGATTCCCCTCTCAGTCACCATGAACCCGAGGAACTTGCCAGCCTTTACCCCAAACACACATTTGCTCGGGTTCAACTTCATACTGTTCTTCCTGAGATTAGCAAAGGTCTCACCCAAATCTTCTGCATGCTCGCGCCCTTTAGTTTTAACCACCATGTCATCGATGTAGGCTTCCACGTTTCTCCCGAGCTGCGAGCTAAACACCTTATTCACCATCCTTTCGTAAGTAGCTCCAACATTTTTCAAGCCAAAAGGCATCATCTTGTAACAATACTGGAAAGTCGAGCCTTATCCTGCTCAGCCATCTTCACCTGATGGTACCCAGAATAAGCATCTATGAAGCTGAGGAGCTCGAACCCTGCAATGGCATCCACCAACTTATCAATTCTCGGCAGAGGATAACAGTCCTTCGGGCAAGCTTTATTCAGGTCTGTGAAATCAACACACATCCGCCACTTTCCATTTGACTTCTTCACCATTACCACATTTGCCAGCCAGGTTGGGTAATGTATCTCCTCAATGATGTCCGCCTTGAGTAGTTTCTCGACCTCTTCCCTGATCGCTTGATCCTTTTCCACCGAGTAAACTCTAGGGCGTTGCTGAATTGGCCGAAAAGCTGAATCAACATTTAGTTGGTGCAAGGCCACAGCCTCGCTTACTCCCTGCATATCCTCTGGTCGCCAGGCAAAAACATCAAGGCTGTCTTGTAATTGCTTGATCAAGTTTGCTCTCGCCTCCGCTGTCAAAGCCCTACCAATCTTTATCTTCTGCTCGGGATAAGCAGAATTAATGATAACCTCTTCAAGCTCGTCCTGAGCCGTAAATTCTGGCTCGTCTCGCATTTGGAGCGTGTCACACTCCACCTTCTCGTCCTTCTCAGCCCGATCTTCGACATTGTTAAGCTGGTCTACATCCATGGCCTCAGTTGGCTCTTCCGATATCGATGCTGGAAAAGGTTCGTCCACAGGCTCAACAACCTCATTCAGCTTCTCAAATCCCCCCGACGTCAATGTCGGCAAAGGATTACAAATACCTTCCTCGGCCACCTCTTCTCGCTCAACTTGCTCCAGCGACTGCACTGTCGACAAAGATGGACTAGTCTCAATATCAGTCTGACTAACAATCATTGTCGTATCTGCTTCCGTTTGACTCTGCTCCCCCGACTTCAATGTCGGCATAGAATTCGCAACCATCTCCAAATCCTCTTGTACCATCGCCACCACTGATGGTCCCAAAGTCACATGTGAAGTTTCCTTAGTGCTGACGGTAATCTTCTGCTCGCCATCCTCCAAGGTCAACTTCTGCTTCTTCCTTTGGGTATCTCGCACATATTCGAAAGACGCTTCTCGGGCTTCCCAGCAACACCCCAACTCCTTGGTCAGTATAGAACTTAACTCGCTGATGCGGGATTGACGCCACCATCTGAAATTTGGCCATGCTCGGTACACCCAAAATTATGTTATAAGGAGATTTCAAGTCGATTACCATGAAGGTAATCTTCTCAGCTCGGGTCTTACTTCCCTCACCAACAAACACCTCTAGCTCGACAGTGCCTTTGACCGGGACCTTATGATTTGTAAAACCTTCTAATGCCCCAGCATACGGCTTCAAACGATCATCACTCAATTCCAGCCCCTGAAAGCAAGAATAATACATCACATCTCGACATGCTCCTGTATCTACCAAAATTCTGTGCACGACCCAGCCATCAACTAACGCCGAGACAATCAAAGATTGCTCGCCTGCCACACTACTCGCCAACTCGCTACGAGTAAACTGAATAGCCTGTTCACCATCCTGCAAAGTCGCAGGTCGATCTACCACTTTGGACAAAGAATAGATCTGCTTCCCAAGCTGTGTCGGAGTGAGCTCCTCATCCATTATAACATTTATGACCCCCCTGATCGGTGGGGCTTCTCGCCTAGGAGCATTCCCTCTATTGCCTCCATCTCGCTTGAAGCGATCTAGCCTCCCCTCATTAATCAACTTCTGAATAGCCTTCTTCAACGGCCAACATTCCTCTGTAGTATGCCCATAATCATCATGATAAGCACACCTCTTTGTCTGATCCCTCTCGTCGGCAGTCGCTGGATTCATGCGAGGTGGGTTAGGAAGCTCGTTCCTTATCTCATACATAATGTCTTCGCGCAGCATGTTGAGCGGGGTCAAGTCTGATTCACGAAGAAACTCCTTCGGCCGATCATAACGAGACTTACTTTTATTGTAGCCCCCACTTCCTGCCTGGGCATTTCCCTTGGCATTTCCCACAGCTTCGCTACTCTCCTTTTTCTTCTCCTTCTTCGCCGTCTCCCCGGCACACCATTTTTGTGCTCGCATGAGCATCTCTGCTTGTGTCTTTGGTTCGCGCATACTTAACTCTGACCGCAAACCCCCTTCACCTTCTAGTAATCCAGTTTCAAAGCACAATGTTACCTCTTACTCGGTCAGACCAGGAACTTGCTCTAGGACCTTGGTAAACCTCTCAAGGTAGCTCACTGTGGACTCATGTGCGCCTTGTTTAACCTTGGACAAGTCGGCCCTTGTTTTCGCTAATGTACCGGCCGTCCCAAAATCAGCCAAGAACTTTGCTCGCAAGTTTGCCCAATTGTTGATCGAACGTCGTGGCAACGCCCCCATCCAAGCTAAAGCTTTGCCTTGCAGCGCGCCCACAAAAGCCCGAATCTTCAACGCCTCATCTGAGGTCACCAAGCCGATTTGCGACTCAAAAGACATTAACCAATCCCTGGCCTTGGTCTTACCCGTATACTCCTTAATATTTGGAAATATCAGCCCCTGTGCTGGTGGAGCGTTCTCGATCCATGGAGCTAACGGGCTGGCAGATGTACCCAAGAAATTGCCATCTAAAGCCTTGCCTTGCTCCCAGGCTTCCATCCGACGCTTCAACTCCTCAAAATCATGCATGTTTATGGTTGCAGGAAAACCACCCCCGAGCTGAGGCTGTATCACCGGCATAGGAGGGGCCTGTGGGGGTCCCATAACCGCAGCGGTTTGAGGAACCCCCACGGCTGCCACTGAGCTCGCCCAGGCTGCTTTGCAACTGATTGATGCACGTCCTTTTTCCATTGAGAGCAATGTGAATGATGAGCTCGCTTAGGTGAGGGAGTTCTATGTCGACGAACATAGGAGCCCCTTGGTGATCGTGAACGACGACTATAAGCACGAGATCGCCGCGGTGAAGGTGAACGAAACCTGCGAGCATGTGACCTTGGCGGTCAAGGCGAACGTCGTCGACGACGAGATTGAGCCGAATCTTCTCCTACTCTTGGTCCCAGCCTTGAATGAACACTGGGAATAACCTTGTGACTAGCCTTGCTACCCTCTAGTTGTTCATGACGCTTAGAACCCTGTGCTCGTGGTTGGGAGTGAACAACCAAGGGATTCATCTGGTTACCCCCCGTGCGAGAAATACCGGCCGCCTGGCTCGGAGCAGACAGAGCAGGTAAGGGATCCAACTCAATGGGCAATGGTGGCTTGCCCATTGCGATCAACTGCAAATTAAGCTGGTGCATTTGACCCAAGTAAATAGCTCGCTGTCGTAAAGCCTCCTCACGAAACTCATGGGCTAAACCAACTGCTGCTTCAGCACTTCTAGCCAACGAATCAACCCCACGCCGTTGATTAAGCTGATGACGTGCATCATGGGGTGGTGGAACATTATTCCCAGCCACTTGATTAAAGTTGGGATTTTGATGCATCTTCTCTCTACGACTGCCACTACCACCATTGACTCCGTTCTCCGCCATTGTTAAAGATCAGAGATATCAATATCGAAAGTGAATCTTAATGCCGCAAAAACTCGGTTCCCGGCAACGGAACCAACTGATGCGTCCAAGAAATCTGGATACACTGAATAAGCCCAATCCGTACACCTGGCTTTCAACGTGTACGTAGATCCTCAAAGCCTTACTCTGCAATACCAATGAACAAATGTAAACTGGGCAGGGGCACTCCCTGCAAAGGCCCTCCGGCGTGTGAATCAGTATAAAGATTAACAAAAAGAGTAAGCAATTTGGCAGAGTTTTGGCTAGAGAATTAGATTGCGCATACCTCCCTCCACATTTTGCTAAGCTTTTATATCTGTCGGAAGACTTAACTGCCGATACCTGTCAATAACCACCCATGATTGGCATTAACTTCCCATGACTGTCACTAACTGTCCATAATTATCATTAACTGCCCATGATTGGTCGTGGCTCTTTATGGCAGGCGTATTAATGAGCCCATTAATACTAACGGTTTACCTGAAGAGTTTTCTGATTATTACTGTTGACGGAAACTCTTGCTCGGACCTTGTCATCCTCAACTGATACCTTGATCTTTTCCGGACAGCTCATTATTAATATAATTATTATTACTATTATCATTATTCATATTCATATTATTATTCCTTTTATTATTATTATTATTATTATTATTATTATTATTATTATTATTGTTACTACTACTAGTGTCATAGATTTTATGTGAATCCATATGTGTTATGAGAATACTCTCTTATGAATTATGAAATTTATATTGTCGTATATGCATCGCTTATTCTCATAGCATGTTATTATTCTGCATACACGCATAACATATATATATATAAGTACACCTAAACCCTACTGATTTTAGATTCACCCCGTCCTATTTGTTTTTTTAAGATCTCAGCCACGCGAGATGACAGTTGTGTCTACGTAGTGCTAGCTAGTGGTGTTTCATCTTTTGGGTAGCTTCCGCAGATTTTTGTTTTTTCTTGTGAGTTGTATTGGAAGACATATAGTTTTCTTTTGAGTTGTACTCGTTTTAGATATTTTGAAAAACATTTTGAGTTTGTTGTGACTCCATATATATTTCAACTTTATCTTTTGAGAAAATGTCTTATTAAATATTATCGTAGTTTTATTTGTGTCAGTTTGTCGGTAATTGGGTTCGCTTCCCGAGCGGGGACTAAGGTAGGGTAGGTTTGGGGCATAACAGAAGCTCCCTGTTTCTAAGTAGTTTTTATCTATTGGATTTCTCCATCTATTTCATTTTGTTTCATGACAATTTTTTTTATTAAGTTTAAAGGGAGAATTTCACCTTTTTTGTGGAATCGTAGATCCAATCAGGTAGGGGTGTAAGTGATTCGATTTGAGCTAAAATTGCAAACCGAACCACCCTTATCGACTCCAAAATTACACAAATCGAACCGAACCGCACGAAGTCTGCAACCGAACCGAACCACTCGATTCGATTTGGTTCAATTTTATGGTTTCAAAAAAACATGGGATAAGTGTATCATTAGTCCCTGAACTTTGACCAAACACATCATCAGTCCCTCAACTTCAAAAAGTTTCACCACTGACCCAAGTAGGCCTTTTTTGCTCATAGGAGGTCCCTAGCTCTAACGCCATTTGTTTATTTCCGTTAAGTTAACATGTGCCACTCACATGCACAAAATAAGGGGGTTATGTATAATATCGTCAAATTAAGGGGGCAAAGTGAATCAAAAATTTCATTACTTCTTCAACCTCACGCCCTCCCTCTCCTTGGTGCATCCCATCTCCGATCTCTCCTGTCCAGATCTGCCATCTCTTTCCATGGCGGCCAAGCAATCCCGTTCGCCGTTCCATCAAATCATGTCGGCATCGTTTCCATCTCCCTCCATCGCTGGCAAATCTTTCTTTGTTTTCTCTCCTCCGGTCAAATAGAGCCGCACCAACCCATCCCCATCTTTTCTCCAGATCCGATAATACCTCGCACAATCGACCTCCTCCTTATTCTCTTTCTTTGTTCGTTTATGCTTCCAGCCAGGCGCCTCAATCTCATCGCCCACCATAACCGCTGACCTCCCTCATGCCCTCTCCATTGTCGGTCACCTGCAATTTCATTTCTGGCTTCTCCAGCTTCGATTTCTTCTCCAGCCGACTTCATTCTATCCCCAGTTCAATTTCTCTCTCCTCCGACCACATTCATGACATTCTCCGTTCACGTTCTCCGGATCCACCATCAATTATGGTTCTTCAATTCCAACGAAGGCAGTGCACTCATACCATTCTTGAGCACGCCAGCACGCTATCATCTCTCTCCAACGATGGATTCGAGCCTAGCGTTTAGATTATGTGAATTTCTTTTCATGAATTCATGTAAGATCTACCATTTTTTCTGTTTGATTGACTACTAAAATTGTTAAAATTCATTGATTGGAAAATTTTAGTTCATAGAATTTGTTTATAATCTGGTATAATTGTGGTGAAAAATAGGAGTCCATTCACAGTAGTATGAGGATTTGAGCTTTGATTGGAAAATTTTGGAAAATACAAGTTTACCCATGTATGGGTTCCCGGGAAATGAGCCCGCGCCCCGCGCGCCCTTGGATAGGGGTGTGCGTACGTGCGGATGCGGGACATCCACTACTCTCGTTCCACCCTCCCTTTTTTAGGGAAAGACGAAATCAAATGTACGAGAGGAGTGCTGTCAGAATAGCGCGTTTGAATGCGCCTCGGTTGCCATTAGTGGATTTTTGATCCAATATGGGAGCTTTGAGTTTTCTATGTCAAGTTATCCCTTTTTTAGGGGATACCAGGATATAGGAATGCATCACCCTTCCATTCCCATTCTCCCTTTTTTAGGGGAAAGCGGGAAAGTGCAAGGAAGGAATGTTGCGGTGCCCCCACTATGGATTTTATGAAAATAGCCTTATGACCTATTTTCGGATCACTATGGGTGCTTTGGGTTTTCTACGTCAAGTTATCCCTTTTTAGGGGATACCATGACATAGGAATACATCACCTTTCCATTTCCATTCTCCCTTTTTTAGGGGAAAACGGAAAAGTGTAAGGAAAGATGTTGCGAGGCCCCACTGGATCCAAAATGTTTTAGAGTCGCCATCTTTATTTTGAGGAAGAAATAAAGCAAAACTAAAAAAAGAAAACCAGAGATAAAAAAACGGGTCCGGAGGCTAAGTTACGAGTTGGGAAGGTGCTAGGAACCGAACTCGCCCTTTCGGTCTCAAAACGGTTTTTGGCTAAAGTATGTTTTTTGTTATATTTATTTAACAGATAAATAAAGCATTAACTGCCCACAAATACATCCATTTGTCTACATTATTTACATACTTGCAATTGTCTATTTACAAATAATTACAGATATACTTGAAAATATTTGGCCATAATAACGGCTCTTTTTAGTGCTATTTTCTAAATAAATCCGGGCATCACAACTGCTTATATATCTACATTGGGCCGGATTGAAAATAACACTTTTACAAATAAAAACTTAAAACTTACCTACTGATGGCCTAGGGTGTGCTCGCTCTGTCCTTCAGGGAGAGAGAGTCTTTTTGTTGTTGTGTGTGTTGTGAAGATTCGGGCAGAGTGACTGCTTCCGAAAGTTACTTTTGGCCTCGGGATTTGGGCGGAGTAACTGTTTGTGTTTGGTTGTTTGTTAGCTTGAGGGAGGCGGAAATCGGGCAAAATAAAGGCTTATTTCTGACTGATTTGACCTTTTAAATAGGGTAGAGCAACTCCTCTTTCCACGATTTTTGGACCGGGGAAATAGGGTGGATACCTAGCTGGGGGGCTAAGGCTCACTTTGACCGGTTGGTTTTGTGTTTGGAGGAGGTTTGATAGGATTTCGAGGCTTTGAGGAGATCGCTCACTATCTCACTGCGCTCTCTATTTCTTCAGCGTAACGAGGACGCGGAGAGTTTTGCGGATGAATTGTGTGTTTTGAAGGCGAACCCCGAAGCTCTATTTATAGCCTGGAGTGGGGAGTCATCGGGAATTAAAATTTCTTCTTCCGCGCATCAGTCGATTGTACACAACGCTGAAGAAATTGCACTTTACGGCAACTCTACAATACTGTTTGGAGGAAATGGACGCCACCCACATGAACTTTGGACACCACTCCCACTTTGAGTGTGGGTGGCGCCAGCACTATGCAAATCGGTTTCATTTTTGACACTTTGGCCCCTACATTTCATCCTTTTGCGCATCCTGCTTTGTCCTTTTGCATTTTCGACCCTGTAACTTGACATTTGTTAATGTTTTAACAGGTCTTGATATTTTATGTCATGTCAGATACCAGGGGTACGAAATTGGGGTGTCTACACCATGATGCTGAATTTTACACCGAGGATACGTGGAATGAAATCTGCACAAGTAATGAAATTTGCTCACCTGAATTGGTAAACATATTCACTTTGCCCCCTTATTTTGACGATATTATACATAACCCCCTTATTTTGTGCATGTGAGTGGCACATGTTCACTTAATGAAAATAAACAAACGGCGTTAGGGCTAGGGACCTCCGATGAGCAAAAAAGACCTACTTGGGTCAGTGGTGAAACTTTTTGAAATGGTACACTTATCCCAAAAAAACATTAACTAATCAACTTGGAAGTTTGCGATATTTCGTACTAATGTAGTAGCTATAAAAAATCGTTGGTTATTGAAAATATAAACATATAAAAATACATTTTATGTCCTCACATTCTCTTCCTTCATACCTCGTTCTTCTTCTTCTTCATTTTGTGTTTGTGTGTATGATTCAAAATAAATTTACTTTTGTGTTTGTGCTACTGTGCACATATACTGTTTGATGAAAGGTCCAAATAGAAATTTGTTTGTTTTTAAATACCATTTTTGAAACTCGATGCATCAATTTTGAATCACAATATATCATTTGTAAATTGTGATGCATCGACTTCGATGTGATGTAGGTAAGATGCATTAATTTTGAATCATATGTTGATTGTGTACATGAAAGGAGAGAGATGAAGGTTTGGTACATTATGATTTAAGGTGCGATACATAAATTAAATTATGTGATTTCAATTGATGAATTGATTAAGTGATCCGTAGCGCGCCTTCGGTTCATTAAGAGTCGTAGTCTTTTCGTTCTAAAAGTGTCATTTTTAGTTAAAAAAACATAAAAAACTGCAGCGGTTGAAAATTTTAGATAGTGGATGGACCCAAATGTCTCCCTAAAACAACAACATCAAAAAAGACTAAAAAAATACTCAAAATTTTACATTACCCAAATTTCTCAATTGATTCCATCTAAATTATTATTACTTTAATGAACAACAAATATTACTCCAATTATAACCAATCTGGCCCAATAAAATCACAAGCTCTTGTCACATAGATAAAGAGTTTCTCACTCTCTAACCTAAAAACCCCACCCCCACTTACTCTAACCTAGCTATATACACATTGTCTCACTCTCACTCTTACTCAATTAAGTCGTCTAAAAGGTCGCCTTTCTTATTTTTATAGCATTAAACCTAGGAAATTCCCCTGGTGAACATGAGACAATGACTCTTCATCTCTTCAAACCATTCGTTTCAAAAATTCATCCGTCGACTTTCCCCAATCAAAATAGAATCAGATCAAACCATTTCGTAGCAAGGTGCGTTAGATTTTTTTTTATATAAAGTATTCAACTTTGTATTTCGATTTTTTTTAAATCTTAGAGCTTAATTTTACTTAGTGAATTGGAAAAAAAAGCTTATAATAAGATCCAAGTATTTATGCTTCTTTACCTAATTATTTTTTAAATACGATTTAAATAAGTCGAGACTTTTTTATATTTTTAGTATTTAACGTTATACCCGATTTTTTTAAATTTTGAGTATAGAAAAAAATATAGAATTCAAATTATTAGATTTGTAGTTTGAAGATCTATTTTTTTAACATTTTTATAATTAAAATATATCTATTTTAAATAACTTGTATCTAATGTAGTTGTTTACTTCAAAATTGGCCTCTTTGTAGTCACTAATTTATTTGTTTTTCATCTCTACATTTCAAATTCCTTTGATTTAATTATATTTTATTTATAAATGTTCATTATATATTCTGATTTGATAAAACCAAAATTGAGAAATTTGTAGTCACAGTGCATATTTATAAATAAATATAAATATATATTGGTTACCAATAAATCTGTATCAGTTTGAAGATCATTAAATTGTATTAAATTTAACACATACACTTGAACATGAAGTTTATTAAATTATCGTAATTTATTTCCTACATCTTTAATCCTAGGCATTGCATATGTTTAAGCTATTTATTGATTACAAAGGTACCCTGAAAATTTAATAATTTCGCATATATAATTGTTTTCAGTTTATTGTAGCTCCATGATCTTTAGAAAAGAAGAGAGGACCAAGTACATGTGATCCTAAGTAATCGAAATAAAAAGAATACAATAAGTATTATAGGTTGGAAAGATACATTTACATTGTAAAATATACATTTTGCACGAAAAACCAGTTATCTAGGCTTACTCTCGGTGTGGCTTATGTCTCTAAGCAAAATGAGAGAATGAGGCATTTTATATAGATTTCTTCTATATTGGTGTGTTATCCTCAGTTGTTTTTAGCAATGATGTTCAACAAACAAAATTGTAGCAAATTTATAGTGCTTTTATCTTTGAAAAGCTGAGAAAAGAAAAAGCTAAGAAACTGTCTAACTCCCTTAGGCGTCCAATTACATCCGAAGAAATTAATCGTCAATGATAATTCATGTAATTATTTTGATAATTTATTCATTTATCATTTCAATTGATAAGCAATTATTAAATTAAACAATTGAAAAAATAATTATATATTAGCTCATTGAAATTTCAATATAGTTAAAAAAATAATAACTATTTTTTATATTGTCAGATGTGAATGATGTTGAAATAGTTTGGTATATATGGTTGTCAATTGTCTCAAGTCAAAGAAAGAATGTCAAAAGTTTTTGGATTTATTTTTCTAATTAATTTTGATTACAAAATCGTTTCATTTTCCAATGCATTAATGACATATATACAATGTATAAGTGTTGTCATTTTTAGAAAGTACATTTTGACGAAAACTTTCCAAAAATCATACCTCTCCTTTTATATATATATAGATGCCCTACGTTTTTCTTTGTGGATCATGAACAAACAAGGCGTTTTCTTTTATTAAGGTTGATAAAAGTCTTCTAAAAACGTCAAAGTTCCATGTTTATTATATTGGATATATTTTGTTTATTTGTTGGTTTGAAAAAGACAATTATGCTAACGCTTGGTTTTGTTTCGTATTTCTTTCTAATACTTCCTCCGTTTTCAAATTATCGTCCTATTTTTCTTTTATTGTCCGTTCTAAAATAATTATCATATTTCAAAACTTTTTGTTTTAAAAAAACATTTTTACCATTTTACTATAACTTTTTCTACCTACTTTAATTATGACCACATGTTTATAAGTATTAAAAAAACCATATATTTCACAAATATTTATAATACAGTCAAATTTTTTTCTTAAACGATATATCGGGTCAAAGTAAACAATAATTTGAAGACGGAGGGAGTTTATAGTACGATCGTAGTATGGGAACACTGGAAAGTGATGAAATTAACATTAGAGAAAACGTAGTTATTTATGGCATTTTCAGTAGAGGTAATTAGTATCGATATTCCTCTCTTTTGCCTATTATTTATTGCTTATAATTAAAATACTGACTACATAATTTTATTTTATATTTGCTTTGGTTGGACTTTTATGCTTTTGGTTGGTGGACTTTATGATTCATATGATTTATTTGCAAGCCATATTTCTAAGTTTGGTTGAACTCATATTCTGAATTGACGGAAGTTACACTAAAAATGAGGAACTGAACTGGATATTCCAATCCAGTTTAGTATTGTTGTGGTTCATAATTTATTGAAACCGATCAACCCAATTTGGTATCCGCTTTTCACTAATAGAACCTCAATCTTATAAAGTTGATAAGAAAATATAATGATATAGTAGATTATGTTGGGTGAATCAATAGAACTCCCTCTGTTTTCAAATTATCGTTCTTCTTTCATTTTTTTTCGTTCTTATATAATTGTCCGCTTTCAAAACTTTTCATTTAAGGAAAACACATTTATCACTTTACCCAAACTTTTTCTACATACTTTAATGGGTTAATATCATTTTTGATACCCCAACTTTACTCATTTTTCAGTTTTCATACTCATTGTTCCTAGGCAATCAAAGTTAAGCCAAACGTTTCCAAAATCCATCACTTTTAATCCCAATCGTTAAATGGTCGTGAATTACTAACGACTGACCTGCTATCCTAGGTTGAAAACCAGCAACAGGCTTGGCAACAGGTATATCCTTATATCCCTTGTTCATTTCCCATAATTTCTCCCTTCTTCTATTTCCCCCAATTTGCTTCTGTGCCCATATTTTCAGTACATTGCCCTCTCCTCTTTGACTCGAATCGATCGGGTGAAGCAGGGTAAAATGCATCAGGTTCTTCGATATCTGTTTTTCGTTTTGATTTTTCAAAATTTCTGTTAGAATTGGGGGTTTGACTGGTTGACTTCTTTGGGGTTTGGTTGGTTGATTTTCTGGGTGTTTGTTTGGTTGATTTTTGTTGGGTTCTTTTGTTGTTGAAGTTTAGGGATGCTCTTGGGGAGGGAGATTTTGGTGGGTCCAGGGAGGACATGAAGCGGGATGAGCGGTGGACGGTGAAGACTTGGGTTGGTGGGGTGGGGGGTTTGGGGATTTGGGAGAAGAATGATGGGTTGATTGGAGGTTTTTGAGTTTCTTGGGGGTTTCAGCCATGGATGAAGGGTGTTTCCTAAGTTAGAAGAGAGTGTGCGAGTGAGTGTGAGTTAAAGAGAGAGAGAGATAGAGAGAGAAAGAGAGAGTTGGGGTAGGTTCGGGAGAGAGAGAGAGGGATATGGCGGTGCAGTGGCCGGAGAGATATGAGACGGGAGGGAAGGGATAATATCACTCGGGGGAAGCCTTTTGCCTGCTATCAAAATCCAGAAAGTTGTATCCATGAAAATCCATATAGGATCGAGAAAAGATATTCCATCAAGGCAAAAACGGGAAGACGGCGGCATAATCACCGTGCCACGAATTACGCGTCGACGATCAGGCGGGAACACGTAGACCGGTTTGGTGCGCTTTTTCAAACATTCTGTCGTGTAGTTGAAGTTGCTTTGCCAATGAGGTTAGCTAGAATCAATGAAACAAATTGGGGAAGGAATAAGGTGTAATTGGGAAAGAAAACAACCTGAAGAAACATGTCAGTCGTTAGTAATTCACGACCATTTAACGATTGGGATTAAAAGTGATGGATTTTGGAAAGGTTTGGCTTAACTTTGATTGCCTAGAAACAGTGGGCATCAAAACTGAAAAATGAGTAAAGTTGGGGTATCAAAAATGATATTAACCCTACTTTAATTATAGCCACATACTCAAGGACATTAAAGGAAACTATATATTTTATCAATATTTATAATACCAAGGTTCTAAAATCGCTAGGCGCACAAGGGCCTAGTGCCTAGTCGGAGCCTAGAAATTAAGGCATAATTACAATATTTCTAAAAAATTTTAATTCAAATTTCAAAAATATGTCAAACAACGAATACAAATTTAAAATTTCCCAAAATTTTCATTATTACTATTTCATCAAACACATGGACTACACTATGTAAATTATTAAAATTGACCAAAATTAAAAACATACAAACACAAAATTAAATTTAGGGTTTGTTGTATGTTTCTGAAATTTAGGGTCTATCTTTAAAAATGGAAAAATAGGTAGCAAAACCTAAAGCTCTAGGGGTTAATTTTACTTTACTTTTCCCTTCTCCCCAGTGGTCGTCCCTCCCCCTTCTCCTCTACCGTCCCTCCCCCTTCCTTAGTTCACCTCCTCGGCTGCTCTTCTCTAAGGGTTTTAAACTTTAAATCTTTTTCTTTCCTTCTCCCTCCTTTCTCAATTTTATTTTTATTTTTTATTCCCCACTCCCCTATTCAGCTTCTACTTCTTTTTTCTTTCATGTTTCATCCTTCGGCGACAAAAGGCTGTCAAGGTAGTGTCTCATCCTCAACTTCGCTCACATCTTAGGAGCAAAAAATAACGCCATCATCGCATCGGCATCCAGCTTGTCTGTTTCCATAGATTTTACGGATTCAGAGCTAGGCATAGTCGGCACCTAGAGCGACTAGTCGACGCTTAGTCCGACTAATTGGCGATTATTGCCCTAAGCGTTTTTACTTTCCGATTTTAAGGAAGTTGCGGCGGTTGAGTACTGCCTAGCGTCTAGGCACCCACTTAGGCCGATTTTTAGAACCATCTATAATACAGTCAATTAATTCAATGTGTCTGGTTAAAAAGAACAATAATTTGAAAACGGAAGGAGGATAAATTTGATAAGAAAGTATAATCATATGCTAGATTTTGTCTAGTGAATAAAAAGGTAAACATTTGTGGGTTGTTATCAAGCTATAAAGTAGGAAATAGTACTGCTTCAAACATTTGTCGAGTGTAATAACATTTAGGAAGATATGTTTTGACGTTGAACACTAAATCATAAGCCAATTGAAAATATGTACGTTTTACAACTAAGCATGACCAATTGAAAATAAGTTCTTTTTAATGTCTTTGATAATTTTCATTTCGATAAACAATCACAAATTAATCAATTGTTGAGTTGGAGGAAAATAAATTGAGTAATGAAGCCAACGAATGGAATGCCACTATAGTTGGACTAACAGAGTTAGTGTTAGCATACTTACTAATAATATCTCCGTTTCAGGCAAAGAGTTTATTATACTATTTTAGGATGTTTCACTTTGAACTTTAAAAAAGTTATGTCTATCGTCTCCATAACATATAAACTTTATCATCACATTTGTTATTAACATATTGATTATGCTCAAATATTTTTGTAATTACAAGCAACTTTAATGCTAGCTATATATCCTTTTAATAATTATACTTTTCAAACATGTACATTTATCCATGGTTTTACGCAGCATCAAATTCTCTCTCCAGTTCAACTTGTTCATTCCAGGTGTTTTCGCTTCAGCTCTACCTTTTTCTCTTCATGGAGTTTTATAAGCTTCTCCCTTTCCTCCATTTCCTTCTCCCGACACTTGACAAATGTTTCCAATTCCTCTATATCCAAAGATGAACAAGAAATCAGTAAGAAAAGGGATAAAAAACCACATTGATTAAGACTTCTCATAACAGAAGATACAGGTTGTTTCTTTCGCTCTATTAACAGTCACTTCGCCACAACACAATGCATTTTAAACATTTTTAAAATGGGTAATTTTGGGACTGAGAAAAAGGAATGTTGATTACAGTTACAAAATATGTGGTATTTGTACTATTATGAACATTTTCATATGTTTGATCTTTGCAGTTGTAACGCCCAGAGCCCGAAAGCCCAAACCACTACACGTAACTCACACACTGGCTCACTAAACAACGTAACATCTTAAGTTATCAGGCTAACCACAAGTCGACCCAAAAGTTCATGGAAGATGTTGGTGTAGTAGTAAAGTGTGAGCACCTTATAAATTGCACACAATTTCCACAACAACCCGATTTGTAGAATGCATAGTTGTGAAAGGCGCTCGCCTTTGGCGCCTGAGGCGAGAGTCGAGGCCAGTCGAAGGTTTGTCTCCTGAAGAGGGCTGAGCGAGTCGGGGGCTAACTGCCGACAGATATCTGAGATTTTCAATTCTAGATCTAGCCCTCAATATTAGATGTTAATGAAATCTAACAGCACATATGTCTTCGTCTCTACCTAGCGAACTCATCTGGGCTTTCGACGTAGCCGGAGGATGCCGGAATCGTCCTCACGCGCCCCACGCGCTGGTGCTAGTATTTTCTTGTCGGAGCATCACAGACGAGGTCGCCGGCTCCCTGCGAACTGCTTCCCATGATTGGTTTGTTGATCGGTGGAGATTAAGTGTGATTTTGTAATTTCTTTTGTTTATTTCATGTTTTACCCTTTTTTTTCTAATGTGTTGACTGCTGGCTATCTTATATCATTACATGGGGTTTATTTTCATTTCATTTTTAGGCATTTTATTTATTATTTTTTATATTTTAATTTGGGATTTGGGATTATTTTAATTTTTCATTTTGTTTTTGGATTTTACTTTATTTTTTTTAATAAACATTATTTTCTTTGGTTGCTTAACTATTTATTATATTACTTGGAATTTTAAACTAGCTCAGAATTTCATCATATATATTATGTTAGGATTTAGTTTCATGTATTATGTTCACTTATAACATGTTTTGTTGATATTTGTTAAGTTATATATATTTTATGTATTTTTTCTTAGTGTTTTTCCGTTCCGTGGCGCCTTTTGCGCTCGCGCGCCTCGCCTCGCAAATTTGGACCTATCGCCTTTTTGGCGCCTCTCGACTTTGATAACTATGGTAGAATGTGGAACCATACCCCGGGCGATGCAGGATTTAAGAGATGGTTTGTACGGAGATCAAGAGGTGGCTCCCACCTCCCACGATATGCAGGATTCAAGAGATGACTTGTACGGAGATCAAGAGATGGCTCCCACCTCTCTCGTTGTAGCACTTTGGCCCACTCAGCACTTTGTTCCCACATTTCCGATCGGGATCCGCTTTGATACCATTTGTAACGCCCCTAACCCAAAAGCCCAGTCTACTACGCGTAGCCCACTAAGCAACACATCATCTTGGGTCATCATGCCCACCACAAGCCCACTCAAAAATCTATGTAAGATGCTGGTGCCTAATAGTGGAATGAAGTCACCTTATAAATTACGCACAATTTTCACACCTACCCGATATGGGATGGGGGTATTACAGCAATTTTACTACGAAAAGAGATCCAAGAAAAAATTTCAATGTATAGTCGAGATGAAATATTTTGTAAGGACGAACATATATCCACAGAGAGCACATCATGATAACTCTTGTGAACAAAAAATAGTATGGTACTTTTAATAGAGGTGTACAACGCCTTTTTTGCTTCATACGTAAGGGCTTCTTTGGCTGAAATAATATCATTATTCAATAATTTCCTTTCAAGAACTGTACTCCCTCTGTCTTGTTAAAACTTTCAAACTTTAAGATTCAGTTTGTCCTAAGAAATCCATTAATGAATTTTAGTTATAGGTAAAGGCATTGTGTTGAAATCATTTACCTTGGTAAATGCTACCGTCTCTCTTCAGGATCTAGGGAGTCAAATCTCATGTGCCACTCATGTGGCACACAGTTTGAGATGAAGTGGCATACACGAGGTACACAGTTTGTGGCATAGGAGATTTGATTCCCAAATATAGAACTGGTGGCACGGTGACGACGTAGGATGGCTTTTAGCAGAAAATGGGAAAAAAATTTATAAAGCTATGGGTAACTTGGGCACTTCATATTTTGAGGGATTAGTTATCCAAAATAGGTATTCAGGCTGAGGGCAAAATTGGAATGCAAAAAAACCGAGTGTTTTATTGTAGGGTTTAGGATTAAAAAAATGCTCTTTAATGAGACATTGAAAAAAACTATTAAATTGTGAGTATAGTTCAATATACGATATGATTGTATGTGTTAAAAGTGATATGTTGGTGAAAAAGGCACAAGTCCAAGGCTAACTATTACTTTCTCCATTTTTAAATTATTATTCTCTTTGACCCGACACATCGTTAAGAAAAAAAGTAATTGACTGTATTATAAATATTAGTGAAATGTATGGTTTCTTTTAATACTCTTGAGCATGTGACCATAATTAAAATATGTAAAAAAAAAATGTAGAGGTAAAGTGGTAAAAGTGTTTTCTGAAAAGTTTGAAAGAAGACAATTATTTTAGAATAAACGAAAAATTAAAGGAAGATGATAATTTGAAAACAAAGTATCTTAGAGCATAGAACCCTTACCAAGATAGATGGTCTTATTCAAGAATTATAAACATTTAAACTGATAAGTAGGTAGGGTATAGAATATTAGTTCATAGCATGTCTACCATCTACTTATAAAAAAACATATATATATACATATATATATATATATATATATATATATATATATATATATATATATATATATATATATATATATTTGTGTTCACTCGACTCATCATGTTTCTGTGAAACACAAGAATAGATGACCAGAAAGAACCACAAATTTACAAACATAATTGAAAAGGAAATATGCAAGTTTACTTTAGCTTTTGACCATTATGAGGCAATTTAATACTTTGGACAAACCAGGAAACTAAGGTACAAAACTTGAAATTGCAAATTAGTTAAATATCAAAAAATATTTCAATTGCATCATCTATAATGGTTGTAATTGGGACGGCCTCTTTTTGTAGGCTTGTCTAGAAGATTAGAGTAATAGGGAAACGTACCTCCGAATATTGAAATGCCATGAAAAACGATCTGATCCTTTACCGTAAGAACATTCAAAACATTGATGAGTTCCATTAACGTAAAACTATGTAAAAAGGGAGGAACAAAACCAAATATATATATATATATATATATATATATATATATATATATATATATATATATATATATATATATATATATATATATATATATATATATATCAGTTCCTTCACATAAGAACTCCGTATATAAATAACAAAATTAGAAGTGAGAACATAATATTATTGGGTAAATCAACAAAAGTCCAACCCTCACCCCAATTTATAAAATCACTTCACAATCTTATGGCATAGAGCTATGAATAGTGTTCACTAATACTCGAACATAGCTGAAAACATGAGTGTAAACTAAATTACAATTCAAAAAGTTTTAAGACATTTGGACCTGTTGAGAAGCAAGGTTAATACAACTTTTATGAAGGGAAACTACTTTTTAACGTTTAGAAATCATCATTTACACATTACAAAAACAGCCTTTTCAGAATAAATAACATCAAATTACATACAAAAGTGTATCTGCGGCTTCCATGATGCTTAATTAACTAAGTTAGATTTACATGACAGAAATACCAAATAAATCTTCATACCATATATAAAAGTGTGAATTTTCAATAAAAATGCATACTAAAGATTAAATTTTCAGAAAAAGTAAAAATCTTTCGAAACTTCTTTTTGGCAAAAAAAACCTTTTAAAAAACAGTAAATCCAAAACCCATTTTGAGACCAAACCATTAGTATACGATATAAGAACATACCGTCGTGTCCATGAATTCAATCTCGTGGAACTTGACTCTAGCCATGATTCACCCTAAAACCATAAATTAATCACAGAATTCAATTCAGATCAGCAGATATAGTGACGAAATCAAAATCATATTTTTTTCAATACTGAAATCATTTAAAAATTGCTTTAAGAGAATTATATTAAAATAAACAACCGATCCAGCTTTCTTTAGAATCTAAAAATTGCTATGACAAGATCTGTATAATAAGTATCTAATCTAACCAATTTAAAAGGAAGAGTGGAAAACAAAACACTTTTCAAACATCAAATGTTTAATTCAAAGTAATAAAAAAAAACCTTTAATTCAAAATAAAATCTAAATATAGATTCCCATAGCCATGAAGAACTTACTTGAAAGATTTTTTGTCGCATGAGAACTGATTTTGCAATGGCACGCAGTAAGAGTGAGAGTGAGAGTTTGATGGTGTGGGCTATTCATTTATAGTCTGATGAGAAGGGTCGACAATGTATACTAGGGTTTTTCTATAATTCGTAAAATTCTACTATGACCCTCCCAGTTTAGATTTACTCCAATTGCCTCCTCTCATTTCTTTATTTGTGTCTACGTCCCTCTTATTCCTACTGGTAAGGTTCACGTTCGTTGCACGTGGTGTTAATGATTTTTCAAAGTGATTTACTAGTTTCTTATTTTTATGTAACTTTTAATTATTGGATTCTTTTTGTGTTTTAATTTTTACAATTTTGAGACTTAAAAATTGTGTTGTTGTATGTTTAGCTTTTATGATACTTTATTTTTCGGTCATTTATAATGTATGCTTATAGGAATTGTATAGCAACTTATCCTACACAATTGCTTTTTTTATGGGTTATTTTTAAATCTCTTTTTTAATAGTGTGAATTGAAAACAATTCAAACTTACTATCTTTTTTTTTAAAGGTTGGAGGGGACATAGACCTTATCTCAACCCTTATATTTAATTATTTTAATGTCTTGAAAGGCTACAATTATAGATATATGATGACTTTGATATGACTAGAACAAATGGTGCCTCTGGTGAGGCTTTAAACACCCGACCTCTCGATTGAGAGTAGTGATGTAGCAGGGTAACTCTGGTAGGGCTTAAACACTCGACCTCTCCGTTAAGATAAGTGAGCAGTTAAATGGGGCCTTTGAGTAAGGCTTGAACAACAACGTTGTCTCTAAAAATGTTTGAACACCCAACCTTTCTATTGAAATTTGTAAACTCCAGGGTGTCTCTAGTGGGAGTTAAACACCTGACCTCTCTGTTAGGAGAAGTGAGCAATACCAGTTGAGCTAGAGCTCGTTGGTCAAACTTACTATCTTAGATAAACATATATTGTTTTAGAGAAATCAAACTTTCAACCCTAAAGTATATATTTACCAATCTGAAGTTAAGGTGCATATGGTATTTCATGTGTAGGGCATTTTGGTCATTTTTCAGCAATTCTTTCTCTACTTTTTTCTCTAGTAATGACCTCTTTTGTAAATTCTAATTGATATAAAACTCAAGAGTGTATGAATTTTTTAATCAAATTTTTTAATAGAAAAATAAATAAAAATAGAGCGGAATCATATCAGAGATGAGAGAGATAGAACTCAAGATCGGGTAATCACACTCAAGTATCAAAGCCTAAGAACCCATCAAAAATTAAAGCCACCACCAATGTTGGATGATCAAACTCCACAATTCATTTCTCCATCTCTCTCTTACAATACAATACTTATACATCATGAATTTCAAATTCCATATTTGAACCCTTAGCAATGATGAGCCACGCCATGGTTCAATTCGTTTTCATCGTCCCTAGCTTCGACTCCAACAAATGTCTGATCGACACCGTTGACATGTTTATGGTTTGATTGGAGCAAATTCTCGGTCTTAAACATTATTCGTTATCATGTCTATCATTACGATTATCAGACGTGACATCCCAATTATCACCAAATTTGATATGGAATATGAAAATACTAAACAATTACGTTGAGTGCCAAAGAGGATTTGGTCGATACTTTAGGGGGAAATTTGTATTTTAAACTAATTTCGATGGTGCCAAAATATGATTAACTCCAAAAATTACATACTAAGTCTCCCATAGCACCCAACCTACGAAGTGTCTCACTTTCATACCTTATTTTGCTACTTGTCCCACTTATCCCCCTCCTGTCTATGAGAGTTTAAAATATTAATAGAAAATGATATGTGCATGTCACATGAAGATTATTATAGTCATTTTGCTTGTGATGTAAAATGAGATTTGGTTATAACTTCATTATTTATTTAACCATTTAGTATTTAAAATATGTTTTTAAATGAAAATAATAAATAATTGTTTGAATAATCCAAAAATAATTGTATAGCCAAATTACCGCCCTACCCAAAGTATCCACCAAATCACATAAGGCACCCCAACCTAAGGTTTGTCTCATAATGGTATCTAATGTTACATTTTTTCCCCATTTTTCACTCTATCTGTGATGGAAGTTAGAAAATCCATGTTAAATAACACGTGGTCTTTCACGTGCGCGACAAAAGTTTCATTTCACTTATCTGGTGAAGGACTAAGTGTATTAAAAGTAAAAGCATATTTTAAACACTATGGCTCTAGATGATTTCAACCTCTGAGCAGCTGCCATGGCGACTAGGTTGGAATATTATTTAAATAATTAAGAGAGAGCAAATAAAGGTAAAGTCATGTAAGAGGATGAGAGAGGGGGGGGTGAGAAATTGATTGATTTCAGTCGTTGTTGGGTTTCACCGGAGAAGATGGGTGGATCCAATTTTATACACGAAATTGGAGATGGAGAGAGTTCTTCATATATCAAGATAAGAAAATTGATAATGATCATGAAAATGCGTATCTATCTTTTTAGTTAAGAAAGATAAATTTGGAGGAAGTGGACAAAACCCGGATTTTTGGTTAATTTGTGTTTTGGGAGTGAAGATCAGAAAAAATGGTGGATATTTTCTTTAGATTTTCTTTTAGCATGAAAAATGGAATGAAGGACCCCATTCCATTTTTTTTAACATTTTAACTTTCCACCCATTTATTTAATTTTTTGTTTGAAAATTATATTTTATTTCTTAATTTTTATTAGGCTAAAATAAATTTAGCACCCCAAAGTTTACACCAAATTCCTAATATTTCCTTCGAGTTTAACGCCCACAAGGAAATTTCAAAAATATACCCCACACGTGGAAGACCACATGTTATTTAATATGACTTTTCTAACGGTTATCGCGGATATAGTGGAAAATAGGGAAAAAATATTGTTAGATACCATTATGAGACAAACTTGTTGGGGGTGCACTATGTTGGTGGATACTTTGGGGAGGGATTGTAACACCACTATCACCTAAAGTAACACCATTAACCCAAAAATCAATTTTAGATTTTATTTTATTTATTTGTCTAATTCATTACTTGTTCGTTTAAATTAATCTATATGCAAAACTCATTATTTATAGACTCACTACCACCATAACCTTAAATTTCACTATTTACAAACTCAAATTCAATATTTTGAATTTTCAAATTTGAAGATTGAAACCCAAACCCATATGAAGATTTGAAAAATTGATGATTTGGAAATCTAACAATATTGTATTTCACCTAAATCACCACTATCATGTTTACAATCGCCCCACCACCACCTCTAACCACCTCCACCAGCACCTCTGCAATCGCCACCACCGTTATCGCCACCACCAAGAAATGTGTTCATCTTGCCTTTCTAAAATGGAAAACTAAAATATCTTCATCTTCCGTTAAGACGGACTACTTTCTTCAAACGCCCTATAGATTATAGCTTTCTTCTCTAACAAAACGCACAGATTCGTCAACTAAGCTGTCCATTTTTCTTTATATTTACGATGTTATAGCACATTTCCTTAACATTTTTCTCTTAGCTTATTCCCTTGTAATTACTAAGCATGCTACGGATTTTGCTTAATATCTCGATACTCACTAACAAATGTATTATTGTAATTACATTTTTTATATACTTCTAATAATCTCTTTCCCAACCTATGATGCCTCACTTTCATACATGATTTTTCCATTTGTCCTACTTTGTCCTCTCCCATCCCTGGACGTTAAAAATAGTAATGAAAAATCATGCACATAAGGATTATTTGGTCATTTTTCTTGTGGTCCAAAGTGGGGTTTGGTTATAATTTCATCATTTAGTTTGTCATTTGGTATTTAAATTTTTTTTATTAAAAAATAATTATAATCTAAAAATAGTTATACTTTGTCTCATATATAAATTTAAAGTTAAAAAAATGCATTACGACGCAGATTCAATAAATAATTATAATTTGTCTCATATATAAATTTAATAGTTATACTTTGTCTCATAAATAATTATTTTAATAATCCAAAAATAGTTATACTAACAATTGTTTTATTTGTAATATCTATAAGTTAGTGACCAATATAATAGTTTTTAAGGCTTCTTGTAGAGTTTCAAAATTTCAAGAAGTAAACCATAGATTTTATCTTTCTTTCCTAACAAACCGCACAGTTTCATCAATTGGTTCTTCATTTTCTTGACATTATGACACATTTTCTTAACATATTTCTCTTAGCTTATTCACGGGTAATAACTAAACACGTTACATATTTACTTAATATCTTGATACTCACCAACAAATTCATTATTACAATTTTTCATATACATCTAATAATGTTTTCCCGAACATATTTAAGAAAGTAAAACCATAATATTTTTTAGTTTTGAATAAATTTTTAGTCTCTCAACTGAGTATGTGTATTTTTATGATTTTAGAAAATATTGGATGACATTTGTAATGATAATGGTAGAAGGGGGAAACATATAAGAAGATCAAAATACAACCCGAAATGAATAGAATTAAAAAATATAGGACCTAACTTTAAAATATGTAAACGTCAAGGGATAAAAATATTATTTAATTATTCATGGAGTTAATTAGCCTATGACAAATTTACTTATTTGACCTTAATTAATGGTGATATATTTATTATATTTAAGGCTATTTTTGTCCAAACATTATTTTTTTGTAATGATAAATTTATTTGCTTTGTCCTTAATTAAATGGTGGGTGATTTATTTGATAAATGATTATTTTTGTCCTTCTATTAATTTAAACAAAACAACCTTGATTTTTATATGTAAAAAAAGAAAAGAAAAGTAAAGAAAAGAAAAAGAAAAGAAGAAAATAGAAATAGAATAGAAAGAAGAGATCAATCAACTCATACACCAACCGATACTTGTTTAGGTTATTTTCAATTTTTACCTTTTTCTTTTTCATTTTGGTACTTAGAGAGGCCCCAAGGATCCTTGCACCTTCACCTACACTATTGCTTCTTGGCTTGTTTGATATATCACTATTAGAAACTGTAACGCCCCATAATCTTGCATGTGCATTCTATGCTTGTCCTTATACTTTCTTGGTTGATTGTGAGCATGTTTACTTGATATATATATGTTTTAGAATCATTCATAGATCATTTTAGAAGTTCCATAACATGTTTAGAATCATATAAACTTGTTTGTAGAATCGCCGGTTTAATCGCGTTGAAATTGGTCTTAGCGATTCCTCTCGTTGCTCGTATTTGCTTCTATTTCGGCGTCGAAGTGTTCGTTGAGTTCTTGGCTTTATATTCAAGTCTTATTCATGTTGAAACAAACCTATTTCATGCCCAAGACATCCTAGTTTGATTGATGTTTGATTTGAGTTTAATCCGTTGTTCATTAAATCGCGTGGTTCGCGCCTTGTCTAGCTTGTTCGGGGGTTGTTCGGTGTGTTTCCGACTCATTTTGAGTAGGGTTAGACCTTAGAATGGTTGCCCAAAAGTTTGGGACCATTTAGACCAAGTTTAGATCAAGTTTTAGAGGTTACGGGCAGGCGGGGAGGCTGGTGAGGCGCCCGCCTCAACTAGGAGTAATTTCTGAATGGTCGAACTTTGGGAAGGCCTCGGTTGAGGCGGCCGCATGGGCTTAGTGAGGCGCCCGCCTCACTTGTTTCTCGCTACGGGTTGATTTCTTCTTCTGTTTCGAATTTGACGAATTTGTTCACTTCAACCCCTACTTAAACCTATCCTAAACCTCCCTAACCCTTCCTACTTAAGTCCTAACATCCCTAACTATATTTCTAAGTTAGATTAAGGGTCTCATTAGTTGATCATTAACCCCCAAATCAGATTTGAAAAGGGACCACAAGTGTTTGACACTTGTCCCACTCACCATTTTGACCAATTTAAAGCCACAAATCAGCCATTCTCTTCCTCATTTGCTGAGCTCTCTTGCAAGAACGAATTTTCATCTTCTCTCTAGTTCTTCCATGGTTTCCTTAAGGTCTCCATCATCATCTACCTTCAACCATTCATCATTTGCCCAAGAGCCATTCATTAAAGTTGAAGAGCTCATCAAGGGGAGCATTTCCATCCGAATAGTTTCTTCTAGTTCTTTCTTTGGTGTGTATCAAGTAAGTTACTCTCTTCTTCATCTTCTTCTTTAGTTCTCATTGACCCTAAGGAAACAAAGCCTATGGTGGTTGAGGTCAATGAGGACACATGTTATGCTTCTATGCTATCTTCATGTATGTTGGGATTTTGAGCTTGTTAGGAGCATGTATAGGAAGATTTCTTGCCTATGAAAGTATATAAAACTCTTGTATCTTGATTATGTAGGACTTTGAACATGTTAGAAACATGTATGGTAATTGTTGATGAAAATGTTGTTAAGTGATAATGGCCTAAATTGAGCTTACATGAGATGTGGTATGTTGAATGTGTTATATCTTCAATTTTGGACTCTATGATGAACATGTATCATATTCTTATGCCTTGGTAAATTTATGACCTTGAAGAACTTAGTAATGAACTAGGTTGAGATATGAAGCACATAGCTTCAATTACCCTAAATTTGGGAATTTAGAGCAAAGACTCATCGGAGTCGATTCTAGGGAAGATTTGAACTTGATAAACCCTAATTTCAATCCCTACGAAGTTTGGACAACGTTTGGTCAAGTTTACTCAATGTTTAGTTGAGTTATTTATGTGCATTTGAACCCGTTATGATTATTTGGTTATGAGCAATTGATTGCCTTGACTTGGTTTATTGTAGAGAATTATACCCTACTTGGTCGGTCGAGTTCGCTCTTGTCGAATTCGATCATTATTTGGTCTTTACGAGTAAACATCTACTTGAGCATTGCATTAAGTCCAGCTGGCACAATTTGGTTTGATTTTTATGTCAGGGTAGGACGATGTATAGCCTTCACGAATTGAGAGATTCGTGCTCGCTATGGATCGCCGTACCTGGGACCTCACACACCCCTCCATTGTAGGCCGCAATGGGGAAGTAGCCCCTTTGCCGTATCAATAAGTGCGTCACTGGCTGCTATTAGCCGGCGGAGTTCGGTATATCGATGCAACGTCACGAGCATCGTAGTCACGATATTGGGTTAACAAACTATTTTGCAGGAGCTACGAAGCGGCCGTGCCTATATCATATCCTACTTGTATGATTTATTTCCTTGCACTTACGTGAAAATGTGCTAAGTGCTATATGATGAGCGTGAACCCTAATTGTGATAAATGCCATGTTATAACATGATCATGCATTGTAGTAACTTACTAAGTCTTTCGACTTACCCTATTTGTTTGTTTTGTTTCCTTAGATCCGAGCGAGGCCGGTCAGGGATAGATTCGCTTGATCCACGTTTGGTTGTTTGTAATATAAAGGTTGATCTTTTGGACATCTACTAGTTAACCTTTTATTTTGGTAAGGACGATGGGAAGCAAGTCATGTAGACTTAGCTTGGGTTTATGTTGTTTTAATGATGTTGTAACTTAACTACTTAAAACTTGTAATCTTTTGGTAAGCCGACTTACATGTCGAGCCTGTTTATATGTGTATGGTTCACTACGGTTTTCTTCCGCTAAAGCTCGTTATTTATTGTTGTTGTTATTGTCTCCGGCATGTTGTGGCCGTTGAGGTTATTATAAGCATGTGTTAATAATTGTAGGAGTAGTGTTGGGTTCATTTATGTAACGTCGCCGATGACTTGTTTAAATTAGGTTGCTTTTAGGCCAAGTGTAGCCGAGTTGTTGTATGTATGCGATGTTGCGCCACATGATTTTTGTGATCCTACTATGCATGCTTGTGTTATTATCTATTTGGACGGCGCGACTCGGGATCTCGCATTGGGGTCAGGGGTCGTCTGATTGGTATCGAGCTATAGGTTAGGCGTCGGCCGGGATAGGTTCCATGGCCTAGTTGGGTTGGTTAATTGTGTGTGTGATTCTAACGTCGAGTGAATTCTTGTAGGAGTCCGATGGTTAATCCGGGAGAGGTAGGTAGACCGGGGAGAGTTCGGTTGAACCCGAGGTAGAGGTACCGGAGGATCGGTAGTTCGGATATGGTGAACATCATCGGTATTAGCTTTTGGGGCCGGGGAGGGAGGCGGGAGGGCTTGACACCACCACCTCCACCAGAGACCAGGGGTGACACTACCCTTTTAGAGGTTTCTTAAGCTAAAGCCTAGTTCATTTCTTGGAGAACCAACCGAGCCGAGAGAGGCCGAGTTGTGGATGGAGGAAATGATTAAGATATTGTCCATGATGGGGTGTCTTGATGAAGAGAGGGTTATGTTAGCAACCTTTATGTTTAAGGGAGCCGCCGAGCATTGGTGGGCGTGTTAAAGAGAGAGTTGGGAGATGCAACAAGTTCCCATTACATGGGCCAATTTCCAAAGAGAGTTTAAGAATGAGTATGTGCTTGGATGTGGTTCGCAATCAAGAGAGGAGAAAGAGTTTTATGATCTTGAGCAAGGTAGTATGGTGGCGAGTATTACGCAAAGTTCCGAGGTGAGCCGATATTATGCGTATCGATTCCCACGGAGGCACGGAGAACACACAAGTTTGTGAAGGGGTTAAGAACCGAGTTTAGAAAAGATTTTAGCGCTTAAGCTCACCGATTCTGAGTGCGATTGATCGGGCATATGAGGTAGGAACAAGACATTGATGAGCACGGGGTTAAGAATAATGCTAGTAGTGCACGGCGGACTACCCGAAACGATGTCGGGCAAACAATTCGGGTAGCGAAGGGGTTATCGGGGCAGTGATAGGAAAGGAGGAGGCCAAGTAGGCCACAATCGGGAAACAAGGTAATAATACTACTTCATCTAAGGGGCAACAAGGAGGCGTAGTGGGAGTATGACTTGCGGTTATTGTCGGAAGCTAGGTCATCAGGTTGATTGGTGTTGGGCGGCTTCGGAAAGTGTACAATTTGTGGAGATGGTACTCATTTTAGGAAGGAGTGCCCAGGCAACTCAGCCAGGAAATGTGGCTCAGGTGGAGCCAAGAGAAGTGTAGATGGGAAACCCAAAGGTTCAAGGCCGGGTGTTTGCGCTTGATCGTAGCGAGGTTCGAGGGTCTACGGCGTGATTGGAGGTACTCTTTCTATATTCGATCATAAGGCTCGAGTTCTCATAGATCCGGGGTCTTCACACTTCATATGTTGCTTCACACTTTATTGAGAACCTTTGCGTTTTGCCTCAACCTTTGCCATATTTGCTTGAAGTGTCTACCCACTCGGGGAATATATGCTCGCGTCTGAAGTGTTTAAGTCTTGTGATGTTTTGGTGGGTGACCACACTTTGCATGCGATTTGGTAGTTCTTCCTATACGTGACTTTGATGTTATTCTTGGCATGGGTGGTTATGTGCTTATCATGCTATAGTTATTTGCCATAGAAAGAGTTACCTTTTATATCTTGGGTGTGCTGAGTTTACTTTTGTGGGTGATCATGCTTCGAGTGACGTGCACTTTATTTCTGCATTGAGGGCTAGAAAATTGCTATCTCAAGGGTGTACGGGTTATCTTGCATGCGTAGTTGATAAGAGAAAGTCTTCGCCTAACTTAGAAGAGGTCCGGTAGTGTGTGAATTTCCGGCGTGTTTTCTACCGATCATGCTATGCCACCCGATAGAGAACTAGAGTTTTGCATTGAGCTTATTCGGGGACTTCACCGATTTCTAAGGCACCATATAGAATGGCACCAGCGGGCTTAGGGAGTTGAAAACCCGGTTGCAGAACTTCTAGAGATTGGTTTTGTTAAACCAAGTGTGTCGCCTTGAGGCGCGGTCTTGTTTGTGAGAAAGAAAGATGGGAGTTTGCGGTTGTGTATAGACTACCGAGAATTGAATAAGGTTACTATTAAGAATAAGTATCCTCTACCCCACATCGATGACCTTTTTGACCAGTTGCAAGGGTCCATTGTCTACTCTAAGCTTGATTTGAGATGGGGTTACTACCAGTTGAAGGTTAGAGAGGAAGACATTCCGAAAACAGCTTTTCGCACTAGGTATGGGCATTTTGAGTTTGTGGTGATGCCGTTTGGGTTGACGAATGCGCCAGCGGTGTTTATGGATTTGATGAACCGAGTTTTTCACAGTTATCTTGATTGCTTTGTTGTAGTCTTCATTGATGATATTTTAGTATATTCGAAATCTCGGGAGGAGCATGAGAAACATTTGAGGGTTGTGTTATCTATTCTTCGGGAGAAGCAGCTTTACGCCAAGTTTAGCAAGTGTGCCTTTTGGCTTGAGGAAGTATCTTTCTTGGGGCACATAGTTTCGAGCGCCGGGATAGCCGTTGATCCGTCTAAGATTGAAGCGGTGGCAATTGGAAGAGGCCTAGTTCGGTTACCGAGGTTCGGAGTTTCTTGGGGTTAGCGGGTTATTACCGAAGGTTTATTGAGGGTTTCTCTAGGATTGTGACTCCTATGACGAAGTTGACACAGAAGAACGTGCCGTTTGTTTGGAATGAGAAATGTGAGTCTAGTTTCCAAGAGCTTAAGAATCGGTTGACATCGGCACCTATTTTGGCTTTGCCTAGTGGAGGAGAAAATTTTGTGATCTATAGTGATGCCTCTAAGGAAGGTTTGGGTTGTGTTTTGATGCAGAATGGGAGGGTGATCGCCTATGCATCGAGGAAATTATCTATTCATGAGCAGAATTACCCGACACACGATATGGAGTTGGCTGCGATTATTTTCGCGTTGCATAAGTGGAAACACTACTTGTATGGGTCTAAGTTTGAGATCTTCACCGACCATAAGAGCTTGAAATACTTGTTTTCTCAAAAGGAATTGAATATGAGGCAGCGAAGATGGATGGAAAAGTTAAAGGACCATGATTGTACTATCTTGTATCATCCGGGGAAGGCAAATGTTGTAGCGGATGCCTTGAGTAGAAAAGTTCATATGTCGTGTATGATGGTGAAGGAATGGAAGATGTTAGAGGATTTGCGGGATTGGAGTCCTAGTGTTGTTGATAGAGGTGTGATTTTTGCAAATATTAGGTGCTACGCTGTTTTTATTTGGGAAAATTAGAGAAGCGAAGGAATGATCGGAGTTGAGGAAAATTATTGATGGGTTGGTGAGAATGTATCGCTGACTTTGTGGTTATCTGAGGGTACCTTGACTTTTCGAGGTAGGATTTGTGTTCCTTGTAATGCGGAATTGAAGAGGTTGGTTCTTGATGAAGCTCATAAAGGCGAGTATACCATTCACCAGGGAGCACGAAGATGTACTTGGATTTGAAAAGGCAGTTACGGTGGAGAGGTATGAAGAGAGAAATTGCGAGATGCGTGTCTAAGTGTTTGACTTGTCGGCGGGTTAAGGCGAGCATCGAGACACTGCGGGATTTCTACAACCATTGGAGATTCTGAGTGGAAATGGGAGTTCATTACCATGGACTTTGTGACGGGGTTAGGCGCGCGAGAGGTTTAATGCGGTTTGGGTTATAGTCGACAGATTGACTAAGTACGCACACTTCATTCCGATAGCTATCACGTATTCATTGACTCGGTTAGCGACTTTGTATATTCGGGAGATCGTGAGACTTCATGGCGTACTGGTTAGTATTGTGTCCGATAGAGACCCGAGGTTCACATCTAGGTTTTGGAAGTCATTGCGAAGCTTTGGGGACTAGATTGGACTTGATGCGACTTTTCATCCATAAGCGGATGGTCGGTCAGCGACTGATTCAGATTTTGGAGGATATGTTGCGAGCGTGTGCCGTGGATTTCAAGGGAAGCTGGGATTCTCATTTACCTTTGGCCGAGTTTGCGTATAATAACAGTTATCAGTCGAGTATCAAGATGGCGCCGTATGAAGCTTTGTATGGGCGTAAGTGTAGATCGCCAATTTGTTGGGATGAAGTTGGAGAGCGAAACTTTGGGGTTCAGAGTTAGTGCAACGATCGGTTGAGGCGTGAAGTTGATTAGAGATCGTTTGCGCACCGCTCAAAGTCGACAAAAGAGTTATGCGGACAATCGAAGGCGGGATCTTGAATTCCAAGTGGGTGATTACGTGTTCTTGAAGGTAACAGGGAGAGGTACTAAGAGGTTTGGCAAGAAAGGGAAGCTTACAGAGATACATTGGTCCGTTTGAGGTTCTTGAGAGAGTTGGGACCTTAGCGTATCGTATAGCATTGCCACCTTCACTTTCGGAGACTCATAATGTATTCCATGTCTCTATGTTGCGAAAGTATTTGAAGGACGAGTCTCATGTACTCGAGTATGAGGAGATCACGTTTGAGCCGGATATGTCATACGTTGAAAAGCCCGTGAAGATATTGGACACCAAGGAACAAGTGCTACGAACCAAGAGAATTCCTTTAGTCAAAGTTCTTTGGAGGAATCACAACATTGAAGAAGCGACGTGGGAGGCAGGCGGAGATGCGAGAAGCATCCACATTTATTCGCGAACTTGGTAAGAATTTAGGGACTAAATTCCTAAAGGTGAGGGAGAGTGTAACGCCCGTATTCTTGCATGTGCATTGTATGCTTGTCTTCTTACTTTCTTGGTTGATTGTGAGCATGTTTACTTGTTATATAAATGTTTTAGAATCATTCATAGATCATTTTAGAAGTTCATAACATGTTTAGAATCATATAAACTTGTTTGTAGAATCGCCGGTTTAATCGCGTTGAATTTGGTCTTAGCGATTCCTCTCGTTGCTCGTATTTGCTTCTATTTCGACGTACGAAGTGTTCGTTGAGTTCTTGACTTTATATTCAAGTCTTATTCATGTTGAAACAAACCTATTTCATGCCCAAGACATCCTAGTTTGATTGAGGTTTGATTGTGAGTTTGATCAGTTGTTCATTAGTCGCGTGGTTCGCCTTGTCCTAGCTTGTTCGGGGTTGTTCGGTGCGTTTCCGATGTGTTTTGAGTAGGGTTAGACCTTAGAATGGTTGCCCAAAGTTTGGGACCATTTAGACCAAGTTTAGACCAAGTTTTAGAGGTTACGGGCGGCCGCATGGGAGGCTGGTGAGGCGCCCGCCTCAACTGCGAGTATTGCTGAATGGTGCTGAACTTTGGGAAGGCCTCGGTACATGAGGCGGCGCATGGGCCTATAGTGAGGCGCCCGCCTCACTTGTTTCTACTCTGCAGGCCGATTTCTTCTGTTTCGAATTTGACCAATTGATCATTTCAACCCCTACTTAAACCTATCCTAAACCTCCCTAACCCTTCCTACTTAAGTCCTAACATCCCTAACTATATTTCTTTTAAGTTAGATTAAGGGTCTCATTAGTTGATCATTAACCCCCAAATCAGATTTGAAAAGGGACCACAAGTGTTTGACACTTGTCCCACTCATTTTGACCAATTTAAAGCCCTGAAATCAGCCATTCTCTTCCTCATTTGCTGAGCTCTCTTGCAAGAACAATTTTCATCTTCTCTCTAGTCTTCCATGGTTCATAAGGTCTCCATCATCATCTAACTTCATCCATTCATCCATTGCCCAAGACTCATTCATTAAAGTTGAAGAGCTCATCAGGGAGCATTTCCATCGAATAGTTTCTTCTAGTTCCTTCTTTGAAGGTGTGTATCAAGTAAGTTACTCTCTTCTTCATCTTCTTCTTTAGTTCTCCATTGACCCAAGGAAACAAAGCCTATGGTGGTTGAGGTCAATGAGGACACATGTTATCTTCTATGCTATCTTCATGTATGTTGGGATTTTGAGCTTGTTAGGAGCATGTATAGGAAGGTTTCTTGTCTATGAAAGTATATAAAACTCTTGTATCTTGATTATGTAGGACTTTGAACATGTTAGAAACATGTATGGTAATTGTTGATGAAAATGTTGTTAAGTGATAATGGCTAAATTGAGCTTACATGAGATGTGATATGTTGAATGTGTTATATCTTCAATTTTGGACTCTATGATGAACATGTATCATATTCTTATGCCTTGGTAAATTATGACCTTGAAGAACTTAGTAATGAACTAGGTTGAGATATGAAGCACATAGCTTCAATTACCCTAAATTTGGGAATTTAGAGCAAAGACTCAACGGAGTCGATTCTAGGGAAGATTTGATCTTGATAAACCTAATTTTAATCCCTACGA
>CM028378.1:92353842-92394669 GCA_013146195.2 Codonopsis lanceolata | reverse complement strand
GTTCGAAGTTCCGATACAAATGCATAAGCAAACATAGTTTTTCTCGAACTTTATTTCTCGTACGAACTCTTGTGTTGAGATCACCAATGATTTGAGAAATGAGATGATCTCTGCTTCAATAAACGCTTGGAGGAAGATCACCTCTGGATTCTTCCTTAAGAATTCTGAGTTGGTGAGAAGGAGATTCACCAAAACTGTCTCGTATGAATAGATCTCTCAAAACTTTCATTTTCTCGTGAACAAGAAGGATGAGTGATCTCGAAGGTGCTTTAAAATGTACAAGAGATGGGTTCGTGGTCAACGTAGTGGTTATCGCACCAGTAGTTATCGCTCAATGCCGGCGGTTATCTGCATTACGGGTCCATCATTGCTCGACGAGGAGCTAAAGATGTCAGATTTGTACTCCTGCATCATTATCGAATCATTAGCAACGCTCGAGCCTTCTAGGCTCTAACAAGTCATATTCATTAAAAGAGACATGCATGTATTCTAAGATTTTTAAATTAGATTTACAAAAATGCGAATGCTTTTAATGTTTGGAATACCCTTAAAAATTCCTTCGCTTGATTTTGCATCAAATTTTTTCTATATTCTTTCCAATATAAAGAATAAAACATTTACAGTAGAAGATTTTAAGAAATCTATGTTGGGGGATCTTCCTCTCCATATTTCATATGGAGTTTTATTATGAAACTTGTTTACCAGGATCTATTTTGGGTAAAACATGCAAGTTGGATCGCTTCGCCCAAAAATACTTCTGAAGTTTGGCTTCGAGCATTGTTCTTCTTTGCTTCAATCGTTGTTCTTTCTTTTCGCCTGCCTAGCTTTTGTTGAGGAGTACCGTGGCGGAGAGAAGTTGTGACCGATCCCATGGTCATCGCGGTATTTTCTACACAATTGTTCTTGAATTCCGTGGTTGTCGATCTTATGTCACAAATGTCTTCAAGCTTTTGAGTTTGAAGTCTTCCGAATTGTAGTGACTAGATCATGCGTTTTCATCTTTAGATGTCATGGTTTCAATCCAAGTGAATCTAGAGTAGTCATCAACTACTACAAGTGTGTACTTGTCTCCGAAATACTTGCCGTTGTGATAGGTCCAAAGAGATCCATATCTGGTTGAGAAGAGGTGCTTTGTTGACAATACGAGACTTTCTTTTGAAGGAAGACTTGGAAAGTTTTCTAGTTGGCAAGCTTTACAACTTCGTCATGATCGGCGCAGACAGTAGGTAGACCTTGACAAGCCCGTTTTTGGAGAGCTTGAGAGGGGCTTGGGCTGAAAGTTGAGCGACGCTTGTGCCATAGCCACTGTTGTCACGAACATTGTTGGCTACTAGACACAAAGTTTTGAGAATCTCCCTAGAAGATTTAAGTCCACGACATAGACGCGTTTTCCTTGTCTATTTCCTGGGCCAAGATTGTAGAAGCAGATTCACTTGCTCTTTGATGAGGCACTTGGTTAGAGTTGAATTGGCATAAAGTCCTTTCGCAGCACTGGGATGCTATGCTCGAAGATTGTGCTTTAAACCACTTACTAGAGAAACTTTGTTGATGGAGAGATTTCCTCTAGTAATTGAGCCATATCCAATTGTTTTCCTTCTTGCATTATCACCGAAAATAACAGTGGGTCCTTTGGCTTCACTATATACGTAGAAGACTTACGTTCCCAGATCATGTGTCTTGGCGACCCTTGTCTAGGTACCGATGTCTTTGTTTTCTATTCTATAGCCATGAAGCATTCTGAAAAAGTTGAAGTAAACAAGGTACCCTTTATTTTCTTCGGGTCCTAAGGATTAGCAACCTTTTTCAACCCATACCTTGACCTTGAGAAACTAGGTCTCTCAGATCTTGGTGTGAACCTTAGCAGGCATTCTGGTGCCTGATGGCCTAAGCAATTGCAAGAATGACATAAATGGAAAGTCCACAGTGAACTGTTAGTGACTTTGACTGAAGAGGGATTATGATCTTTCCTTTTCTTAACATTCATTTTTGGTTCAGCTTGTTTGTTGATGGTAGACTTAATGGTGGTTTCTTTTGAATCTTCCTAGGTAGGTTACCAACGGACTTAGCTTTAGCTTCGTTGATTACCTTTTCGGAAGGATTTGGTAGAATACCTTTAAGTTTACCTTCACCGGAAAAGGAGCCTTGCACATGTTTCATAGACAAACTTGATAGTTACCGGTAGAGGTTTAGTAGGTCTACGCGGCCAGGACTTTGCCTTAGCATAGTTGTTGCCGGACTTTCACTTTCTACCGTTACCTTTTCAGGTTTCTCATTCGAGTCATTCATCTTGGCTTTTCCTTTCTGAACTTTTGGGTAAACGTAAGAGACACTTGAATAACCAAGTCCTTGTTTCCCTATATTTCCAAATGTCTGTTTAGAGAAAGATATATCATTTGCGATCTCGGAGGATTCACCTTTCTCTATGACCGTGAAGAGATTGTCGGAAGAGGCACATCTGAATATCCTATGCCGCTTTTATCATTACTAGATTTTTTGGCTTGAAAGGATTTCTTCGAATGCATCCTTGGAGTTACGGAGTCAATTGTCTTTGCAAGGCAATTTTCTCTAGGTCAAGTCCTTTGATGTGCTCGAGATAGACAATCAATTTTGTCATCAAAGGAATTTGTTTTCTTCCTTCGACTTGATACTCTCTTGTTGATAGCTATTGAGAGTTTGAATCTCAATTTGTCATCATAGATTTCTCATTGTAAGTTTCTCACGCTTCTTGGCCGATTTAACATAGGCTACTCTAAAGGAATTAAATTCTTCATGCATATCCGGTTATCCTTGAGAAGTTCTTCCTTCTTGGAAGGCATCCTTGTTGGTTTCATTTTTGTCTAAAAGACTAGGTGAAACTTTGACTTCATTTTCGAGTCATAGGTAGGACTCGAATCATGAGCTATTAAGCATATGTTAGCTTGCTCACAATCCTCTTCCTCCTCTTACGAATCGGTCTCAAACCATGTAGCAACTTTGTTTGTCTTCTATGTCTTGACCAACATACCTTTTTGTTTTGAAATTTTCTAAAGAGGGTTTTCGGTATGCTTCAAATTTTGGCTTAGGACATTTTGAGGCAAAATGACCGAGTTTCCTACGTTATAACACACAAGCTCTTCCTTAGATGAGCTTTCACCATTCTTCCTAAAAGGTTGTTGGTGTGTGTTCTTCCTTCCATATTTTGCAAAATTTTGAAAACGTTTTACAAACATGGCAAATTGTTCATTAGATAAAAAATCATTTTCATAGGAGGAAGTGGAAGGTTTGTTTTCAACAGTGACTTCTTCTTGGACCATAGGCGCAAGGATACAGTTCTGAACTGTTTGTCTTGTTCTAGAGCTTGATTAACTTCAAGTTCATAAACCTTTAAACTTGCGTAGAGACTACGAAGAGTCATCTCGTTTAAGTTCTTGGATTCTTTCATAGCCGTGGTCTTAACATGCCATAAGCTACCTAGAGAGCCTAGAAACCTCATGTTCATTTCCTTTTTGTCATACGTTTTCCTAGAGAAAAGCAACTATTAATTACCTCCTTTGAAGCGATCGTATGCTTGTCTCAAGGTTTCCTTAGGATCCTTTTGAAAGAATCAAGCTATTTGGATGTATGTATATTTTCTGTTGTCTCTTGTGTCTTGGTCTCCTTCCAAGTATTCCACAAGAGCTTCCCACATCTCTTTTGCAATTGTACATCGAATCACTTCTTTGGTATGTGCTTGTGTCTAGAGAGTTTGGTGATTATGTTGATTGCTTTCTTTGTCAAGTTCTACCAGACTTTCTATCATCCTCTGTCCATTCGATTCTTCTTTTGGTACTTCGCAGATTCAGCGATGGAGGCTAGAAGATTGGCCTTCATTGGTACATGTTGACTGCGGTGACACATTTCCATAGTCATTGTCAATAGAGTTCATGAATCTCATTACTTTATCCTTCCATACATCAAAATGTCTTTCGTCCAATATTGGGACGTGGTTAGCATTAGATGTAGGCATCATATAGTGTGTTTGTGCCATTATATCGTATCTCTCAAGAGTTTAATCTTGGAAAAACTTGTTTTCAAAGAGTAAGGCTCTGATACCAATTGTGGGTCCCAATGGCCACAATAATAAGCTAGAAGGGGGGGTTGAATAGCTTATTATACACTTAAAACTTTTAAGTAAATTCTTTTGAAAGTTACTTGCAATCTATCGAAAAGATTCAAGTAGCGGAAGACCTTCAAAGAAGTTGTTCTAGGTGTGCCGATAAGTACTACCGGTAGACCTTTGACGGTTTACTTAAGTTACGTAAATGGATAATATAAACAAAGATGATAATCGGATCAAGTATTAGACAAGCGAAGGAATAACACAAGTGTTTTGGGATGGTTCACACTATAATGAGTGCTACGTCCACCACCAAGGCAGTCAACCTTGGATTTAAATTGTGCACTATGTTTTCCACTTAGATCAATTACAAAGAATATCCCTAATGGATCGTGTACAAAATATTGACTTGTGTTTGGGGTCTAGGGAATTAAATATCGTAAATACAAGAAATTTAATTCGGTGCAAAAGTATAGTTAATGAATGTAAACAACAAGAAGATAAAACAATAAGTGTTGATGAGCAGCTTCTTGTTGTTGACGAGGACTTCTAGATCTGTTGTGGATCTCTTGATTGCACTGAGCTGAAGGACTTGGAGTTATGAAGTTTCAGGGCAATCCTTTAAGTGTTCGATTGATTCTGTACAGTTGTTTTTGTTCCAGTCTTCAATGGCAGTATTATATCAGGTGCACTTCAAAAGATCCGTTGGCGGAGACGAAGACTTCAACAGCTCTTTTCATCAATGCATTAAATGCATGAGGCTATCAGTCAAGGATTTTTGTCTTCACAGATATCTAGAGCAGGTAATGATTTCTGAGATCTTAAAAAAGGTGGGCGATTTTAGGTGTCAGATCTGAGAGTTGTAGCAGAAAGTAGGAGGCGATCGCTTTTCTGATTTCGGACGAAAAGTCTTCCTGCTTTCCGGAAAAGGTTGCTTTCGGCGGCTTGATATGTCAGAGAATGTCTTGGATTAACTCAATTAACACTTTAGGATAAGTTTGAATGAATCCAATCAATCTTTGCTGGATAGGACACGTCATAGAAGATTAGGTGGACACATAGTCTACCGTTTGTGGCCTTCAAGCAGGTCTTCCGATTAAGCATATGGAGAGGTCTTCCGCTGAACCTGAAAAGTCCTATAAAAAACTATACAAGGCAAAGTTCTATACACAGTTGCCACGCTAATCGATACGCAGCCCGATTAGCCACTGAAATATAAAACTAATGTAATGTATTGAACATATATAAATCTAACATAAGAATCAACAGGCATCCAGGATCAATCATGATGCGGAGACTTATTGAGAATTCTAGTGGTCATCCATTGAAAAACCAGAAGATTTTTCAATCTAATAAACTCCATTGTGATGCTTGTTCTCAAGGAAAGTTGATAATTAGACCATCACCAACTAAAGTTGGATATGAATCACCATCGTTTTTTGAACGAATTCAAGGTGATATATGTGGACCTATCCATCCACCAAGTGGACCATTCCAATACTTTTTGGTATTAATTGATGCTTCTAGCAAATGGTCGCACGTATGTCTATTATCAACTCGTAATACGGCATTTGCCAAATTCCTTGCACAAATAATCAAACTGAGAGCACAATTCCCAGATTATATGATCAAGAAAGTTAGACTTGATAATGCTGGTGAATTTACATCTCAAGAATTCAATGATTATTGTATGGCAATAGAGATTGATGTTGAACATCCAGTAGATCATGTTCATACACAAAATGGTTTGGCTGAATCGTTGATCAAACGTGTTCAACTCATTGCCAGACCATTAATGATGAGAACAAAACTCCCTACTTCTGTATGGGGTCATGCTTTTTTACATGCAGCCGTACTGATTCACCTCAGGCCAAGTGCATATCACAAGTACTCCCCAATACAGTTGGCATTCGGGCGAGAGCCAAATCTATCCCATCTAAGAGTTTTTGGTTGTGCGGTATATGTATCAATTGCTCCACCACAACGCACAAAGATGGGACCACAAAGGAGATTGAGAGTATATGTTGGGTATGAATCCCCTTTTATAATAAAATATCTTGAACCAAAAACGGGTGACGTTTTTACGGCACGCTTTGCCGATTGTCATTTTAACGAAGACAAGTTTCCACCTTTAGGTGAAGAGGGGAAACAAGTGGGAAGAGAGATCAAATGGTGCACATCATCGTTATTGCACCTTGACCCTCCCACAAAGCAACGTGAACTGGAAGTTCAAAAGATCATACATTTACAAAATGTAGCAAATCAATTGCCAGATGCATTTATAGATACAAAGAGAATGACAAAGTCACATGTAGCTGCTATAAATGCTCCTGCCCGAATTGAAATACCAAAAGGGCTACCAAATGATAAAATGACAAATGAATCTAAGACACGCCTGAAGTGTGGACGACCCATTGGTTCAAAGGATAAAAATCCTCGCAAAAAGAAAGTGATTGAAAATCCCAAATCACATGAAAGTGTTCCAGAAGAAACACACGATCGTGAAATTGTTCCAGAAGAAACACACGATCATGCAAATCTAGTAAGCCCTGCGTGCAACGATAATCATGAGATTTCCATTAATTACACGTGTAATGGAAAAATATGGAACCGAGATGAAATGGAGAATATTGATGATATATTATCTTATTCGGTATCCCAAGAAATTAATGACGGGACTGAAGATCCCGAAACAAAATCTGTATTTGAATGTCAAAAGAGGCATGACAAGATCAAATGGATAGATGCCATGAAGGCTGAATTAAATTCGTTGAATAAACGAAAAGTATTTGGATCTATCGTTCTCACACCTGAAGCTGTGAAACCCATTGGATACAGATGGATTTTTGTTTGAACGCGAAATGAGAAAAATGAGATTGTGAGATACAAGGCTCGCCTTGTTGCACAAGGTTTGTCCCAAAGGTCTAGGATTGATTATGAAGAAACATATTCTCCTGTAATGGTTGCTATTACGTTCAGATATCTAATCAGCTTATCAATTTCGAAAAATCTAAATATGCATCTCATGAATGTTGTAACGGCTTATTTATACGGGTCATTAGATGTCGATATTTATATGAGAATTCCTGATGGAATTAAGGTGCCTAAAGCACTGAGCTCAAAGCCCAAAGAATTATGTGCAATTAAACTACAACGATCACTGTATGGATTGAAGCAATCCGGGCGCATGTGGTATAATTGCTTAAGTGAGCATTTGTTAAAAGCCGGATATGTGAATGATCAATTATGTCCGTGTGTCTTTATAAAGAATACGACAGTTGGATTTGCTATTATCATTGTCTATGTAGATGATCTGAATATCATTGGAACTCTCAAGGAAATCCAAGAAGCAGTTGATTACCTAAAGAGAGAATTTGAAATGAAAGATCTTGGACAGACCAAATACTGTCTTGGTTTACAAATAGAACACTTGCATAGTGGAAAATTTGTACACCAATCAAATTACGCAACAAGGGTTTTGAAGCGCTTTTATATGGATGAGGCAAACCCTTTCACTAGCACCATGATTAATAGATCACTGAATGTTGAAAAAGATCCATTTCGTCCTTGTGAAGAGAATGAAGAGATACTTGGTTCTGAAGTACCATACTTAAGTGCTATTGGAGCTCTTATGTACCTTGCTAATTGTACCAGACCGGATATAGCATTTGCTACAAATCTATTGGCAAGATATAGTTCATCTCCATCACGGAGACACTGGAATGGTATCAAGCACATATTTCGTTATCTTCAAGGGACGATCGATTTGAGATTATTTTATCCCAAAGGATCAAATGATGAAATGGTTGGTTTTTGCAGATGCGGGTTATTTGTTTGATCCTCATAAGGCCAGATCAGACTGGCTATGTCTTCATGATGGGTGGTACTGCAATTTCCTGGCGTTCTCAAAAGCAAACGCTAGTTGCTATATCGTCAAATCATGCTGAGATGATCGCACTTCATGAAGCCAGTCGAGAGTGTGTATGACTTCGATCTATGACTCAGCATATTCAAAATGTAAGTGGACTACCTGTCAAGAACGACACGATAGTATTATTTGAAGACAATGCCGCATGTGTCACCCAAAGTAAAGAGGGATACATCAAAAGTGACAGGTCCAAACATATCCCCCCGAAACTCTTTTTATACACTCAAGAACTTGAAAAGAAGAAAGAGGTCAGCATCCAATATGTTCGATAAAGTGATAATGCTGCAGATTTATTTACGAAGACACTTCCCACTACAACCTTCAGAAAGCATGTTCACAATATTGGGATGCGAAATTTACGAGATTTACAAAGGTGATTTCTCTTAACCCTTGTCAGTTCAAGGGGGAGCATATATGACTGTACTCTTTTTCCCTTTATCATGGTTTTGTCCCACTGGGTTTTCCATGAAAATGTTTTTAACGAGACAGCTCATGTACACAATTCATATTTAAGTTGTGTACTTTTTTCCTTATGTCTGATTTTTTCCCTACTGGGTTTTTCGGCTTAAAGGTTTTTAACGAGACACACTTATCCAGCTTACAGTGCTATGTCCAAGACAATAATTATGGACAAACCACTACCACACCACTGCCACACCTAGTATCCTAATGTCAAAACCTATGCATGCACTGTAATATCAATAACTGTATCACTTCTTCAGCTCGGTTATAAATACCGAACTTTGTAAAATGTTTCGACAGATGAATTCTACTCTAAATAAATCTCTCTCTCTTTCTTTTTGTCATACACTCTTTGTTCTAATTTGTAGTTACTTTATAACAGATTCTTATTTCTTACCAACTCCATGTCTCGGCCAACCTTGATTCGTCAATTCTTCCAAGTCATTGTCAATCTAGTTTTAAAAAATAAACTGTAATGGATTCGAGACCTCCGTTAGTTAGGGATTCACCAGCTGTATTTTTCTTTCTTTAAAATGGATGACCAGATCACTGGAGAAAACGAAAAGTGATCTGATGAGTAACTCCTCATCCTTGGCCGCTCTTAATTGACTCTCTCAGCTTCTCTATTTTTTTTTAAAATATATTAGGAGGAGCATCATCCTCTAAGAAAGAGTAAAAGAAAATAAAAGTGGGGTCTTAAAACCTGACCATTTACATTGGGTGGTGGATTCATGATTTTTGCTCAATAGTGTCATAATCAATTACAAGTTTACCGCTGCACACTAGCAACCTTCGGCCATTATTTTCTAACAAAAAATCATATTTAACAATATTCAAACTTCGACTCAATTTGTCTAATTTGAGTAAAAGTCTACACAAATAATCAAAATGCATCTCATAAGTCATAAACCAATCTATTTTATTTAATTTAAATCATTAAATTTTAGATTTAATAATAAATGGAAAATGAAAATGAAAGATAAATTTCAGATCTACTACAAAAGTAAACCAACAAATCAGTTAAAAAAAAAAAAAACCAACAAATCAGTTGGTGTGAATCAAAGTATTAAACTCAAATGTGTAAAGAGATAGGGGAGAATAAGAGATTGTTTGACAGGGAGAATGAGAGACTATTGTCTATTGGGAGTAGGGAAGAAATGAGAGATAGTTGAGCGAGAAAGGGAGAGTGATTGCTGAAGCTGATTTGCGAATTTGGGGAAGACGGAAGATAGGAAGAGGTGAAGAGCTGATCGGGCATCGGCTGTGTGGGATTCTGGCTCGGAAGTGAAGAAAGGGTTAAATTTACACTTCAACCCTTAGCCCTAGTTAATTTGGAAATTCGAAAAAATAATACATTGGCTAGTGGTGTCACGTGACACCAAAGTTGCTAATTAGAGCTGTCAAAATTAAGTCCGGTCCATAGGCCCGGTTCTGCCCACACGACTTTTCAAGGGCTTGGACCTCAATTTAGAAGGCTCAAAAAGTCGGCCCTTTGTTTGGCCCGACCGACCTTAGCATGAAAAGCCCAGCCCGATCCGATTATAAAGTTAAACACTTAAACTTAATTACAAAATTAAAAACTAAAACATAAATCTAAAAAGAAAAAATTATCAGACATTCATTTAGACTACTTTTTTTTTTTCTTTTGGTTAGATAAATTTATTACACAATATGATCTATTTCTAAATCATTGTTCTCTTTTTGGTTGAAACTCATATTCTAAATTGATGGAAGTGAAACTTACAAAGAGGAAATGAAGTTGATCTTTCAAGTTCCAATCTAGTTTAGTATGGTTGTGGTTAGTAATTTTATCGAAATTGATCTATTTAATTGAGCATCTCTATCTGATATTAGCTAATAAAAAGCCTCAATAGTTAAACTTGATAAAAAATAAAATTTAAATGCTAGATTGTGTCGGGTGAATCAAAAAATGAACATTTGTTAGTATGGTTTTGCAAACTAGAACCCGAAAAACTTTGTCTATCCTCATAAAACACATTAAACAATTGGGAACAGTATGATGAACTTTAATTTGGTTATAACTTTTTTGAAAAAAATACCCTTCAAGTAGCACATATATTTTTTCTTTGGTCTGTAACATTATAGTTTTTTTAGTTTTTGTTTTGTTTAATTGTTGAAGTTACTATATTTGTTTTTATTTTCTTTGGTTTCACTTTTGCTTTGTAATTGTGTAAGTTAAACTAGTAAGTATGCGTGTTTTGAACTTTTGATGTGTTATATAACTTTTATTAGCTAATTTGTGAGTTTTTTTAATAAAAAAATATTTATTTTTTTGACTCATGGGCCCGAAGTGCGCATGTGTTGGGTTTGGGTTCTATGAGGCCCGTTACTATTCTGGCCTGATCTGACCCGACCCGGAGTTAAGCAAGACCCGGTGGGCTTGAGCCGGGCAAGCTCGCTTGACAGCTCTATTGCTAATGCATGTCTGCCCCTGTTTACATTACCTTTAGGCTACAAAACGAGAGACATGTGAACAAAGTAAATACTCCCTTCGTCCCTAAATTATCGTCTTCCTTTCTTTTTTCGTCCGTCCCAAAATAATTGTCAAGTTTGAAACTTATCTTTTTAGAACATTACTTTTACCACTTTACCCTCACTTTTTCACTCTACTTTAATTATGGGCCACATACAAATGAGCTTTAAAGGAAACTACACATTAAACCAATATAAATAATCAAGTCAATTGTTTTTTTTTAACTGTGGGCCGGGTTAACTAGGACGATTATTTAGGGACGAGAGGAGTATCTTTATGCTAAACTTTCCAAAAAAAGTTAATTGAGACGAAATACATGTTTTTTTTTTTTTTTTGGAAAAATTGTGATTTGTGAAGAAAATTGTGTAATTTGAGACACAAATTTCTTTATGAGTTATTTGAGTAATGACAAGAATAATTGTGAAAATGTGTTCTACTGCGTAATAACATCGAAATCATATACTCCCTCCGTCCCTAAATAATTGTCCTGCTTGACCCGGCGCACAGTTTAAGAAAAAGTAATTGACTTGATTATTTATATTGGTTTAATGTGTAGTTTCCATTAATGTCCATGTATATGTGGCTCATAATTAAAGTAGAGTGAAAAAGTAAGGGTAAAGTGGTAAAAGTGATGTTCTAAAAAGGTAAGTTTCAAAGTGGACAATTATTTTGGGACGGACGAAAAAGGAAAGGAGGACGATAATTTAGGGACGGAGGGAGTATTTATTTGTCAAATTTGGTATTTGGATGAATAAGTTAAGATGATTAAAATATGATATTGGAAGTGAGTTTGTCACACATTGAAAAATTAGTAAACTCTTGAGTAGTTTAAATACAAACTCCTTATGAGTAAGAGATAAGTTTGTGTAGAACAGAAGCTCTTTTTCGCCTGTGCTCGCTGGGGGTGTGGTGTAAATCATGGTCCGATTAGACGGTCTTTGGGGGTCAGAGGGTGTGGTAAAAATCATGATCCGATTAGTCTTTGGGGGTCAGACCAAATTGCACTTACGGGGGAATGAATGGATTTATTTTAAGGAAATTATGTCTAACACAAACTTTGGATTAGTAGACTTTGATTCTGTTTCAACAACCTTTGCTTGCCCCAACCTGTTTATACATTAGCAACCTTTCCAGAGCTTACAAGACCATCAAACTTCGAACTACATCAGCAATGTTGACCAAGAACAAAGCACCATCAACCTTCTTCCTTTGACTCACATTAGTAGCTTTGATAAAACAATAATAATTATATAGTATGATTTCTTATTCTATAATTGTATACATATATCCCTTGATATATTTCAACAATCTTAAAACAAATATTCAAATTGTTATCTTGGATAAGAATAGGCCTTTATAAGGGTTATAGAATTGTTTATTCTGACGTTGTTTATATTACAGCTATGACAACTGAATCAAATAGTCAAACTATTTGAACCGAGATTAATGTGAATCCATTAACTTCCGGTCCAGTTGTGACCAATGCTACTATGATTGTGACCAATCCAAATGTATCGGTCCGTTGAATTTCAAACGTTGATAGCGAAAAATGTTGTTCTACTTGACTATCCTGATCTTCGCGAGGTTTCTGTAAGAAGACTTCCAATGTTGGGTGAGAATCAGAAAGATGTCCAAGCTGTAAGGGTTGTGTACGCATGAAATCATTCTGATTTCTTTTACAGAAACTATTTACTGAATAGGTTGACAGAGTCATTATACAATGTTTATTGTGTGAGGAAAACTGCAAAGAACTTGTGGATATCACTTGACCACAAGTATACATCCGAGGATGCTGGGGCAAGAAGTTTATTATTGGTCGATTCCTTGACTATAAGATGGTCGATAGTCGGGGGTTAAGAGCATCTTCAATGATAAGAATTTTTAACCAAATTTTTTGTTGGATCTCACTGTTATCTACACATTTAAATAATCTTCTTCTCTAAAATTTTTCTTCCCGATGATTTTCATTCTTTCTCAATGCTTACATGAGTCCCACTACCAAATCTTCAACTTTATTTATACAACTTTTTTGTTTTATATTTTTAAAATAAATTAATTAATTCATATTTTTTTATTAATAAATTAATTCGTTTACAATTTTAATAAATATATTATATTTTAAAATCTATATTATAATTAAGCTTAGTCTTTCTGAAAAGTTAACTACTGATCAGAAATTAATATCACAGCAAGGAAAATGATATTACGAGCTAGAGCTTGTGATATTATTACAGGCTTTAGTGTTAAAGCCGTTAGATAGTTAAATTGGAGATGATTTGGAAAGTTCGTGTCATTACTTAAAAAAACATATTTGATCTAACGATATAGAGATCTAATTAGATTTGATCTAACCACACTAACACTAAATCTTGTAATAATATCACGAGCTCTAGCTTGTAATATCACAGCTCTTTTACAAAACATAACTACTAGTCAGGATTAAGTCTTTCTAAAAAGTTAAATATTGGCCAAGATATTGCTAGATTTCATAAATCTCGGTAACAATATATGAGATATCTAACTTAATTCTTACATTTGTCTTCCTATACTCTGTATCATTTTCTTTTTTTGTATCATTTTCCTTATATTTTCTGTATCTTTTGTCTTTTCATTATATAACGTTTCTCTCAAGGGCAATGTTGGTTGTCTTCCTCAAGTTTGTTATTTTATTTCTATTAATAAAATTTAGCACGGTACCACCCCTGTTTCCTTAAAATAAATTACAAAATTAACTTTTATTTTATTTTTCCATTGTTGGATGATCATATTGACTCCGTCCTCTACTAATGCTGTGTCATAGGCACGACACGAACACAAAATCTAGTATTATTTATAAATAAAATAATTTAATCCATTTATAATTTTAATATTAAATATTATAAATAAATTTTATAAAGTAACAGTCAAATTATTTTTAAAAAAAACAGAAGTGAAACTCAACGGCAATAGGAAAGGGGAAAAAATTCTTTATTTAAAAACAATGCACAAAGGAAAGTTTAAAAAAAAAAAATCCAAATCATACCGCCAGAAGACACAGGGACCCACCTGTGAAAGAGTCTTCACGCACTTAAACGGGAGGTGAGACGCAATCACCAGATCGAGGATAGTAATGTGCGCTGCGCCTCACTCTCTCTTCATCCGTGTCCGTCTCTCTTTCTTAGGGCATGAAGAACAAAGTTTTCTATTTGGGGAGCTTAAGCTCCATTTTTTTTAATTACAAAAATACTATTAAGCTTTTCATTTAATCTCTCCAATAAAAATACTCTTTCAACAATAAATAAACTCTAAGGTGCCGTTTGGTAGCCAGGATTAAGATCAGATAGGATTAATAAGCCGAGTTGCCTGATGTTTGGTACGCAATAGGTGGTCGGGACTAATAACACGAGTTATCCGGATAAAGTCATTATTCCCTCACTATTAATACCAAGGGGAAGGGTGGTATTATTAGCGCCCTCACTAAAAAAATTTAGGATTAACATATGTAATCTCAAAACTACCCCCGATATACAAGTGAGTATTAATAGCGGGGCACTAATAGTACTGCGATTAATAATACTGTTTATCCTTGTCCGACTACCAAACAAGCCCTAATACTTTTATATACCTCATCATCTTTATCTCAAATAATTTAATATTTTTATAGAAAAATGGCTAGAAATTTGAAAAATTCATAGAAATTTTTTATGATATCCAAATGAAACAAACCAAGTCTCTATTTGTAGGTAAAAATATTTACTTTAATACATGAAAAAAAAAATATATTAAAAAAAATATTTTTTATGACTGAAAATTAACGAAAAAAGAAAATGGAGGAAAAGTAAATAGTGATACATGTGGAAAGGAGGGAGGAAGAGACATGTTTTTGGCTTGTTGGATTGTTACCACCTTTATGCTTAATTAAACTATTTTAAGAACATTTGTTGTTTTCTAAAATCGTGAAAGAATCCCTTGAGCAATGCTTTAGCCCCTTTGTTGTTTTTGGTCTTACCCTCCCCAATTCTTATTCTGTGTTCTGTAATAGCATTACCATTGTTTTATCTTTTTATTCATTTCTTAATTGAGTCTCATTGTCATCTACATACTTCTATATTTTTATATACTTAAGAATATATCTTCTCATTATATAATCTTCTTAACATTCTTTTAGCTGGATCCCACCGACACCTCATTAACTTTATATTTCAATCTTATTTTTATACTGCTCAATAAATAAATTTATTTAACGTTATATATAGGAAACACCAAAGTTTAAGACTAAGATAAATAGATGGCATCACATAGTTATTATGGGAAGCACCAAAGTTTAAACTTAGGATTGTACAAATTATAGCTACACACATAAAAAGAATTGTGCTATTATTACTACTGCCACATTTATTCTGCTGCTAGAGTCATAGAGCCTTAAGATCGATCAATCTCTAGATCGGATTTTCTCAACCAATATACATATGTACACCAAAATATAGCAAAAATAAGTTGACAAGTACAATAAAAGTTCAATACAAAATTAATGAACACGCCAAAGGACTTGCAAAACATACAGCCTCATTCAAACAATGTTGTCAGAACTTAGAAGGGCATGCTACTTCTTATCAAGTTCTGAACTTCTCTTGAAAGTGAGTGCATACTGGCTACTATACAACAAATGTTTACAAAAAAAAAGTAACTACGTACTAACAAAAAGTTCATCTTTATATTAAGTGCACACCATTATTGCAAATTCAGAATAGAAAAATAGAACACAGTTTCAAGAAAATCTGTAACAGACGAGCTCTTAGTCTTTACAATATGGTTATTAAAAAATCATATATCAATATGAAAGCGAGATTCTTCTACAAGACAGAGCCAAGCCTCATCATCTGTTTAAAAATGGTGATATTGTACTTCACCTGAACGACGCAAAGAGCTCTAGCGGCAAAGGTAAACACCGGCACAGCCCAAACCAATCACCAACTTTTTATCTGGCAAAGGCTCCAAGAACTCGGATGCTCATCATTGTTTAAGGGTCCCCCGCCTGCAGCATACAGATATAGACCCCTAGTAATCAATTGGGAACTTATCCAGTTTTATATAACTTGCTTGTGAAACTAGGGAATGAATCCTATAACAACAGATAGAGTATTGTGGACATAAAGAAAGTAAAAATTGCCCTTCAGAGCACACTGGCCTAATACTTTCAACTTCAATAACTTTGCACTACAAGAAAACATGTCAATTGCTACAGAATATTGCAATAGAAGGACTCACGATGTAGACGGCTTTCTTTTAAGGAGTGGATAATGATTTTTCATACTTTTGTCCAATAATATGGAAATTGGTCCCTGAATTCACACTTATGGGATTTTTGGTTGGTTTTGGTTGATGACTACCATGCCCTTGGCCCTTGGACGTCTTTAGTGAGTCAAGCCTCACTTGTTGACCTTAGAACAAGCCTCTTGATCCCTTGGATGAACCCTTATCAATGGCCATCATTCCTTAGCCAATAAGAAGCAAGATAACCCCCCTTCACATGGATTGGGGTTTTGTTGGAAGGTATAAAAGAGACTTTCAGCCCTTCCAGCCATTTTTGATCAACAAGAACCAAAAAATCAGAGCTTCATCCACCATTTTCGTCCATGGAGGTCACCCTAACTTGAGAGATCATTTCCCGGAGTTCCGGTGGTCCGATCGGCGATCCGAGACCGCCAAATCGAAGCCCTTGATCTTCTCTACAACAATCCTTGGTTTAATCCTCCTTTCCTCCATTAATCTTAGGCTTAAGGTACGTTGACAATTCCCTGAGATTTTCATGTTCAATAAAGTGACATGACCCCTTCATTATAGTTGCTCTATTGATGATTATGAACATCTTTTGTGAAGACAAATCCTCCAATTCAACCTAAGAAATATAAGTAGGATTTTATGAATTCTTATTGAAGTTGTGATTTTGACTTTATGCAAAGCATGAATGTTGTTTATAATGAGTTTAGGAACAACTCTCGTGAAAGATTATGTTTCAATTCAAGGTTTAACAAAATCTCCGATTCTAGGGTTTGAAACTCGGGATTGTGTTTAAGGCTAGTTTAAGATCATGAACGGCCTAGTTATCGAGTTCTAAATGAAAGGAGAACTTAGGAAAGGGCAATGTGATGCATATAGTATCAATGCTCTATTTGGTTGAATTTTAGTAAAACTCACCGGAGTTGAGATTAGGGAGTTATTGAACAATACCGACTCCACATTCAATCCGTACGACGTTTGTAGTGCGTTAGACTAATATATTAGCTTACGTGACTTTGGGATGGATTGAAGGGCATGTTTGATATGAGTGATTATAAGACTCAATCGAGTTCTTATGTGGTTTATGTGATTGTGTGAAGCAAATGAACAATTGAGAGCATGTTGTAGAATGATGTATCTACTTGACAAGTTGAATTCGCTCTTGTCGAATTCCTACTTGATTCTTTAATGAGTAAAAACACCTACTTGTTGAATAATGAATTTGAGGACTATTCTATGAGAAGATTTGGATTGGGGCTTTCTTAGTACTCTATACATGGAGTCTACTTGTATAAGTCACTAGGATGACCATGTTGTTATCTAAGACTCACCGGTATGGTTTGACCTGACGGGTTATTACCGCTCTAGTGTTGCTTAAGTCTTTGACTACCATCGACTTTTGTCTTATTGAATGAGTTACTACTCTAGGAAGAGTTTAGCAAATGGCTTCATGATCCGAGACTAACGGAGTAGTCTTGGATAGTACTTAATGGACTGATGGTTAAATTGTGACTCTGTTGAATTTCATAGGTGAATATGGAATACTGTGTATATTTTATATTATAACTAAATGCATGATTTCCTACCTTGTCAAGAATTGATTCTTCTATGTGTTTCTATGATATGACTTATGAGCATATTGAATGTATTTGCCTTCGCACTGATCTGCTCTACGCTTAATGAATTGTGGTGAACTTGGATTCTACTATTAAGTGGAATTATGAATCAAAATTGAACTAAGCTTGATTTCACAATAATCAACTTGGGCTTCCCTTATATAATTGACTTGGGACTTGAACTAAGATTCCTAAATGGAATGAGAACCTTGCTATGCCTCAAACGAGAACATAGAAAAGAGTCTTGGAACACATATAATGTTCAAACTCTATTTGGTTGGAATTGTAGTAAAGACTCAACGGAGTCGAGTTAAGGAGCAATTGAACCTTACGAGGATCGTGGTGAGACCCTATAACAATTATATTCCAGTTGACTAGATTACTAGCTTTTGGGACTTGAATTGAATAGAGTGAACAAACTTGGAACTTATGATTTAGAGACTCAAATGAGTTCCTATTGTGGTTTTGTGATTTATGTAACAATGTGCATAATCGTATGAGTTTAGTAGGTCATTATATCTACTTGAGAATTAGCAAGTAAACATCTACTTGTGCATTGCATATAAGTCCAGCTGGCATTACTTGAGTTTTCATGATGATGGTGGGACGATGCATTGCCTTCACGAATTATGGGATTCGTGATTGTAATGTATCGCCGTACCGGATTTGAGTTTCACACACACCTCCACTGCTAGCTACAGTGGGGAAGTAGCCCCCTTTGTCGTAACCAATTGAGCACATTGGCTAGTACTATTTTCCTGAGTAGAGAGCTCAAACCCGAGAAGAGAGCTCGGTACTTTGATACCTGAACACGGGTATCATTGGCACGATATGATTAACAGTTGTGATTGCAGGAGCAATATGACGACAGTGATTTGGTATCTTCTCTATCCCTTATGTGGCTTCCTATGGGCACTTATGTGACAACAAAGTGTTAGTTGAACATGAGATCTTATTGACCATGTTTGTATTGGCTGATGTTATATGAGAGATTTGATATGTATATATAGAGATATGCATACTTGTATATGAGATATATATGAAAGACTTGATGTGTATATATATAGATATACACACTTATGCATGATGATTGAATGTGAGATTTGATATGTATATATAGAGATATACATACGGATATAGGAGTATATATATATAAACATGCACCCTTACACGTGGTAACAGTGTGAATAGCTTGATTTGTATATATAATGATATGTATACTTGCATATGATGTTTTGTGGGAACTACTTTCTAATTCATTTGATTTGTGTGTGAACAGGGAACTACACCCTGGTTCATTTGGACGGTTTAGTGAGTAAGAAGGAGTGGATATCTTGTGGAGTATCGAAACGATACGACACCTCTTTACGGGTTTTTCTGTCATATATAAAATGACACCCTGGTTATGTTTATGTTGCATATATATTGTAGTAGTGTACTGGGTCATTATGACTCATCTCGTACTTGTTTTTAGTTGCAAGAATCGATAGCGCACCGAGGTCGAGTAGATTGTGACTGTAGCAGGGCGCAGCTGGTCGATAGATCGAGGTTAGATCGTGTGGTTCGTGCTTGTAGCAGCCGACTTTCCCGAGTAGCAGCTTGTGGAGTCTTGTTCCTTTTTAGCATTGTCATTGATTTCATGTACTTTGCTATTCTTGTGAGATGGACATTTTGTAAAGTTATTTAGACTTTACAGTCGGGTAGAATACTTGGGTATTTGTATTGGTTTTTTCTTGGGCCGAAGTGTTGTGTCGTGCCTTGTTTGTGGTTTTAGTATTTATTTCAGTTGTCTCCCGGGCACGCAGTAGCTTTGGGGGAATTTCCTTATTCTAGTTTTTATAGTTGTTGGTTGACCTCGGTATGCCTTAGCCGTTGGGTAATTGTTATATCAGGTTGGTTCTTTATTGAAACGCCGGCCTGGAGTGCCGATGGTTTGATTAGCGTCTGCAATGTTGCGGCACGCGAGTTTTGTTTTTCCTCCTTTGAGAGATAATGTCTCTCTTGGTTTCATTGTCGTTGGTTTCGAGCTTCATAGCTTGGGACTTCTTTCTTATATTGCTTCCGCTGATTCGATTTTTGAAATACCGTATTTTAGTGCGGTGTTATGTTCATGTTTAGAGCGAGTTTGCTCGACTGTTTGACTAGCACTACTGTGTATAAAGTGCTTGTCCTCTTCTTAAGTTAGTTCCAGTGGCACGACCTTGGAATTTCGTGTTGGAATTCGGGTCGGGTCGTTACAGCCAAAACCTCAAACATGGTGGGTCTGTCAGCACGACTTTCTTGAACACATAACAGACCAACATGAATGTATCTTAACACAATATACGAGGGAGAGGTTCGCAGTATTGGATCTATCAGCTTGAGCACCCTCTCGTTTTTCCACAACTTCCATGCCTAAATTTAAGAACAATTTGTATTCTCACATTAAATATTGTTAAGTGTAAAAGAACAAAGAGAACATAAAAATTTAAAAGGTATGTGAATTTCATTAACTTACGTAAGCTAGAAGACTGAGGCAATATAAGTGATGAAAGGAAGTGTTCTTTTTTGCTTCTCCAATCCTCGAGTAACAGAACACAAAAGGCAATGACATCTGATTTTACTGAGAAACGTCCTTCCATGGCATACTCCGGGGACATATAACCACTGCATTTTGTCATCAAAATGGTTAGCTAGAGAAGGAAGCGATGTGATGTAGAACAAGTGGTCGAGATGTACTTAAGCAAGGCATTTGGGAAGAGTTCGAAGTTCAAGGGGTCCAGCAGCAGTTTCTGAAAGTTGAGTCGGCGGGTTGGTTTCACAGTTTTCCGTTAGTTTCCGTCAGCCACTAGTAGAAATCATTTAACGGTCTGCATAACTTTAACGTAACATAACTTTCGCGTTCGGATGAATTACGGGGTCCGTCGCATATCAAATCGAAGCTCTCAACGAGATCTACAAGACTCACAAGTTTACCCCATGAACAGTTTGTTTTTAGCCCAAAAAACGCTGTTTAAGTACTGTTACGGGCCTTTGCAGTTTTTGGGCTTTTTCGTCTTATTTGTTTAATTCTTTTCCTTTTAGGGTTTGGTTTATTAGGGCATATAAATACCCTCTTAAACATTATTTCGGCAGTTTTGATGAAAATTTGAGTTTTCTTGCTTTGTGTTTGAATCCTAAGTCGTCATAGGCTTGTTCCAAGGAATTTTTCGTGGAAAGAGTTCCTGTATGATTATTTCGCTGCGTCACAATGCCATCTACCAAAGTTCATTTCCCTTACTATGTTCTAAAAATCCGGTTTGTATTTGCTTGCGAATCTTTTCCTCCAAATATTCTTGCCATGCCAAAATCAGATATCTTAGGTTTCTTATCAGCATCCAAGAAAATGTTACTAGCCTTTAGATCTCTATGAACTATCTGTTCTCTAGAGTAGTGATGGAGATAAAGAAGTCCTTGGGCGATGCCTTCAATTATGGAATTAAACACGCATACTCCAATCCAACTCTTGCTTCTTCGGGTCTGCAAAAGAAAGCAAAATCAGTATATCAGAGTATAGAACTACATATTAAATAACATGATCATATTAAGGAGGTTTATGGGGCATATGTTCACACTAACCAAAGAGATAAGTGTCCAAGTTTTTGTTGGGCATGTACTCATAAATCAGTATCTTTTCATCTCATTCAATGCAGCCACCTAATACCCTAACGAAATTCCTATGTTAGAGTTTGGCAATTAGGATTGTTTCGTTCCTCAACTCTTCTAGTCCCTGATCAAACATTCTTGAAAGCCTTTTGACTCTTACTGCCTGTCCATTAAGCAGGTTGCCTTGCAAATAAACATCTAGCCGGCCATCAGAACATTAATCTTGAACATATAGGAATTGCGTGCTAGCTTATGTTGAGAAAGATTCGACAATTTAGGAGATTCTTTGACTGATAGCCTCACAACCTTCAGCGCATTTGTGAATTTAGAAGCTTTATATTGTTTATTGGAATTACCTACCTTGTAAACAGGTCCCAAACCACACTCTCCAAGCTTATTAGTTGTGCAGAAGTTGCGAGTAGCAGCAAATATGCTTGAAAAACTGAACATTGGTAGGTCAAGAACCTTTTCATTTTCTGTCATGCTTTTAGTGTTCGTATTGTTAATGGTTGCTTTGCTGCTAATACCAAAATTAAGTAACATCAAGTTTTTGTTATCTACATTACTACGTGTAGGAGTGAGAGAGACCAAATCTCTTAATATATAGATAATGTTTAAAGCATAAAGTTAACATGGTGACTATGGATAATGTTGCCATTTTGACATGTATTTTTAATTTTATCTCGCTCATGGTGGCGGGGAAAGGATTGGATTGTAGACATCACGCTTGGTGAAGCCCCGAGTCTACTTGGAACAATTTAGAAGCAAGTAGGTGGATGGAATTAAAAGTCAGACTTTACCTCTATGGAGGAGTGTAAGGGTAAAATAGGCATGGCCTATTTTTGTTTTGTTTTTCCTTTCTTGGCTTCTAAGTTTAGACATTTTAGGAAACAAAATGCTTCATTATATTTTGGGTTTCTTGGTCCTAAATCTTAGGAGTTATTTTGGAAAAAAAATCTGTGCAAAAATCCTTCCTAAAGTCGTCCCTTGAAGTCCTTGTTTATTTGGTAAGAGAATCTAGTAAATAAGGAAGTTGATTTCATTACTAATTCTAATATTTTTCCATATTGGAGTTTGTTTCCTTCTTGTAGGTCTCCTTCACATTATAAATAGAGGACATGGGAAGCGGTTGAAGAGACATGCATACAGAGAGAAAACAGATCATAGCAGAGCAGAAAATTCAGAGAGTTTCAGAATTCCAGTTTGTGCAGAAGTTGAATGCATCTCCGAATGTTATAACATTCGGAACTACATTGGAGTGTTGGAGCTGTTTGTCTTCCTAGCTGTTCTAGGAAGCTGATTCTTTTCTTCCCACATTTTCTTTACTTGTTTTTCTTTGGGTTTTGCTCTCCAAGACTTGTTGTCTTTTGAGAGTATTTGTTTTGGTGATTTCACGTAAATTCTTGTAAAACAAATCATATTATTTAGTGAAATCTTTTTGGCCATATGGCTAGATCTACAAGCATAAGCTTGTAGATTGTTTGGTAACTGTTTGTGCGTATTTTCTGCTTTAGAATTAAAAGTCTTCCACTGTTTATTGTTTTTGTGACCAATGTGCCTTCCATTATAGCTTCTTCACAAGCTACATTGGGAAATGCATTGGCAATTTGGTGAATCCTATCTACTATTGTTCTTACAATTGGTATCAGAGCCTTCTCTTGACGTCACTAAGAGTTGATTCTAGTTGTAGCCGTGATGGATTCTCAATATGAGAATGTTGTCTGTCCTCCAAATTTAACTAATGCAAATTATTCTATTTGGAAAGTGAAGATGCGTATCTTCATCAAATCAATTGATGAAAGAGCGTGGCTTACTGCTCTAAACGGTTGGAGTCCTCCAAAAATGACAAATAATGATGGTGATGTTAAGATCACCAAAGATGCTGATAATTGGTCTAATGAAGATAGGAACACTGCCTCTTTCAATTCAAAGGCTTTGTCTGCCATATACAAAGCCTTAGATGCCAACACCTTTAGGGTAATTGCTAATTATGAGTCTGCTAAAGATGTATCGGAGGCCCTTCAAACCTTGTGTGACGGACCTGCCAGTGTTCGTGCTTCTAAGTTAAGATTGCTTACCACTCAATTTGAAAACACAAGAATGAATAAATCTGAGGATATCATGTCGTATTATGGTAGGCTTCTTGATAAGTCTAACTCTGCTCTTGCTTTGGGTGATCCTATCACCAACGATCGTCTTGTTAGCAAGATGATGCGAACTTTGCCTGAAAGGTTTAATGTGAAAATATGTGCTATTGAGGAAGCACATGATATTGAAAAAAATGGGTTTTGAAAGATTGGTTGGTATTCTTCAAAATTATGAATTAAACCTAAATTATCAAATCAAGCAAAAGGGCAAAGGTGCATCATTTTCTACTCCTCTTGTGAAAAATATTGCTATGCCATCTGTTGTTGATGTCTCTTCTGATTTGCTTGCTTTACAAAAAGAAATTGATGAGTCTGGTTTTGGAGAAGATTCGATGGCTCTTTTGACCACTAAATTTAAAAAAAAATTGAAAGCCAAGAGTCAAAACAAAACTCCATCTTCAAACTCCAAAAACACTTTTAAGCCTGATTCTGGTAAATTCACTCCTAAGGAAAATTCCTTTCAAACACCAGAAAAACCTTTTACCAATCATTTTGCTTCAAAACCTTCATACAATTGAAAGAATATTGATTCCATTCAGTGTAGGGAGTGTCAAGGATTTGGTCACTATGCAAATCAATGTGCAAATACCTTAAGAAAGAAGGCCTTAAATTTTTCTGCAACCTTGAGTGATAGTGATGCTGAAGATCCATGAGATCTCATCACTTTCACTGTTGTTCACAACTTTCAATCAAATTTTGCAGGTCTTTCAGCCAATGTATCTCTGAATGTAGCTTCTTCAGAAACTACATCAGAAGCTACATTGGACAGAAGTTGGGATGAATCTTACTGTCTTAACTCCTCTGTCACTGAAGATGGTGGAGAATCAAAATCAGATCTACAGGAAGCCTACAAAGAGCTGCATAAGGATTGGGAAAAGAGGGCTCTTCAAGTTACATTGCTTGGAAAGACAAATGATTTGCTAAAGAAGGTAAATTAAGATCAAAAGGAGTGTCTCACAAAGATGGAATGTTTGCTGAGTAAGAAAGATGTGGAACTTGAAGAATGGAATGTTTGCGAAAGATAGATATAGCCCAGTAAGAAAGATGTGGATCTCCAAATAATTCGCCCATTCTATATCCTAGAAAGAACGAAAGATAGATATAGCCTAATCACTTAGGTCATATATAGAACCCGATAACTTATCACTCTGCATCGATATGGTTCAATTTATCATGATAGTGAGCAAGACATATGCATTTGATAACAATTATCACTCTAGGTCTTTATTACTTGCGATTACATTCATTTGCTCAAAGCGAGATAATAAAGGGATTGATAAACACCATGATCAATAAGAAATGAATGAATAAAAATATATTAAGCCATAGACTCGATACAAGTTACCTCCCAACTAGATTATCATGTTTATGATCATCCTTGAAGATGAATGAATGAATACATGGATCGATCTTCAAAACTATAATTACGACAACTAATCTACGGAATACAATCTAATTCCTAAGCTAAAGTTGTTTAATACTACTTCTTGGACCTCCTTTGGCTTTGGCTACCGTCCTTTATTTATACCAAGGAGTTGTAGGGGAATAGGAGGTTCAATCCAGCTCGAAAACCCCATAAAGTCGGTTCTGGGGACTTTGCGGCCGCATTGGGTTTTTCTGGGAGGCTGTCTTTCTGCCTACCTTGCGAAGGCAAGGTCTTTTGACCTTGCGGCCGCAAGGTGGCCAGAATCTTTCTTCTGTGTTTTCTTCACTGTTGCACTTTGCCCCCTTCCTCGAAATCTTCACTAAAAGCTTCATAAATCTCATAAATCCACCTAAAACCCTGAAACTCATAAAATAGCTCCAAAAGCACATATCAGTAGCCAAAAGCCTCGTGGAATTGCTCACTTTAAGTCATAAAAGTACCCGATAAAGACGTATAAAATACGTCTATCAAATACCCCAAACTTAAACTTTACTCGTCCACGAGGAAACAATACTTATAAATAAAAAAATAAACATACAAAAATTAAGGAAATCTTTTTGGAGGGTGACACTATTTACACTCCTCTAGAAACCCACAAACTCAAGGAGACTCTTACGAGTGACTCGACTAAACAGATAAATACAAAAACAACTAAATACAAAAACAAGTAAAAATTATTCTAAAAACAATAAAACAAAAAAAAATCTTTTTGGTTTCAACCTCAAGTCATAAGTGCATGGCATATCAAAGTAGTCTCAGTCAGATGCTCACTACATATGTGCAGACTAATCACAGAAAACACACTGACTTATACTCAAACTGCTATCAGTCTTAATTTCTCCATGTGTGTGTGATCACCAGTCATAAAGAATATCTTAACTAAAATAGTTTTATTAAGCTAAGCACCAGATTCATTTAAAAATCCGAATTTGAATAAAACCAATGCAACACAGAGTATGAGATCTAGCATCCAAACCTGGTCTATTACAGAAAGAGAGATACCAAGGATTTTAAAAACTTATACATCCATCCCATGCATTTCTATGTATGACATACACTGCTCACCTATCCGAATTACTTGCAATAGCTAAGATTATGCTAACAGAGTGAGCTTGCGAATAATATGAATATGAAGTGGAGATCAATTTACATGCCTTACAATCAAATCAACAAACACAAGCATTGGCAAGAAAATCAGTAGGTCTTTAATAGCTTGTAATGTAAGGCCTTGGTGTTGGGGGATATGATGGAAAGAGAATAGAATACAAAGTGAGAGAGCAAGACTACCCTTTACCCCTAATACTTCCAAGTAAAAGGATGTTTTTCCCAATTAGGCTAGGACTTGCAAAGACCAAAAGTGGGGGTTTTCTTCTCTTTTTTTTTTCTTTTTCTTTTCCCCCAAACTTGTTTTGAACAATATATCTAGCTTAAAATATCTAATATTCTTTTTCAGCATAATTTTTCTATCATATTTTTCTCTTGAAAGCTATGCCTCCATTTGAATCTTCTTGCACTCTTCTTCTTCTGTTTCATTTTTCGTCGATCTTTTTTTTTTATCGACGGGAAGAAAGAAGTTTTCGGAAAACTTTCTTGACTGAAAATTGGTCCCATAAAATTAATTCCCCACCCACATCCTACTCTCTCAAAGGGTAGGCTAAAGTGTTTAGGCTTTAGGGTTAAGTTAATGTGGGTAAAAGAAACGAGGTCGAATGGGGGTTCAATGTGTGCTTAGCACACTCCATTCTTTTTAATTAAGCTTAAAGGGGACACTAGGATATTTTTAGTAAAGATCGGGAAATATTTAGGCTCAAACGATCCAAAGATGGCCTATATCATATTTTAATGCCAAAATACTCATGCAGTTGTTAAGAAAGTAAAACACATAAAATATCATGTCAATTTCGGAAGTTGTGGAATTGAAAATTTAGCCTCCCTGGATTTCACATAAGCGTTCGCTAAAATAAATGGTAAGGGCAATTGAGACTAACATGCAGACACGGTTCGAAAGTGTGCTTGAGATATATTAGTAAGGAAAATCCAAGGGATCTAACTTAAATGCAATTGACCCTAAGTTACAATTCAATGTAACAATCATGTTAGGACGGTTATTCATCATATTCTTATACATATCCTGTTGTAAAATGAAATGAGTGTTATAAACTTTATAAAAATGTTCTAATCAATCCATAATCATGACTGGTGTAGGTGCACAAAGATTTGGAGAAAATATAGAATTTTGCAGAATCAAGTAAATTCCAGAAATGATCTATGGAAAAGTTATGTGGTTCATTGCATTAACTCCTCATCGACTGGAATGACCACACAAGGACTCGAGGATGAAAATTTTGAATTAAAATTTTTTTTATATAAAAATAAATTGGAGATGGCCGATGACACAATTGATGATGGGTCCCCATAAGAACAAAATGGGTATTATTGTATTCGTCAAGGCAAATCTCCTAAAATAATTGTAAAAAATAAAGCAAGAAAATCGAGTAAAATAAGAAAAAATAAAAAGCAAGAAAATCGAGTAAGGAGACGTCACAATAGAGGAATAAAATTTTTCCCCTCACCCTAAAAACGTAGCCCAACTCCACTCCTCCTTAGGCTAGGACCTACAAGGACCTTGGGCTTAGAATTCCCCCCAAACTTAAATTTTATTCTGTCCTCAAAATTGAGGAATATCCTATAAGAGGGTTGATGGAGGAGAAATATCAAAAGGAAATAGCTAGCCCACCTAACGAAAGAGGAAGAAACTTGGGCTCCGACTCACGGTGAGTCGGGAGGAAATGACGAAGGAGGACGAAACTTGGGGATTGTGCCAGGAGGCATCCCAAAATATGTCGAGACATTTTGCCCCACCTGGTTAACCCACCCAAAGAAGTGAGTCTGGTCGGCACGCACTTGTGCCAACTGCTGACTCACCATCTCATTTTGGAGCATGAGCTCTTCCAGCTTGTTGGAGATCGCCTCCAATGGATCCTCCTTCTTAGGCATCTCCTCACGTGGGCCTCTCTCATGTGACTAGCGAGGGTGCTCAAATAGCAGCGCCCTAGAAATGTCAGGATCCAGAATTCTCTCCGCATCTGGAGTCCAAACGACTCCAGCCCTACTACATAGTCCGGTAATCAAACTCGGGAACGCGAATCCCGAGTTTGTCATACCTCTAATAAGGGTCTATATTTGGCCGTTGATCAGACGGCCAACATCGACACACCCACCAGTAAGGATGGTGTAGATCAAAACAGCCTTAGGCTAGGACACCGTATGCTGGTGGCTGGAAGGCAAGAGACGTGCACAAATAAATTTGAACACGGCCTTGGCCGCGTTCGTGAGATGGGTCTCGTCCATGGTGCGGGGGCGGAATGGTGGATTTTGGTTATAGGTCCAAACCACATTAGGTGTTGCAATTTCCGCATTTACCCCCTGGAGAGTAACGGGGTTAGAGAGGTGGAGGCTATACTAATCAACACCCTTCGCAAAGTTGGCAGTGCCGAAATAACAGTTAATGCTATGGGATGAAAAACTAACATTCCTACCCATAACATCGACAGTCTCTAGCACCTCGCCGGTAATAGAAATTTGCCCGTTGGCATAGAAATCTCAGACTAAGGCCACGATGGCCATGCCCGGAGTCGCAATAAGATTGCCCCACCTTCGGCGGTTGAAGGGGGCAAGGAGAGCAACATCTTCAGCCTTAAATCCCCTCTAAGGGATTATGCTCTTGGAGAGCTTTCTAGTATAGCTCTCCGAAGCCTCAAAAGAAATAAAACGATGGGCATCGTAACGTGGCTCCTCCTCTTGGGAGCGGGACGTGGACGGGCCGGTGTTCCTATGTTTAGGGTCCATTACTTTTAACCACAAAAATATAAAATCTACTCTCTAAAAATTAAAATTTATCAACCTAACTAAAACAACTAAAGCATGCAAAAATTAAGCAGAATAATTCTAACACCCTAACATGCAAATATTGACAGATCAAAAATTTAAATGAAGAGGGGGTAGAAAATACGTGGATTGAGCAATGCTTTAACTGAAGAAGAAGGATGTCGGTGTCTCGAAGCTTTCTTCGCCGGAATCAATGGTGTTCACCTTCTTCAAAGCTTGATGGAGTGAGATGGATGATGGGGATGAGATGGAGGCTTGAAGGAGGAGAACACTTGACTTGAAACCTTGGCCGGAATAGGAGAGAGCTTCGCCGGAGTTGAGAAAAGAGAGATTGTTGGATTGCCTTGAGAGAGAGAGAGAGAGTTTTTCTGTGTGAACTACTGCTGCTGCCCGGCTGCTGCTTATAAAGGGGGGCCTTGCGCCCGCAAGGTGCCCAGTCAAAATGAATGCACGGAATTTCATGAGGTGATGGTCACACGTCTACATTTAATAGGGCCTTGCGGCCGCAAGGGTTTAATGCCTTGCGTCCGCAAGGTCCACATAATGTTTTTCGTGGTTTCTGCTTCAAAACTTTAGGCAGTTTTCCATTTTAGTCCATCCGTTAGTTCCGTTACGTTCTGTTAGGTCTGTTTCTTTCCTGCACTCTGAAAATTCTACACAAACTCTAAACTAAAATATTGGAAACATATAAATACAACACTAAGATGCTTTTCTCCCCCAAACTTGAATTATGACATTTTGGAAACATTAAATGTCCATAATTGAATAAGATGGAGAACAACATATTTAAAATTACACTACGAAACAAATAAAATTTCATCAAAGTGGGTTGCCTCCCACCTAGCGCACTTGTTTAATGTCTTTGGCTCGACCCAACTGCAAACCTAATCTCTTGGGGGTTCATTGTCAGAGAGACGAATGAGTTTTATTGTTCTCTCAAGTGACATGGGTTCAAGGTACGGTTTGAGTCGGTGACCATTAACTTTAAATATTTCATTGGTCCTTGGGTTCTTGATATCAATAGCTCCATGTGGATAAATTCAAACTATAATGAAAGGACCAGACCATTTTGATTTTAATTTTCTGGGAGATAATCTGAGTCTAGAATTAAAAAGAAGTACCTTTAATCCTGGACGAAACATTTTGTTAGCCAATCCCATATCATGGTATTTCTCGGTCTTTTCGTTATAAGTGTGGGTCCCAATGGGCACAATAATAAGCTAGAAGGGGGGGGGGTTGAATAGCTTATTAAACACTTTAAACTTTTTGGTAAATACTTTGAAAGGTACTTGTAATCTATCGAAAAGATTCAAGTAGCGGAAGACCTTTAAGGTAGTTGTTCCAGGTCTGCCGATAAGGACTACCGGTAGACCTTTACAAGTTACTTAAGTTCTGCTGTAAATGGATAAAGATAATCAAAGTAATTATGCTCAAATCAAATCGACAAACAAGAAGGAATAACACAAGTATTTTGGGATGGTTCACACTATAATGAGTGCTACGTCCACCACCAAGGCAGTCAACCTTGGATTTAAATTGTGCACTATGTTTTCCACTAGATCAATTACAAAGAATATCCCTAATGGATCGTGTACAAAATATTGACTTGTGTTTGGGGTCTAGGGAATTAAATATCTGTAAATAGATGATATTTAATACGTGTAGAAGTATAGTTAATGAAAGTAAACAACAAGAAGATAAAACAATAAGTGTTGATGAGCAGCTTCTTGTTGTTGAAGAGGACTTCTAGATCTGTTTAGGATCTCTTGATAGCACTGAGCTGTAAGACTTGGAGTTATGGAGTTTCAGAACGATCCTATTAGTGTTCGATTGATTCTGTACAGTGCTTTCGTTCCAGTCTTCAATGACATCATTTATAGCAGGTGCACTTCAAAAGATCCGTTGGGGGAGACGAATACTTCACTCTTTTCAAAAATGCATTAAATGCATGGGGCTGTCAGTCAAGGATTTTCGTCTTCACACAAGTCTAGAGCAGGGAATGATTTCTGAGATCTTCAAAAAGGTGGGCGATTTAGGTGTCAGATCTGAGAGTTGTTGCAGAAACTAGGGGACACCGCTTTTCCTCGCTTTCACTGCTCAGACGAAAAGTCTTCCCGCTGAAAGTTTCTTTCGGCGGCTTGATATGTCAGGGAATGTCTTGGATTAATTCAAATAATGATTAGATCAGTTTGAATTAATCCAATGAGTCATTGCTGGACAGGACACGTCATAGAAGATTAGGTGGACACGAGGTCTACCGTTTGTGGGCGAAAGGCAGGTCTTCCGATAAAGCTTATGGAGAGGTCTTCCGCTGAACCTGTGAAGTCCTATAAAACTATACTAGGCAAAGTTCTATACATAGTTGCCACGCTAATCGATACGCAACCCGATTAGCCACTGAAGTATAAAACTAATGTAATGATTTGAACAGATATAAATCTAACATAAGAATCAACAATCTCCTCCTATTTATATCTGGTCATCATTACTTCAAATGAGGGCTTTAAAACAGACTATTTGATAGATAATAACATGTCCGAGAAATTTATATATTAAGTAATGTAAGACATGCCTCTATCAAACGTAATAACACCTCAAATGTAAGGGACTAATCTAAGTGCATACAAGAATAAGAAAATCATAGAATAGCACACGATTAGCAAATAGCTCAAATAAATTTAAACCGATTGTTTAAATTCTAAACAGATAAGAAAATATAAAGCAACAAGAATTTAAACAAGATAACCTTTTTGAAAAACAAGTAATCTTCTGTATTTATAAACAAGAAGTTTACATATCACAGAGTTTTCAAAAATGAAGATAAATACAAAGGTAAGGGAAGAAATGATACATAAACTACCAAGGTCTTTTCCCTTTCCTTTGTCTGCAGCCTCTTTTTCTTCGTTCTCGCTCTAAGCTCTTCCATTCTTCGCTCGATTCGCCATCCGCATCGCAGGAGGTCCGTGGAACGAGAACGGTAGTCCAGCTTCTTCACGAAGACGATCGTTTCTCTTCCATCAACATTCTGTTGATTGACCTCATTTGCTTCTCCTCCGTGATGGCCAGATCACGATCACAGTTGGCATTCATGACATTGTGAGCAGAGTCGCGAGCAATGCGGTTGAGCTCTAGAATAGGAGGGCGACCGTGGCCGAGATGGAGAGTGATGGCATGGAATAAGCTCAGAGAAAAGTGAGGAGCAGATACGACACACTCATCTCGCTTGAGCTTCAACGCTGATCTTGACATCCAGAAAGTCGTGTCGATTCTGCCCAAATCGAGTCCGCACATCCTCTTGGAATTGTCGAAGAAGGGCGGCAGCCGGTCATTGGCTTTGAAGCGCAGAAGGGCTATTTCGGCGGTAGCGGTAGTGATGCTTGTAAGCGCCTAGCCGCTCATATATGGCATCCAAATGACAAAATTTCATCATTGGTCGGGCCGATGAGAAGTAGTTGCGGCCAATATGAATGGTGCCTAGAGGTAGAGTCCGCAGCCGTATGGGCAGTTGGAGTGGAGGAGTGATGGAGTCGGAAGAGGACGAGTCTTGGGTTGGTATGGTGTTGGTGGAGGAAGATATGGTAATGGGTGGAGGGGGAGGTGGTGTTGGTGGGGAATCAATCTCAATATCGTTGTCGAATGTTGTCACCGATATGGGAGGATTCGGAAGAGGGTCGTAGAAAACCGTAAAGAAGGGGCAGGTAGAAGAGGGATTTTGGTTTTCTAAGGGAGAAGGTTGAGGAGGTTGATGGGTAGGGTAATAGGTTCTCATCGACGAAAGTTCGAAAAGGAACTTGGCGGCAAAGCAGAGTCTAATGGCCGGGTGGGAGGGATTTGAGTTGGTCGTGGTGTGGTTGATGAAGTTGGTTGGGATTGGGAGGTGAGGAAGGTGTAGATGGGTCGTGAGTAGTTGAAGGGTGAAGGAGGAGGAGGAGTGGGGGTTCTAGCCGGCTCCTCCCGAATTTGAGGCTCCTCCCGAGGTGGTGAATTCCTCCGAGTAGATGACTCAGAGGAATAGATGAAGGGTTGACAATGAGGGTTGGGTGTTGGTAGATGGTTGGGCACGGTAGAGGTAGTTGGTCAAGCCGGTAGTGGTAGTTGGTTTGGCATAGAGGGTTTGGGACCGGTAGCTCTCCTTTTCTTCCTTAGCTACCGAATAGGAGACTCACCGCTTCATTGGTAGAGGTTGGAGGATCGCCGTGGCTGGTCTTCAAAGGTTTTACGAAGTCTCCTTCGCTTTTGGTTTGGGAGTGGGTGCGTGAGATGGTGAGGTTGATTGACCGGTTTGGGTAGGTGGTCAGGAAGTGGTTTGTTGAGTTTGAGAGGTTGGCCGAGCTTGTGAAGTTTGGGCTTGGGTAGAGGAAGGAGTTGGTCCGGCTCGGTTCTTTTGGCCTTCCTTCATCTCTCTCCTAACCCATTTGGCCTCGCTCCTCTTCGCTTGGAGTGACCTCTTCCGCCTTGTCTTTGCTTTGCCTTGGTCGCCATCTTGGTCCGTAGCAATGCTCGCCTCATCGCCCAAGTCTTTGGCTTGTTGATGAAGGGACGCGGCCACTTGATCATCAAATTTTGCAGGCCTTTTGAAGGTTCTGGCGCCATGTGCTTCCATGTTGAAGCGGTAACCAAGATAGGTACAGCTTGGCCACTTTGTCTATGGAGACGGGCGGTAGACCCTTTTGCCTTCGCTTGTTCTCGTATTCTAATATTTGTCAAGAACGAAGCGGTTAGTCGCTTCTCCTTGGCCACTACAATCAATTCATCTTCCTTTAAGGAAGAGTTGACTTTAGCATCATCCCTTAGAAGGGCATTGATCGCCCAACGGGGGCGCTTGCAAGTGGGGTTGTTCTTGGCTTTCTCCACCCACCGCTTTAATTCATTGAAGATGATGGCCCCCGCTTGAGACGAGTCAAGAAATACTAAGACCGGTCAAGTTGATTTGTTGGGTCCGTAAACATATCATGTGCTCCACTCTTGAATAGAGCCCTTTGTCAATAAGGTGGCTTGAGCAAGATACGCCCGTAGGGAAAAGATTCCCGAGCATTTTCCCTCGAGGTTCCCTCGAGGTTTCTACTCCCTCATTGCTTCCTGTGCATGTACGCCTCAAAGAATGGTTGCTGCAAGAGCTCCACCGTAGTGCACGCCGATGATAGTGGAGATTGACTTAGCGGTAATGGAGATGGGACGGCCTCGAATCCATCCTCGTAGAGCGGTCTTGTTCATGAGCTCCATTCTCTGATAGAATTCTTCTGCCAGAAAGATGCTATAATTTTTGTCGTTGAGGCAGAAGAGGGGTAGAATCCCAGAGGCGTTCATATCCTCACAAGCTTTGCTTTGACGGCGGCTATTGTGCATCGATTGAAGGTCAATGCACATTCCTCGGTATGTACTTAGGGTCCAGAGCGACTATGATGTCATGAGCGGCGGAAAGGTTGGATAGCCCTAAGGTTGACATCCGCACCGTGGAAGAATGACGGTTTCTGGTTTTGTTTCTTTCCGCCGCCGTGCTTAGTTTTTGCCTCGAAAGAAATACAAAAAAAATTAGGGCTTTTTACCACAATAACTAAACAAGCAGAAATTTCAAGGTTTTCTGAAATTTTTGGAATTTTTGAGATAAAAACTTGAAACCCTAGAATGTTTAGAGAATCCACACCCGAGAAAAATATAACAGAGGTTTTCATAAGAATAAACGATGAATATACATAAACGACTGTTAGTATTCTTAGGTTTGAAAGAACAACAATGGCGGAAACTGTATGAAACTCGAAAATGACCGTTTGAATTCCAAAGCAATTTTTAGGTTATGAAATGAAATGCAAAACAGAAAACAATAAGTTTCAAGTTGAGAGTAGAGAAGAACGCATCCATTGTCGTCGATGAGAAGAAGAAACAAGAAATACTTGGATTTGCAGAAAGCAGTTACACAGAAAGAGTATGAATAGAGAGAGAAATAATTTGTCAAAGGGGTTCCGTAAAGTTTGGCAAAAGACGGTTCAGGGACTATTTAAAGGCGAGAAAATTTTAGTTTGAGAAAGCGGGAACTTAAGATATTTTCTTAAGTACCAAATTTTATCCTTGACCCCCTTTATTGCTTTAGAAACCTCTTTAGCAAAAAAAATAGACTAAGTAAGAATACTGACCTTTAAGTCTTCCCAAGGAGAACTTACGCCTTCCGATTAGTCTAAAACTAAGTCTACCTATGAAAGAAACATTAACAAATAACTTTGAATTTAAGCAGTAGGATCAATCATACCAAGATTTCTCCTTAAATAAGCAAACCTGGTGGCATCCAATGGTTTTGTGAGAATGTCGCTAATTGATGCTCGCTTGGAACATATTCCAAACCGATGTTACCTTTTTCCACATGATCTTTGAGGAAGTGATAACGGATATCAATGTGCTTGGTCTTGGAGTGCATCATCGATTTTTAGAGACCGAATTGCCGATGTGTTGTCACACATGATTGGGCGCTTTAGCCTTGATGTTGTAGTCCACTAGTTGTTGCTTCATCCATAGAAGTTGAGAGCAACAAATGCTTGCAAAGAATGTATTCAGTGTTGAGTTTGCAACCGATCCTTGTTTCTTGCAAGACCATGAGACAAGTCTATTTCCAAGGAATTGACAAGTCCCACCGGTGCTTCTTCTCGCCACTTTGCAGTCGCATAATCTGCATCCGAGTATCCAACTAGATTGAAATTGTTGTTTTTGGAATACCATATGCCTAGATTTGTTGTTTTTGAAACATATCCGATGATACGCTTGGCAAGAAGCAAATGTGACTCCTTTGATCTCGCCTCGAAATCTAGCACAAACACAAACAAAAAACATAATGTCGTCTACTAGCAAGAAGGTAAAGAAGTGAACCTATGATTCCTCGCACTTGGTCATGTTCTCTTGCTTTCCCTTCTCATCTTTGTCAAGATGGCGCCGGTAGACATTGGAGTTTCGAATCCTTTAGTCGAATCAAGACCGAACTTCTTGATTAGTTCCTTTGCATATTTGGTTTGGCCGATGAAGATTCCATCTCAAGTCCGTTGTATCTCGCAGCCCTAGAAAGTAGGTAAGTTCACCCATCATGCTCATCTCGAACTTGCTTTGCATCGCCTTCTCGAATCTTTTACATAGGCTTTGGTTAGTTGATCCAAAGATGATGTCGCCCACATAGATTTGTACCGTAAGAGAATGGCCTTTGTGCTTGAGGATGAATAAAGTAGTGTCTATTCTTCCTCTCACGAATCCTTGTTCTATTAAGAACTTGGATAGAGTTTCATACCAAGCTCTAGGAGCTTGCTTCAGCCGTAGAGAGCTTTCTTGAGTCGGTAGACGTGATCCAGCTTTGTCCGAAATGACAAATCCTCGAGGTCGCTCCACGATACGCTTCTTGAAGATCACCATTCGTAAAGGCACTCTTTACATCCATCCGATACACTTTGAAGTTCATGAACGATGCATAGGCTAGAAAGAGTCTCGATTGCCTCTAGTCTAGCAACAGAGCAAAAGTTTCATCAAAGTCAATTCCTTCTTCCCTGCCGGTAGCCCCTGCAACCAGCCTAGCTTTGTTTCGTGACATTTCCTTCTTCATCTCTTTTGTTTCGAAACCCACTTGGTGCCGATGATCGGATGATCGCCGGTTTGAACTAAGCTCCACACCTTACATCTTTCAAACCGGTTCAGCTCTTCTTGCATAGCTTCAATCCAGCTTATGATCTTCGATAGCTTCATCAATCTTCTTTGGTTCGAGTTCGATACAAATGCATAAGCAAACATAGTTTCTTCTCGAACTTTATTTCTCGCATTTAACTCCCCGTGTTGAGATCACCAATGATTTGAGAAATGGGATGATCTCTTGCTTCAATAATGCTTGAGGAAGATCACTTCGTGGGTTCTTCCCTTAAGAATTCGAGTAGGTTGAGAAGGAGATTCACCAAAATCTGTTCAAGAAATAGGATCTTCAAAACCTTCATTTTCTCGTGAACAAGAAGGATGAGTGATCTCAGAAGGTGCTTGGGGTAAAACGTAAGAGATGGGTTCGTGGTCAACGTAAGAGTTGTTATCGGTACCGCAGAGTTCTCGCTCACCGTGAAGGGTTAGCGGTACTTGAGGGGTCTCAGCTGCCGCTCGATGAGGAGTGGAAGTGGATGTTGTATTAGTACTGCCTCATCATTATCGAATCATTAGCAACGCTCGAGCCTTTCTAGGCTCTAACAAGTCATATTCATCAAAAGAAACATGCACGTATTCTAAAATTTTTAAATTAGTTTTACCGAAAATGCGAAATGCTTTTGAATGTTTGGAATACCCTTAAAAATTCCTTCGTCTGATTTTGCATCAAATTTTCCTCTATATTCTTTTCCATTATAAAGAATAAAACATTTACAAAGATTTTAAGAAATCCTATGTTTGGGGATCTTCCTCTCCATATTTCATATGGAGTTTTGTTATGAAACTTGTTTACTGTGGATCTATTCTGGTAAAACATGCAAGTGTTGATCGCTCGCCTGTAAATACTTTGAAGTTTAGCTTCGCCAAAGATTGTTCTTGCCGCTTCAATCGTTGTTTCTTCCGCTCAGCCTACACCATTTTGTTGAGGAGTACCGCAGAGAAGTTGTGGTCGATCCCGTGGTCATCGCAGATTTTCTACACCATTGTTTTTGAATTCAAGGCCATTGTCCGATCTTATGTCGCTTATGTCTTCAAGCTTTTGAGTTTGAAGTCTTCAAAAGAGCAAAGTGACTAGATCATACGCTTTCATCTTTAGATGTCATTGTTTCAATCCAAGTGAATCTAGAGTAGTCATCAACTACCACAAGTGTGTACTTGTCTCCCGAAATACCGGCCGTTGTGATTGGTCCAAAGAGATCCATATGCGTGTTGAAGAGGTCTGCTTGTAGACAATACGACTTTCTTTTGAAGGAAGACTTGGAAAGTTTTCCTAGTTGACAAGCTTTACAACTTCGTCATGGTCGGCAGACACCGTAGGTAGACCTTGACAAGCCCATTTTTGGAGAGCTTGAGAGGTGCTTGAAGTTGAGGTGATCGAGACGCTTGTGCCATAGCCACCGTTGTCACGAACATTGTTGGCTACTAGACACACGTGCTTGAGAATCTCCCTAGAAGATTTAAGTCCACGACATAGACGCTTCCTTGTCTATTGCCTGGCCAAGATTGTAGAGCAGATTCACCGCCTTTGATGAGGCACCGGTTGGAGTTGAATTGGCATAGAAGTCCTTTGTCGCACTGGGATATGCTCGTAAGATTGTGCTTTAAACCACTTACTAGAGAAACTTTGTTGATGGAGAGACTTCCTCTAGTAATTGAGCCATATCCAATTGTTTTTCCTCTTGCATTATCTCCGAAAATAACAAGGGGTCCTTTGCTTCAGCTATATTCAGAAGAAGACTTCTGCCTCCATGTGTCTTGAGCAGCCCACCGCCTAGGTACCGATGTCTTTGTTTTCTCGATTCTATAGCCATGAAGCATTCCTCGAAAAGAAATTAAAGCAAACAAGGTACCCTTTATTTTCTTTCGGTCCTAAGGATTAGCAACCTTTGGAACCCATACCGCTTGACCTTGAGAGAACTAGGTCTCTCGATCTTGGAGTGAACCTTAGCAAGCATTCTCGTGCCGATGGCCTAGACAATTGCAAGAGTGACATAAATGGAAAGTCCATAGAGAACTGTTAGTGACTTTAATCGAAGAGTGATTATGATTATTCCTTTCTTGACATCCATTCTTGGTTCAAATTTGCTTGTTGATGGTAGACTTAATTGGTTTCTTTCGAATCTTCCTAGGTAGGTTACCAAATGCACTTAGCTTTAGCTTTTCTCGTTGATTACCTTTTCGTAGGATTTGGTAGAATACCTTTAAGTTTACCTTCAACAGTAAAGGAGCCTTGCTGCTTCATAGACAAACTTGATAGTTACCTAGAGGTTTAGTAGGTCTACCGCCAGCCAGACTTTGCCTTAGCATAGTTGTTGCCTGCAGACTTCACTTTCTACCGTTACCTTATCGTGTTCTCATTTGAGTCACTATTTTGGCTTTTCCTTTCTCGAACTTTGGGGTAAACGTAAGGGACACTTGAATAACCAAGGCCTTGTTTCCCTATATTTCCAAATGTCTGCTTAGAGAAAGATATATCATTTGCATTCTCTGAGGATTCACCTTTCTATGACCAAGAGATTGTGAAGAGGCACATCCGAATATCCTATGCCGCTTTATCATTACTAGATTTTTGGCTTGAAAGGATTTCTTCGAATGCATCCTTGAGTCGCTCCAGAGTCAATTGTCTTTGCAAGGCAATTTTCTAGGTCAAGTCCTTTGATGTGCTCGATAGACAATCAATTTTGTCATAAAGGAATTTGTTTTCTTCCTTCAGCTTGATACTCTCTTGTTGACACTATTGAGAGTTTGAATCTCACCGCCATCATAGATTTCTCACCGTAAGTTTCTCACGCTTCTTGGCCGCTTTAACATAGGCTACTCTAAAGGAATTAAATTCTTCAAGCATATCCCGATTATCCTTGAGAAGTTCTTCCTTAGTGAAGCTGTCATCACGTTGGTTTCATTTTTGTCCAAAGGACTAGGTGAAACTTTGACTTCATTTTCGTGAGTCATAGGTAGGACCCGAATCATGAGCTATTAAGCATATGTTAGCTTGCTCACAATCCTCTTCCTCCTCTTCTCCGAATCGGCCTCAAACCATGTAGCAACCTGTTTGTCTTCTATGTCTTCACCAACATACCCTTTTGTTTTTGAAATTTTCTAAAAGAGGGTTTTCTGTATGCTTCAAATTTTGGCTTAGGACATTTTGAGGCAAATGACCGTGTTTTCTACAGCTTATAACACACAAGCTCTTCCTTAGATGAGCTTTCACCATTCTTCCTAAAAGGTTGTTGGTGTGTGTTCTTCCTTCCATATTTTGCAAATTTTTGAAAACGCTTTTACAAACATGGCAAATTGTTCATCGATAAAAAATCATTTTCACAGAAGAAGTGGAAGGTTTGTTTTCAATGCAATGATTTCTTCTTGGACCATGGCCGGCAAAGACACGCTCAACTGCTTGTCTTGCTCTAGAGCTTGATTAACTTCAAGTTCATAAACCTTCAAACTTGCGTAGAGACTACGAAGAGTCATCTCGCTTAAGTTCTTGGATTCTTTCATAGCCGTGGTCTTAACATGCCATAAGCTACCTAGAGAGCCTAAAAACCTCATGTTCATTTCCTTTTTGTCATAACGCTTTTACCAAGAGAAAAGCAACTATTTATTACCTCACCGAAGCGATCGTATGCTTGTCTCAAGGTTTCTTAGATCCTTTTTGAAAGAATCAAACCGGGCTGATGTATGTATATTTTCTCATATCTCTGTGTCTTGGTCTCCTTCCAAGTATTCCACAAGAGCTTCCCACATCTCTTTGCAGCTTGTACATCGAATCACTTATCGCCGGTATAAAGCTTGGTGTCCAGAGAGTCCGGTGATTATGTTGATTGCTTTATCACAAGCTTCTACCAGCCTTTCTATCATCCTCCTCATTCTATCTCGCATTTTGGTACTTCAGCAGATTCCCCAATGGAGGCTAGAAGATTTGCCTTCATTGGTACATGTTGACCGCTAGCAAAACACATTTTCCATAACTGCTGTCAATGAGTTCATAAATCTCACTTTTATCCTTCCATACATCAAATGTCCTTCGTCCAATATCGGGACGTGGGTTAGCATTAGATGTAGGCAAAGATGTAGGTGTTTGTGTCAGCTTTATCGTATCTCTCAAGAGTTTAATCTTGGAAAACTTGTTTTCAAAGAGTAAGGCTCGATACCAATGTGGGTCCCAATGGGCAATACAATAAGCTGAAGGGGGTTGAATAGCTTATTAAACACTTAAAACTTTTAAGTAAATACTTTGAAAGATACTTGCAATCTA
>CM028378.1:92297251-92353742 GCA_013146195.2 Codonopsis lanceolata | reverse complement strand
AGTAAATATAGCCAAAAAATTTCTCAAATAGAAATTGATAAAGATTTAGAAAAAGAAGAATTGAAAATTCCTAAGGAAGATCAAAAAGAAAATGTTAAACTTAAAGTTCCTAAGTTTATCACATATATTAAACCCCCTCCTGAAGTAGACTTAAAGTCATTACCATCTCACTTGAAATACGCATTTCTTGGGGAAGGTAAAACTTCACCCGTTATAATTGCTGCAGATTTAACGAAAGAACAAGAAGCAAGCTTGTTAAAAGTTCTATGGACATATAGAAAAGGTATAGGTTGGTCCTTAGCGCATTTGAAAGGTATTAGTCCTTCTATGTGTATGCATAGAATTCATTTGGAAGAAGGTACCAAACCTTCTAGAGAACGCCAAAGAAGACTTAACCCCCATATGGAAGAAATTATAGTTAGGAAAGAAGTGCTTAAACTTCTTGATGCGGGTATAATTTACTTTATATCTGATGGTAAATGGGTAAGTTCAGTCCAAGTAGTTCCTAAGAAATCAAGAATTAATGTTGTTAAGAATGAGAAAGATGAGGTAGTTCCCACAAGAACTATTACTGGCTATAGAATGTGCATTGATTTAAGGAAACTAAATGCAGCTACAAAAAAAAATCACTTTACTTTACCCTTCATTGACCAAATCCTTGAAAGATTAGCTGGCCATGATTATTATTGTTTTCTTGATGGTTTCTCCGGTTATAATCAGATTCCACTTGTACCAGAAGATCAATAGAAGACTACCTTTACATGTCCCTTCAGTACCTTTGCATTTAGAAGGATGCCCTTTGGATTATGTAATGCCTCTGCCACTTTTCAAAGATGCATGATTTCTATATTTTTTTATTTAGTTGAAAGATGTGTAGAAGTGCTCACGGATGATTTTTCAGTATTTAGAAAATCTTTTGATAGTTGTTTAGAAAATCTAACATCAGTTCTTTAAAGATGTTGTGAAACTAATTTGACCCTATGTTGGAAGAAAAACCATTTCATGGTTAAACATGGGATATTTTTAGGTCATATTGTGTCGTCCAACAAAGGAATTGAGGTCGATAAAGCCAAAATTGAAGTTATATCCCAACTACCTCCCCCAACTACAGTCAAATGTGTTAGAAGTTTTCTAGGTCATGCGGTTTTTATAGAAGATTTATAAAAGACTTTTCTAAAATCGGTAAACCTCTATGCAATATATTAGCAAAAGATACTGAATTTATTTTCGATCAAGAATGCTTAAATGCATTTAATCTGTTAGAAGAATAGTTAACAGTAGCTCTTATTTTAACCAGCCCTGATTGGTCTCTCCCTTTCGAGATCATGTGTGATGCATCGAATTTCACGGTTGGAGCTGTGTTAGGATAACGGGTAGATAAGAAACCTCATGTGTAATTCATTATGCGAGTAGGACATTGAATGATGCACAACTCAATTATACAACCACTGAAAAATAATTTTTAGTAGTTGTGTTTGCATTAGAAAATTTTCGATTCTACCTGTTAAGTTCAAAAGTTATTATATTCTTTGACCATGCAGCCCTAAGATATCTTTTGAGCAAAAAAGAGGTCAAGCCTAGATTCGTTAGATTGATGTTATCATTACAAGAATTCGATATTACTATTAAAGATTAAAAAAAAAGGAACAGAAAACGTTGTTGCCGACCATTTATCTAGGTTGAAATTTTTACATTTGCTTGAACGTCAACTTCTTGATAATAAAATCCCCATGAATGAAGACTTCACTGATGAACAATTGTTAGCAATTAAAAATTTTGAACCATGGTATGCTAATGTTGTGAATTACCATGTCGCAAATATCATTAATTCTGATTTTGATTTTTATCAAAGGAAGAAATTTTTGGCGGATGCTAAAAACTATTTTTGGGAATAACCTCATTTATTCAAAATATGTTCGGACTTCTTAATTAGAAGATGTATTCCAGATTAAGAACAACAAAGTATTTTGGCATTTTGTCATGAATACTCTTGTGGTGATCATTTTAGTAGTGGTAAAACTGCTAGGAAAATCTTACAATCTGGTTTATACTGGCCTACCATTTTTAGAGATGCTGAAATATTTTGTAAAACATGTGATTAATGTCAAAGGACTGGTGGAATTAGTAAAAAGAATGAGATGGCCTTGCATTATAATCTAGTTATTGAAATTTTTGATGTATGAGATATTGATTTTATGGGTCCTTTTCCAGTTTCAAATTGTTGTGAATATATTCTAGTTGCTGTAAACTACGTGTCGAAATGAATAGAAGCCATTACTATCCAAAATAATGATTTTCAAACCGTTGTCAAGTTTTTGGATGATCATATATTTGCTTGGTATGGAGTACCGAAAGCAATAATTAGTGATCAAGAAACACATTTCACCAATCGTTTAATGAACGCGTGCCTTGGAGCTGCCGGCTCCACCCTGCCTTTAAATTCAAATTGTGTCAATTACACCCTTAATATTTTAGAAAATTAAAATTTTCACATTAAAATTGAAAATTGTGTCAATTGCCCCATTGTTTTAGAGAAAGAATCTCACATCGTAAATTTTGCCCCCAAATGAAGAAAATATAACCAAACATGCCAAACATCTTTATTCAGTTGAAACAATCCCAGAGGCTTGTATTTAAGTGCACAAAATTAATTAATTACCAAATGAAAACATCGAATTTGTTTAGACATCAAACATACATCGAGTAAAATCAACCATTACAAATAATTAATATAAAGCTTCACACATACGAATCCCAACTCCAACATCCGAAAATTTTCTTTTCTTCTTTTAGTTGTTGAACAATTCATAGATCATCACTTCTTAGTCATGGAAATAACTATGTTGAAGAACTTGGTTTTTTCCTCATAATTACTTAGATGTTCACTCACATATGTTGCATACCTTTCAAATACCTTGTCCAATATCTTGTTTTCGAAATGACTTGCCAGCATAGGTTCCTTCACAGCTATTATGGTTTTGGCCACGTTTTTCCCACTAACAAATTTGTCAAATACAAAGTGTTTATTATCTTCATCGTCCTCGGCATCCCAGTGCATTTGAAAAGTATCTAGTATGTCCATATAAAATTTGAAGACACCCAAAGCAGCTTGTTTTTTTATTGATACTACTACAGCTTTTATACAAGTCTGTATAATCTATAATTCAATCAGATCCCTTATAATCAGCAATACATATATCTATAAAATAGGGGTTATGTCTAGGATCTTCTTAAAGAAGGAAACAATATATCACACACGATTTCCATCACTAAAGAAGGAAACAATATATCACAAACGATTTCCATCACTCCCCCTCAAGTTGGTTCGTGAAGATTTGAGCATGACTTGCAACGAAAACGAAAGTGATCAGCTCCAAGTGGCTTAGTAAATATGTCAGCAACCTAGTTTGCTGTTGCGATGTAACATGGCACGACATCTTGGGAATCAACCCTTTCTCGGACGAAGTAACAGTCCATCTCAACATGTTTTGAATGCTCGTGAAAAACTGGGTTGGTGGCAATATGTCGTGCTGCTTTATTGTCACAAAACAAGGGTGTGGCAGTATTTTGAGGAGCTTCCAAGTCGCGTAATAACCAACGCAACCATAAGAGTTCACTCACCGTGGTTGCCATGGCTCTATACTCAGCTTCTGCGGAAGATCGAGAAACGACTGATTGCTTCTTCGTGCACCACGAGATTGGTGCACCACCAAGGGATACAAAATAACCCTTTCTCGAGCGTCGAGTCATGGGGCAACCTCCCCAATCAGCGTCACAATACGCCTCAAGATTCAAATCTCCGTGTGTTGGTAATAAAAATTCATGTCCAACTGTGGATTTCAAGTAACGCAATACACGGTGCACTGCATCCATGTGAGTACGACAAGGGCTGGAAACAAACTGGCTAAGAACATTTACAGCGAACACAATATCAGGTCGCGTAATTGTCAAGTACAGGAGTTTCCCAATCAAACGACGTTAAACTGAAGCATTAACAGTTGGGCTATCTTCATCCATGTTCAGCCGCAAATTTTGCTCCATTGGGAACGAACTCGGTCGGCTCCCTTGTAAACCCGTTTCTTCCAAGATATCAAGTGTGTATTTTATTTGACTTAACACAAGACCTTGTGGAGAATGAGCTACCTCTATCCCTAAAAAATATTTTAATGGTCCCAAGTCCTTGATGCTGAATTTTTTTATCAATATACTGCTTCACAAATTCGATCCTTCCTTTATCATTTCCGGCTAAAATGACATCATCGACGTAAATGAGGGCGGAAATGTAAGTATCATCTTGCTTGAGAATAAAAAGAGAATGATCAGCATAAGATTGTCGAAACCCAATAGCAATCAAGGCCTCCGTAAATTTGTGATACCAATTACGTGAGGCTTGTCGCAATCCATACAAAGACTTACGTAGTTTGCACACTCGTGTGTCCCCTTGCTTCGCAAACCCCTGTGGGATTTTCATATAGACATCTTCCTTCAAGTCTCCATGTAGGAAGGCATTGTTGACATCTAATTGATGTATCAGCCAATTTTTCTTTGTTGCAACAGCCAGCATGCTTCGAACCGTCACGAGCTTTGCTACCGGTGCAAAAGTTTCGTGGAAATCAACTCCTTCGATCTGCGTAAAACCCTTGGCAACAAGACGGGCTTTATACCTTTCAACTTCACCATTTGGCTGACACTTGATCTTGTAAACCCATTTAGAATCAACTGCTTTCTTTCCCGGAGGTAGCTGTTCTAACGTCCATGTTCCATTTTCCTCCAATGCTTGTATCTCTTTTTTCATTGCCTTACACCATCTTGGATCCTTTACTGCTTGATGGAAAAACTTTGGCTCATCACGAGACGTGATGGCCGCAAGATATGCTTTGTGAGCTAATGAGAAATTTTTATAAGAAACGAAGTTGGAAAGAGGATATACCGTAGAGGTTCCTAAGTTGGACGTGGGCTGTGAGTGGTCTATAGAGTGCGGAAGCTTAGTCTCATAGAGGTCCAGGTGCTTGGGTCGTACTGGAACTCGTTGACTACGATGTAAACCATGTTCTAACAGTGGTTCGCTGACCCCATTCTGCTCTGGACTCACCACAACATCACCTTCAGCAGACTCAACATTCTTCCCAGTCAAGCCTGCAAGATCAGTACTTGGGTTCTCTGAACTTGCTGATGGTGAATCATTAGATGGGTTATGTTAGGGGGCTTCACTTGAGATAGTTATTATTGTCCTTTTTGTGGGAGGCAATGCAAGATCATCAAAATGTGTTGAGCCCCATTCGTATCTTGAATTCTCACTACCTCGCAAAATTTCGGACTCTTTGCCTTTGAACGGGAATGTATTTTCAGCAAAGCTAACGTCTCGGGAGGTGTAGATCTTATTTTCTTCTAAGTCATAAACACGATACCCCTTTTGTGAATTAGGATACCCAACAAATACACACAGTCTCCCCCTTTCGGCAAACTTATCACGCCCCCTTTTGTTATTTCGCGCATAGGCAAGACATCCAAAAACACGAAGATGATCATATGAAGGCCTTTTATTTAACAGAATTTTGAATGGTGTTTTGTTGCCAATGACCTTTGATGGCAACCTGTTGATGAGATAAGTGGCCGTCAACACACATTCGCCCCAAAAAGTGATGGGTAAATTAACCTAAAAACGCAACGCTCTTGCTACTTCAAGCAAGTGCCTATGCTTTCTTTCTACCACGCCATTCTGTTGGGGTGTGTCTGTGAACGACGTTTCAAAAACAATGCCATGTTTGGCATAATAATTTAGCATGTAATCTGATTGAAATTCTTCTCCATTATCACTTCTAATTCTCTTGACTTTCTTTTCAAACTGTGTTTCCACCATGTTGCAAAAACTAGTTAAATGACGACTTACTTCAGATTTGTATTTCATCAAAAAAACCCAAACTCCACGACTATAATCTTCAACAATAGATAGGAAATAATGGGCACCAGAAAAAGAAGCAGTCGTATAATTTCCCCAAATGTCACAATGCAATAACTCAAAGCATGAACTAGTTTTTATATGGCTAATAGGAAAAGGAACTCTTGTTTATTTAGCCCGCATACAAGGACCACAAAGTTCTTCATTATTTCTAACGACTTTACCGAGAGAGTGAATATGATGGAGCTTCCCATGTGACGCATGCCCCAATCTTCTGTGCCAAATCTCTAATACAACTGAGACTGCCATAGCAACACCTTCGTTCTGGACTGGCTCCATACAATATAGACCATCGCAGCATTTACCCACTCCAATCAAGTTCCTCGAAGGTAAGTCATGCATGATACAAAAATCCGAGAAAAAAGTCAAAACACAATTTAAATCTTTTGTCAACCTACTAACTGAAAGCAGGTTGCACTTGAAATCTGGGATATTCAAGACATTGTGAATTTTTAATCCATTTGGCTGATATGTGTTGCCAATTCCCTTTACAGGTACACCGTCCCCATTTGGTATTCTAACTGACATCCCAGCCTCGGATCTCATTTGTTCTTCAAGAGTCCGTTCATCACAAGTAATGTGTTCCGTGGCTCCAGAATCTATTACCCATGTTTTTTTTAAATATCATCTTACCAGCCATGTTCGCGGTAGGCATTGACTGTGTCTGCGCCATCTTCGAAGCATCATCACTCGTACCAATATACAGCATAAGCTTAGCATACTGCTCCGGATTAAGTCCCGGAATGGGACTCAATTGCATTTCAACACTAGCTGCCTTGGCCACCTTTGGTTCACCCCTTTTCTTTCCATCTCGAGGTCCCTTTTTCCATCCTGGAGGGTATCCAATGATCTCAAAACATCCCTCTATTGAGTGACCCAATCTGCCACAGTGACTACATGTTGGTTTATCACGCCTTCCTCCTCTTCAATCACTATTCTCTTTCTCCGTGCTGGTAAGGCTGAGTATGAAAAGCTGCTGCTTCAGCGCTGTTTCTTCGAGTTGCTGTGATTTGGCGTTGTTGTTCATCCTCTGCTACAAGATGCTAGGCTGCTCCAATGGAAGGGTTAGGTTTCATACTCAAGATTTGGGTCTTTACAGTCCCAAATACTTCATCGAGGCCTATAAGAAACTCATAAATTCGTTCCTTCTCGCCCAATACTACCAATTGCTTGGAGATATCACAAGTGCACTTACCACAATTTCACTTTGGCATGGGAGAAACTGATTGTATTTCATCCCAAAGACTCTTCAGTTTGGTATAGTATGCAGACACATACATTTTTTCTTGTCGTGTTTGAGTTAATGCACGTTTTAATTCGTACGCTCGGGGTGCACTCTCCTTCCCAAACCTCTCTTCAAGATCATGCCAAATCTCTGTTGCAGTTTTAGTGTACTTCACGCTACTTCTTATCTCTTTTTCCATAGCCGTATTTAACCATCCCTTAACCATGGCGTTACATCTCTTCCATAGCATTAAGTCTGGTGAATCCTCCTTTGGCATTGGAATGGAGCCGTCAACGAAACCTATTTTATTTTTTGCAAACAGGGCGTTGCTCATTTCATTCGCCCAGTCACCATAGTTTCCGTTGCGGAGAAGGTCGGCAACGTAGAGTTGGCCTGGGTTGTCCGAAGCATGGATATAGTATGGGGACATGGGGTCTACAGTAGTATAATTGGTGACAGGGGCGACTTCTTCACCCTTTCCGTTGCTGGATCCTGTCATTATTTGGTGAGGGTTGAAGGTAGGTGGTGGCTGTTTGTGGGTTTAGGTTGAAACCTGCTCTGATACCATGTAAAATTTGAAGACACCCAAAGCAGCTTGTTTTTTTATTGATACTACTACAGCTTTTATACAAGTCTGTACAATCTATAATTCAATCAGATCCTTATAATCAACAATACATATATCTATAAAATAGGGGTTATGTCTAGGATCTTCTTAAAGAAGGAAACAGTATATCACACACGATTTCCATCACTAAAGAAGGAAACAATATATCACACACGATTTCCATCAGTCCACATGAAAGGATCCCTCCCAATTAATTATTTCCACTACTTCGTCCTTGTAAGAATAGTAAATAGGCAAGTTGAATGAATCCACCTCTTCTTCTCGAATCAACCCCTATTTCAAATGTAATGATGTTACTCGAATCATTCACAAGAAATGAATCAAAGAAATATGATATATATACCTCAGTCACCAGATCAAGAAGGGACTTTGTAAGCAGTTCAAAGATATAGCAACCATCTTTGCTGGTGGGATCAGCAATGCTCCTACCGATAAATGTTAGAACCATATGCCCTTTAGGCATTATTTCCTCTGAACGCAATTTTAAAAATGTTGAGAAGTCTTTTTGATATTGCTTGAGATACGCATCAAAAACATTTAGAGGACTTCTCTTTGCCATGTAAACAGCACCCAGATTGTTTTCAATCCCTTCGGGAACCTAGGCATAATTGTTATAGAATATGACAAAAATGTTGAAAGGCTAGGAAATTAATAGGTTATTCATTACTCCCACCGTTTTCAAATAATCGTTCTCTTTGATTCGGCACATCATTTAAGAAAAAAAGTAATTGACTATATTATACGTATTGGTGTAATGTGTGGTTTCTTTCGTTGCCTTTGAGTATGTGGTAAAAGTGTTTTCCTAAAAAGAATTTTTTAAAAAAATAACAATTATTTTGAAACAGGTAAAAAGGAAATGAGTACAGTTATTCAAAAATGGAGGGAGTATTATTCTCTTAGTGATGAAAATGCTATATATGCTTACCCGAGATAGATAGTGTAGGCTATAAGAGGAGTGAACTAGGTGCATGCTCTCCTTTGGGAAGAGCCTTCCATAAAACGAACCCGGAACTCCTGATATAAGACAAGGCCCAAACTTTTCTCCGTTCTTCCTCTCGAGTTCGGCATAAAATGTTGGTAAGGACTTGAAAATGGTGTTGAAGTCATTATTAGGAAGATCATTCAGGCAAACATGAAACTCGGGTGCTTCGCGATGATTTTCCTGATACAACAAACAGACAGTATCGATAATATTGGAGATGACAAAAAACGTGTTTGGCCCTGAAGAGCAACCCAAATCTGCTATCTTAAGACACTTTGAAAATTTGCAATCGTTGAGTATCATTTTCTTGATAGTTTGCTCTAAAACAGGCCATGATTTCCTTATCACAGTTTCCTGAAAAATGAAAGTCTCTATGTGTAAGTGATACTTGATAACATACACTCACACACACACACACATATATATATATATATGCATATTTCAGCAGAACAGGAGGGAGGATATGTATATAGGAAGGAGAGACCTGAAAAAACGAATTTTTGGCATAGCTAGATGCATCAGTGCCTGCATTCATATGTAGAACGTTTTGGACATCCATCATTGTGTTATTATATTTCTCACCTTTGCCTTAATCTTTGGCATAACTGAGGAAGAACCATCTATATATATTCACTCTCCCTCTTTTGCTCTTTTGTGTCACTTCAAAATTACGGGACCCAACTTGCCATGAATATAATAAGACAGACTATTGAATAAAATGTGAATAGTATTATTAATCTTAGTACTATTAGTACCCTCGTTGTTAATTTTTACTTATATAACGGGCGTAGTTTTGTGATAAAAAAATGTTAATACCAATTTTTTGTTGTGTGAGCTCTAATATTACAATCCTCTCTCTTAGTATTAATAGTGAGGGGATAATGAATTTAACCGAATAACTCGTAATATTAATCATGACCATATATTATGTACCAAACATGCATTAAACAACTTACTTTATTAATTCTATTTGGTCTTAATACGCTCTCAAAAGGCACCATAGTAAACTAACACGGAACATATTATTATCAACCACGTATCAATGAGCTCTAGCTCAACTGGTACTGCTCACTTTTCTTAACAGAGAGGTTGGGTGTTCGAGTCTCACTAGAGACACCCTGAACTTTACAACTCTCAGTAGAGAGGTCGGATGTTCAAGCCTCTTCAGAGGCATTGTTGTTGTTAAAGCCTTATCCAAAGGCCACATTTAGCTACTCACTTATCTTAACGGAGAGGTTGAGTATTCAAGCCCTACCAGAGGCACCCTGGGACTTAACTACTCTCAACCGAGAGGTCGGGTGTTCAAAGCCTCACCAGAGGCACCATTTGTTCGAGCTATACCAAAGGCATCATATATATATATATATATATATATATATATATATATATATATATAATTGTAGCCTTTCAAGGCATTAAAATAATTAAAAAAAAATTAAGGGTTGGGGTACGGTCTATGTCCCCTTCAACCTTTAAAAAAAAAAATCAACCACGTGCAGCTATATAGAGCTGCTTGTTGTTTGACCAAAACATTGGAAAAATCGTGATAATGGTATTTTTTTTTTCTTTAAAATCAATCTACTTAATCCGACCTGACGAGTATTAATGGGATAATGTGTGAAATAGTGAGTTTTGTCATACGAATTATGATATGCAAGACGATCCTACATGAGACCGTTCATTTTGTTTTATTTTATATTCATCTCTTGAATATGCATTTAAAATAGACTCATTTAGACTTAAAAAGTCAAATCATGACAAAAATTAAGAAAAATGAGGAGTACTAAATACTCAATCGGTTTAACTCAAAAAATTCACGTTTAAAAATCATAATAAATAAGAAATATATAAACGTACATTATTTGAATTGAACGTAGTTAAAAAATATTTGAGTAAAGTCAATATGCATGTTAATTAATATCAACTTTGAGAGTGGATTTAAAAAGGTTGTAAAAATGAAAATCATCCAATTTTTTAAAAAAATGAACCCTTTAAAAATATCTACAACTCTTTTGTTAAGCTTTTTTTGTAGACCGTACGTGCCAACAATCATCACCTCAAAAACCCAAAATCTCAAATTCTTATCCATTATTAAAATTTTTGAAAAATACAAAATTTATCACCAAAATTATCACTCTATTAATAATTTTACAAAGTACATATAAGATGCATGTGCATCTTTAAGATATACTCCCTCCATCCCTAAATTATCGTCCTCCTTTCCATTTTCGTCCGTCTTAAAATAATTGTCCATTTTGAAACTTATTTTTTCAGAACATCATTTTTACCACTTTACGCTTACTTTTTCATCTTACTTTAATTATGGGTCACATACACATGTGCTTTAAAGGAAACTACACATTAAACCAATATAAATAATCAAGTCAATTGTTTTTTCTTAATCTGTACACCGGGTCAACCAGGACAATAATTTAGGAACGGAGGGAGTACTTGTCATCTTAATAATGATGGATTGAGGCTTAATTGTCCTCACCTTTAGCTTGGTTAAAGTAGATTTGGATCTGCGACCAACGATCGAGTCCCAGAACCGCAGTGGGGGTGGCTCCTCAGGTATTGCAGACCTGGCCCTCCTGAGACTTAATCACCGACTCTACCGTGATTTTCCCTCTCACATTCTCAGGGGGTTGGGGTGTGGGCGTCGGCCATTTCCGAAGCCGAGAGCCAAGGACAAAAAAAAAAATGGGGGGCCCTTTATAAAAATAAAATCATTTAAAGTATTAGGAAAAAGAAAAGTAAAAAGTAACAGACTAAAATAAATGACAACATAATATTCAAACCTATGACCTTTATCTTAAATCATGAGCATCTTAACCACTAGGTGAAACAAATTAATTATAAATATTTTTGACACTATAATATATATAATAAATATAAGATAATACCCAAATATTTGGAGCCCTAAAAATTAAGAATCCATGACGATAGTCCCTCTTACCACCCCAGGACCAACCCTGATGGAGGTTCTTGGGGGAGAGTTTCCCCTTTTAAGATACATGATTGAGGCTTAATGATTTGATGGATTGGATTTTTATCAATTGGTCCATTGCATTTATTATGTGTCCCACCCTTTATTATCGCATCCTCCATGTGATCTGATGCCAACGTACGATGATAACCATTCGTATGAGGAAATGGTCAGATTTATGTCGTCTTTCAAAGGTTTTTTTTTTTTGGTTTTAAATAAGGTTGGACGCTTTGGCGTCTTTGTCCTTAAAAGGTAATATTTGGGTAATTCTTATTTTACATTAAAATATAGATATTTTTTGATGTGATATATTTTCATCAGAGTTCTAAAACTCTTTATCTAGCTCCGCTTAGGCGTTAGGTCCCTCTCTACCGCCACGACTTTCTTAATCGTCACCTAATCGACCAAGTCGACGTCTACGTCAAACCTCATCGATATTAATTTATTTTTAAAACTTTGATTTTGTGGCATGCGGTGATCAGAGAAGGAGGGGGGAGGCGAACTGAAGAAGGAAGGACTATTTTAAAAATGGAAGGAGTATTTTTTAAAAAAAATAACATAAAACGAAAAAGAAAAAATGAATACTATTTTTTTAAATAAACTACTCTCCGCCCTCTTGTTTTTTATAAATTGTATGAAACAAAAAAGAAAAAAAATAATTTTAGTCTTTTGTAAAGTGGATTAAGTTGGTTTTCTAAAAAAAAAGCATCAACATGGTTTAAAACCCAAAAGGGCAGAAGTCATTTGGGAGAGGGGGGGGGTGGTTGTATTGGGCTAAAAAAAGGGTTGTACTGTGGTGTTGTTGAATTAAGTAATTTAAATTATTACATTTCGATAAATAAATTGATACAACCCAATACATTATATAAGTGATTTATAACGTGCTTAAGGTTTATTAATTTTAATCTTTTCAATATATAAAACTCAAATGATAAAATTGTACCAGTTGAAAATTGTCCAAAACGGATCAGCTGAATTTCACCGGAATAACAATGAGAACATTAAAATGAATACATTTATATAATTGTGCATGCTCATCTTTATATATATAATGACAAAGGTATATTCCTTCCTCCAAAATCACATTTTTGAATTTTTAACTTTTGAGTTATCAATCATTCCACTTTTTCTCTCTCCTATCTTCTATTTTTTGGTTGTATTTCTCTTTCTCTCTCTCTTGTCTTCTTATTTTCTCTATCATCACCATCATCTCCTTTCTTCTAATTATGTTTAAACATTTTTCTCTCTTTAAACAAAAAAAATAGTAACTAAAATAAAAATAATAGTTCTGGAATCAAGTTAACAAAAATATAAGAGATTAGTAAAATAAAAATAATTTATGGAACAAGCTACTATAAAAATATAAGTTACAAAATCAACAAAACAAAAATAATTCAATGCGGAGGTTAGTAAAATAAAATAATTTACGGAATAAAATTTTTAAAAAAATTCTTATAAAAAAAGAAAAAGAAAAATATGTTAGTAAAATAAAAATATTTGATGGAACAAAAAAAATAGTTATGGAGTCAATAAAACAAAAACTATTTAAACTGAGGTTACTAAAATAATTTCGTTATTTTTTTATTTTAGCTTATTTTCTTATCAGAAATTTACTTATTCATAAAATATAAATATAATTTAATAAAAGTAATCATTCAAAATGTAGAACTTTGGGTTTATATTTTATTTGTAGAACGGAAAAAATCCAAGTTTGTTCGAAAACATTCGGAGTTTTTAAATAGTATAAAGTGTTTTGAGTTGTTAGGTCATGAATTGAAACTTAAAATTGATGTTCCAGTAATGCTATTGAGAAACATTAACCATGCTGCAGGGTTGTACAATGGAACAAGAGTAAACATCATAAATCTTGAGGATCATATTATTGAAACAAAATTTTTGAAAGAGAGCAATGTTGGAGAAAAGGTTTTTTTTTTTTTTCTTCTTAATGGGGGCATGGGAAGGGATCGAACCTGAGACCTCACACTTTGTGAGACCCCATGTCTACCACTGGGCCACCCCCTTAGGGGCATTGGAGAAAAGGTTTTTATCCTAAAATTGTCATTAATTTCATTCAATATAAGACTGTCTTTCATGTTCCAAAGAAGACAATTACCATTGCTGGTATCATATATAATAATAATTAACAAGGTTCAAAGTCAATAATTACATGTAGTCGTAGGTCTCTTTTTGAAGAAACTAGATATTAATATGCGGTGAAAATGAAAAATCAACTAATAAGATAATAAATATTGTGTATAATTTTTATTTTTTCTAGAATTTATAATGATTAGTGATATATTTATATGTAATTATTAATAAAATGATTATTCTTATTTTATCCTTTAATGTTATCTTCTTTATTTTATTTATGTACAATTTAGTTAATGTACGTTTAACTACGGGTAAAAAAAAACTAGTTAATTTTTATCGCTGTGTTTTAAATCCTTAATATTGGTAGAACTTGATGCATTGAGGCTTAATGATTTGATGGATTGGATTTTTATCAATTGGTCCATTGCATTTATTATGTGTCCCACCCTTTATTATCGCATCCTCCATGTGTAATGTGATGTGATGCCAACGTACGATGATAACCATTAGTACGAGGAAATAGTCCTTATATTTATGTCGTCTTTCAAAGTTTTTTTTTTTTTTGGTTTTAAATAAGGGTGGACGCTTTGGCCTCTTTGTCCTAAAAGGGTAATATTTGTGTCATTCTCATTTTACACTAAAATATGGATATTTTGTGATATGATATATTTTCATCAGTGTTCTAAAACTCTTCACCTCGCTCCGCCTAAGCATTAGGTCCCTTTCTACCGCCACAACTTTCTTAATCATCACCTAATCGACCAAGTCGGCGTCTACGTCAAACCTCATCGACATTAATTTATTTTTATAACTTTGATTTTGTGGCATGCAGTGATCGGAGAAGGAGGGGGGAGGCGAACTGAAGAGGGAAGGACTATTTTAAAAATGGAAGGAGTATTTTTTAAAAAAATAACATAAAACGAAAAAGAAAAAATGAATACTATTTTTTTAAATAAACTACTCTCCGCCCTCTTGTTTTTTATAAATTGTATGAAACAAAAAAGAAAAAAAATAATTTTAGTCTTTTGTAAAGTGGATTAAGTTGGTTTTCCAAAAAAAAAAAAAAAAAAAGCATCAACATGGTTTAAAACCCAAAAGGGCAGAAGTCATTTGGGAGGGGGGTGGTTGTATTGGGCTAAAAAAAGGGTTGTACTGTGTTGTTGAATTAAGTAATTTAAATTATTACATTTCGATAAATAAATTGATACAACCCAATACATTATATAAGTGATTTATAACGTGCTTAAGGTTTATTAATTTTAATCTTTTCAATATATAAAACTCAAATGATAAAATTGTACCAGTTGAAAATTGTCCAAAACAGATTAGCTGAATTTCACGGGAATAACAATGAGAACATTAACATGAATACATTTATATAATTGTGCATGCTCATCTTTATATATATAATGACAAAGGTATATTCCTCCCTCCAAAATCACATTTTTGAATTTTTAACTTTTGAGTTATCAATCATTCTACTATTTCTCTCTCATATCTTCTATTTTTTGGTTGTATTTCTCTTTCTCTCTCTTGTCTTCTTATTTTCTCTATCATCACCATCATCTCCTCTCTTTTAATTATGTTTAAACATTTTTATCTCTTTAAACAAAAAAAAATAGTAACTAAAATAAAAATAATAGTTCCGGAGTCAAGATAACAAAAATATAAGAGATTAGTTAAATAAAAATAATTTATGGAACAAGCTACTATAAAAATATAAGTTACAAAATCAACAAAACAAAAATAATTCAATGCGTAGGTTAGTAAAATAAAATAATTTACGGAATAAAATTTTTAAAAAAATTCTTATAAAAAAAGAAAAAGAAAAATATGTTAGTAAAATAAAAATATTTGATGGAACAAAAAAAATAGTTATGGAGTCAATAAAACAAAAACTATATAAACTGAGGTTACTAAAATAATTTCGTTATTTTTTTATTTTAGCTTATTTTCTTATCAGAAATTTACTTATTCATAAAATATAAATATAATTTAATAAAAGTAATCATTCAAAATGAAGAACTTATTTGGGTTTATATTTTATTTGTAGAACTGAAACTTAAAATCCAAGTTTGTTCGAAAAAGAATTATCGGTAAACATCACTATTACGCCGCAGGGTTGTACAATGGAACAAGACTAAACATCATAAAACTTGAGAATCATATTATTGAAACAAAATTTTTGAAAGGAAGCAATGTTGGAGAAAAGGTTTTTATCCTAAAATTGTCATTAACTTCATTCAATATAAGACTGTCTTTCATGTTCGAAAGAAGACAATTATCATTGTTGGTATCATATATAATAATAATTACATGTAGTCGTAGGTCTTTTTTTGAAGAAACTAGATATTGATATACGGTGAAAATGAAAAATCAACTAATAAGATAATAAATGTTTGTGCATAATTTTTTTTTTAGAATTTATAATGATTAGTGATATATTTATGTGTAATTGTTAATAAAATGATTATTCTTATTTTATCCTTTAAGATTTGTTATCCTCTTTATTTTATTTATGTACAATTTAGTTAATGTACGTTTAACTATATTTTAAAAAAAACTAGTTAATTTTTATGGCTGTGTTTTAAATCCTTAATATTGGTAGAACTTGATGCATTGAGGCTTATTGATTTGATGGATTGGATTTTTATCAATTGGTCCATTGCATTTATTATGTGTCCCATCCTTTATTATCGCACCCTCCATGTGATCTGATGCCAACGTACGCTGATAAGCATTCCGATACAAAGATTATACTACCATTTGCAACCACCACGCCTTCTGAGGAAATAGTACCGATTTATGTCGTCTTTCAAAGTTTTTGGTTTTGTTTTTGTTTTTTTTTTGTTTTTTTTTTTTTTAAGGCTGGACGCTTTGTCGTCACTTACAGAATTATACGACCCTTAATTTTTATTATTTTAATCTTTTTTATTATAAAAGTATGAGTTGTTTTTTAGAAATTAATATATGGATAAAATTAACTTTTCAGTTAATAAATCATTCACTATTTATTTAAGGACAAACAAGTAAATTTATCTTTTTTACTATAAAAATGTGAGTTGATTTTTAGAAATTAATGTATGGACATAATTAACTTTGTATTTAATAAATCATCCACCATTTATTTAAGGATAAACAAGTAAATTTATCATGATAAAAAATAATATTTATACAAGGTAATGTTTAAAAAATCATTCACCATTGAATAAGGTCTACATATACAACAATTAACCGACAAGCATGACACATGTCAGTTTCAAAAGAATACAACATGTATTAAGAACCTTCATATAATACACCACTGCCCAAAAGTAATGGTGGACACACAGATTTTCTCGACTAAGGGCACAAATTCGGTTTCGTAAATCTGTCTTAAAAGTATTCAAATAAAAAAAATTCTCACAAATCAACTACTTTAACCCTAAATTAAAATGTTCTACTTTCAAATTAAATAAATAGATATTTCCTACCAAAATATTGACATACAAATTTAGGAAATAAAACAATATTATCATATCGTCTTTCACATACTCACAATTCACAACAATTACATAAATTAAATACTCTATTAGAGCTATTTCAAAATTTAGGTTATTTCAAATTTGAGCTATTTTAAAATTAGGGTTATTTAAATTTTAAAAATTTAAATCAAAATTATAATTTAGAAATTCATGCAATCTGATTCAGACAATTATACTTTCGAAATTGACATTCACAATCAGGAAGGATGATCCTTGTGGATTTTGTTGTGAATGTCCTTGGATCTGTCAGTTATAATTTTCTCTTCAACAGATTATAAAACTGTTTCTACATTCTTCAATGAAGTCCCCGATGAAGTTACATTGGAGCCTTCATTTACTTCAATAGTCTTTGAAACAACTATTTCATGTCCAGCTGTTGAAATTACTTCAGGTTCTAAAGTTTGCAATCTTTCTAGGAGATCACCAACCTGGTCTTTAGTATTTTTTCTTCCCAAATCAGATAAAACATCAAAAATAATATTCATGGATTCTTGTGATTCGAAGAAGAAGAAAGCAATTAGTACACTCTCAAGAAAAAAAACAAGAAGAATTATTGTAGCTCAAACACAAAGCTTGGTAAGTAGGATTAACATGAATAAATTAACCAAGACAAGCAGAATATTAAGCTTTAGCTATAGTACTTAGCCAATTAAGATTAGAATGAAATGATAACATGAAAATTTTTGAAAGATGAAGAAGTGTTTTAGCAAAACAAACTGATATAAATTTGACTTATTCAAATAAAACTGGAAGAATTACTTGACAATTGTAAGAGTTACTAAAAATATATATACACATAAAGAAAATTGAAGAAATGAAGAAAGATGGAAGATAAGAATATAAATGCGAGTAAATAAAAAATATTTGGAGAATCAAAAATAGTTAGTTTGTAGGTTAAAATAAGGAAAATACAATATTCAAAAAATATATTAAACAATGACTCATTATTATTATTACTTAATGTGTCTTTTAATGTAGGTGTAACTAAGGAATAAGCAAAGACATTTAGATTGCCATTAAAGGTTCAGGTTCAACAATGATTAATGAATCCATAATATGTTCCCTCTCGGTTGCAACTCCCATATATCTTTACCAAGTCTAGGTACTATAAAGTTGTACATTGATATTCCTTTCCAAGTTATTTCCCCCCTAATGGGTACTGAAATGGTCGAGTGATGGAGAAAAGTCAGCAATATAATAAGGGCTTTGGACTATGGATGAGATAAGTTGGTTGGTTTTGTTGGAAAGTTGGAGTATTCATTGTAAATAGTTAAATGAGTGTTAGTCTTGTAAATAGCATAGGTGAAAACTTTGAGAGAAGAAGATTTGGACAAGGGTTTTTTGTATATTTGATCTTAACAATCTGTTTACAATTCGTGGGGGAAAGTCACTAAATACTAATGTTTAACTCCCACTAACTATCTGTTATACAACATATTACAACTATGCCCTTGTCCTAAAAGATAACAGAACAATTAGCTAAAATACATTAATAACCCTTTAATAAAATTAGCCTTGTGTGTTATCTCCAAACATCAATGAAAGGAACCTTGATCACTCTCAATAATCTCTGCAGATCTCTCTTTATGGGATGAATTCTGCTGCTAACATTATGAACTTCAGCATCAATACTGTCAATACCCCTCCCACAAGTTAAAAGTGGAGGTAAAGAAACACTTTCAACTTGGACAAAAGGAAATAATGGGGAACCTTTCCAAGTGATTTTGTGAAGATATCAACAACTTGTAGTTTTGAACGAATATAGAGAGGCTTCAGAAGACCTTGCTGAACCTTCTCTCTGACAAAATAGCAGTCCAATTCAATATGTTTAGTCCTAGCATGGTATACTGGATTGGAGGCTATGGCTATAGTAGCTGAGCTATCACAGTCTACAGGTACAGGAAGAGGAATATGAATCTGCAGATCCTTGAGAAGGGCATGAAGCCACAAGACTTCACTGCTGACAGTAGCTAAGGCTCTGTATTCTGCCTCAGCAGATGACCTAGCAGTCACAGATTGCTTCTTGGACAGCCAAGACAACAAAGAATCACCAAGCATAAGACAATACCCTGTAACAGATTTTCTGTCATTTGGATTGCCACCCCAGTCACTATCACAATAGGCCCTGAGTCTAAAATCATTGATGGAGGATAGGAAGAGACCAAGTCCTGGTGAGGATTTAACGTATCTCAACACTCTCAATAAGGATTTGAGATGGACTGTAGTTAGGGCATGAACAAACTGACTGGGGACATGAGCTGCATAGGCAACATCAGGTTTTGTGATGGTAAGGTATAACATTTTCCCAACTAACTACCTGTAGAAGCTAGGATCAGAAAATGGTTCTCCCACAGAAAAGAGGAGTTTTTCATTGGGGTCTAGAGGAATAGATAAAGGCTTGGCATCCTTGAGGCCTGCAGTGGCAATCAGATCCAGGGCATATTTTCTTTGACATAGATGAAACCCTTGTGAGGATTTAGAGACCTCAATCCCCAAATAATATTTAATAGGGCCTAAGTTCTTGGTACTAAACTTGGCATCCAGAAAATGTTTGAGGGAAGCAATAGCATTAGGGTCATTTCCTGTGACAATTATGTCATCCACATACACAAGCATGGCAGTAAAAGAGTTGTATTTAACTAGAGTGAACATAGAGTAATCAACATGTGATTGAACAAACCCAATCTGCAGAAGAGATTTAGTAAGCTTGGCAAACCATTGCCTTGAAGCTTGTTTGAGACCATAAAGAGACTTTTGCAACTTGCAAACCATGCCCTTAGACTGACCAACTGTATAACCTGGAGGGACATATAAACCTCCTCATTGAGATCCCCATGTAGAAAAGTGTTATTAACGTCTAATTGGTGGACCTCCCAATCCTTTGTTGCTGCAAGAGCAAGAAGAGTTCTAACGGACACCATTTTAGCAACATGGGAAAAAGTCTCCTGATAGTCAATTCCCTCTGACTGAGTATATCCCTTTTCCACCAACCTGGTTTTGTACCTTTCCACACTTCCATCTGCATGGTATTTAACCTTGTAGACCCACTTACAACCCACAGATTTCTTACCAGGTGGTAATGGTACAACCTGCCAGGTATTATTAGCTTCCAGGGCTGCTAATTCCTTTTTCATTACACCAATCCATTCCTGGCTCTTAACTGCTTGAGTATAAGAAACATGTTCTACATGACTGTCTAGTGCATTGATGAAAGAAGTATGAGGTGGAAGCTTAGGCTTATGAACTGAAGGCATGACAAAATCCTTGAACAAGACAGATGGTGTCTTGGTCCTGGTAGATTTTCTGAGAAGAATGGGAGGAGGAACAGGTGTAGGTGATGTAGAAGATGAAAAAGGATTAGGCATGGGAGAAACATGAATGGATTCATTGGGATCAGATGGTGGAGGTGGAGGTGGAATAGAAGTAATGGAAGGAGGGTCATCTACTGGAGGTGGAGGTGGAACATGAATGGATTCATAGGGAACAGATGGTGGAGGTGTAGGTGGAACAGAAGTAGTGGAAGGAGGGTATGGGTTGCCCGGACTGCGCCCGCGCCCCGCGCGCCCTTGGATAGGGGTGCGCGTATGTGCGGATGCGGGATACCACTGCTCTCATTCCATCCTCCCTTGTTTAGGGGAAAACGAAATTAAAAGTGCGAGAAGAGTGTTGTCTAAAATAGCGCGTTGGAATGCGCCTCGGTTGACTTTAGTGGATTTTTGATCCAATATGGGAACTTTGGGTTTCCCGCATCAAGTTATCCCTTGTTTTGGGGATACCATGATATGAGAATGCGTCACCCTTTCATTCCCATTTTCCCTTTTTTAGGGGAAAACAGAAAAGTGCAAGAAAGGATGTTGCGATGCCCCCACTATGGATTTTATAAAAATAGCCTTATGGCCTATTTCGGATCACTATGGGTGCTTTGGGTTTCTCGCACCTTTTTTTAGGGGAAAACGGAAAAGTGCAAGAAAGGAGTGTTGCGAGGCCCCACTGGATCCAAAATGTTTTATAGAGTCGTCATCTTTATTTTAAGGCAAAAATAAAGCAAAACCAAAAAAAGAAAAACCAGAGATTATAAAACGGGTTCGGAGGCTAATTTACGAAATGGGAAGGTGCTAGGCACCCAACTCGCATTTTCGGTCTCAAAAGTGGTTTTTGGCTAAAGTATGCTTTTTGTTATATTTATTTAGGAAATAAAAAAATCATTTAAAGACATGAAATAAAAAGCAAATACATTCGCGGCTACATTATTTATGGACTTGCAACCATCTCCTTACAATAATTACAGATATATTTAAAAATATTTTGCCATTATAACGGCTCTTTTACATAGTATTTTCTAACTAAATCCGGGCAGCACAACGGCTTATATTTTCTACATTGGGTCGGATTTAAAGAAAAACTTTATTAAAAAAAATAACGCCCTTAAAGGCTATTACCTTTTAGAGCGGGATGTGCCCGCTCTGTCCTTCAGGGAGAGGGAGTCTTTTTTGCTGTTGTTGTTGCTGTTGTTGTTGTTGTTGTTGTTGTGGTTATCGTGATTTGGGCAGAGTGACTACTTATTTTTGGTGGTTGTGGCTCGCTCACTTGGGCAAAATGACGGCTTATTTGTGGTTGTTTTGACCTTTTTGATTGGGCGGAATAACGACTTATTTTGGGTGTTTTCGGCCTTCTTACTCGGGAAGAGTAACTGCTTACTTTATGGTTTTTGGGCCGGGGAAGTAAGGTGGATACCTAACTAAAAGGCTAGGGATCACTTTTAACCGGTGGATATTTGGTTTGACGGAGTTTGGGTAGGGTTTCAAAGCTTTATGGGCTAACCACTACCTATCTCACTTCACTCACTAATCTCAGCGTTATAACAACGCAGAGAAAAACCTTGAGTGTTTCTTTGTGATCTCTCCTCTGACTTCAGAAGTGAGCCCTAACACTCTTATTTATAGGTGGACGAAGGGATATATCGGGGATTAAAAATCCCTTCAGTACGTTAACATTTCTTGTACACCAGCCTTTGAGTCTTGTACAATGCATTAATTGGGAGTGGGACTGTAGCATCCTTGGCGTGGAATACACCTTCTCCTGGCGCGGCGCCAGATGAGCCTTTTGGCCGCGCCAAGCTACTATTTGAGTTTCAAAATTGTCACTTTTATCCCTCGCATTTTACTGTTTTGCGCATCCTGCTTTGCCTTTCGCATTTTTGACTCCTGTAACTTGACATTTGTTAAGTTTAAGCAGTTCTTGATATCACATGCCCGAGTCACACATCAGGGGTATGAAATTGGGGTGTCTACAGAGGGTCATCTACCGGTCAAGGAACAGAAGTCTCTGCAAGAATAGGAAATGGTGTAGATGTTGATTGAGATTCAAAAGGGAACATGTGTTCATGAAAAATGACATGCCTACTAATGAAAACAGACTTTGTGGCCAGATTATAAAGAAGATATCCCTTGTGACCAGGAGGATAGCCAAGAAATATAGATTTGATGGCTCTAGGTTCTAGTTTGTCTGACTGATAAACTGAAGCATAACATAAACATCCACAGGACCTCAAGTGGGAATAGTCAACTTTGGTATGATGTAGGATTTCATATGGAATTTGAAAATGTGTGGCACTAGTAGGAAGTCTATTTATCAAATATGTGGCAGTAAGAAGACAATAACCCCAGAAATGTTTGGGAAGTCCTGCCTGGAATCTTAAAGCCCTAGTCATTTCAAGTAATTGTTTGTGTTTTCTTTCTACAACACCATTTTGCTGTGGTGTGATATGACAAGAAGACTGATGCATGATACCAAGGTTTGTGAGAAAGGGAACTACTTCTTGATTGAAAAATTTTGTTCCATGATCTGTCCTAAAAGCATTGATTCTGGTTTGGAATTGAGTATGTACATAGACATCAAAATTCTATAAAAGTCTGAATAGATGATATTTGGTAGCAAGCAAGAAAGTCCAAACACACCTTGAATGATCATCTACAATAGTAAGAAAATATCTACAACCTTTCATAGTTGGGACTCTATATGGTCCCCAAAGATCACAATGAATGAGATCAAAACAAGAATTACTATAAGAAGTACTAGTAGGAAAAGATAGTTTGTGTTATTTAGCAATTAGACATATAGAACAAAATGAGATACAATCAGCATTTATTGTCTTGGAATGAAAAACATGAGATAATTGATCAATCTTCTTCAAAGAATGAAGAGATGAATGCCCTAATCTTATGTGTCAAAGTTCAGATGTCAAACTACTAGGAACTTCAGCAACATTGCCAATCAGATTAGGACTAGGTTGATGTCTCTTCAACAGAAACAACCCCTTTTGAAGATCACCAGTAGCCATGACCTTCTGCATCTGGTCCTGGAAAGTGCAGGTGAACTCAGTAAACTCAACAACGTAATGAGTTTAAGCAAGAAGCTTAGATATGGACAGCAGATTGAATCTAAAAGAAGGAACATATAGTACATCGTGAATTGTTAGGGTAGGTGTGGGTTCCCGAGACATGCGCCCGCGCCCCGCGCGCCCTTGGATAGGGGTGGGCGTACGTGCGGATGCGGGACACCACTGCTCTCGTTCCACCCTCCCTTATTTAGGGGAAGACGAAATCAAAAGTGCGAGAGGAGTGTTGTCTACGATAGCGCGTTGGAATGCGCCTCGGTTGCCTTTAGTGGATTTTTAATTCAATATGGGAACTTGTGGTTTCCCGCATCAAATTATCCCTTTTTTAGGGGATACCAGGATATGGGAATGCATTACCCTTTCATTCTCATTTTCCTTTTTTAGGGAAAACGGAAAAGTGCAAAAAGGATATTGCGGGCGCCCAGCTATATGGATTTTATTAAAAATAGTCTTATGGCCGTTTCGGATCATTATGGGAGCTTTGGGTTTCCCGCATCAAGTTATCTCTTTTTTAGGGGATATCAGGATATGGGAATACATCACTCTTCCATTCTCATTTTCCCTTTTTTAGAGGAAAACAGAAAAGTGCAAAGAATGAGTGTTGCGAGGCCCCACTGGATCCAAAATTTTTAGAGTCGTCATCTTTATTTTAAAGAAAAATAAAGCAAAACCAGAAAAAGAAAAAGAAAACCAGAGATAGAAATGGGTTCGGAGGCTAAGTTACGAGTTGGGAAGGTACTAGGCACCCAACTCGCCCTTTCGGTCTCAAAATAGTTTTTGGCTAAAGCATGCTTATTGTTATATTTATTTAGCAAACAAATAAAACATTAAAAGATAGTAAAATAAAACAAATACATCCGTGGCTACATTATTTACGGACTTGCAGCCATTTCCTTACAATAGTTACAAATGTATTTAAGAATATTTGGCCATTATAATGACTCTTTTACAAAAAAATAAATAAAAAAATGGCTCTTTTACATAATATTTCCTATTCTAATCCGGGCAACACTACGGCTTATATTGACTACATTGTGCCGGATTTAAATAACAACTTTATAAATAATAAATGAACGAAAAAAGAAAGTAAATAAATAAAACGCTCTTAAAGGCTATTACCTTTTAGAGCGGTAGTGTGCTCACTCTATCCTTCAGAGAGAGGGAGTCTTTTTGTTGTTGTTGTTGTTGTTGTTTTGATTTGGGCAGCGTGACTGCTTATTTTGGATAACTTTGGCTCGTTCACTCGGGCAGAGTGAAGGCTTATTTCGGAAGGTTTTGGCCTTTTTGGTTAGGCGGAATAACGGCTTAGTTCTTGTGTATTTTAGCTCATTACTCGGGCAGAGTAACAGCTTACTTTGGGATTTTTTTGGCCAGGGAAGTAAGGTGGATACCTAACTACTAGGCTAGGGATCACTTATAACCGGTGGATTTAAGTTTTGGCGGAGTTTGGACGGGTTTTGGAAGCTTTAGTGGGCTACACACATCTATCTCGCACCTCTCGTAAATATCGCTTCGAAAGAACGCAGAGAGAATTTCCTTCAGCGTTTCTCTCGGATGAAAAATCTGTGTCGAAATGGGGAGCCCAGAGCCTCAATTTATAGGAGGAAAGGAGGACTCATTGGGGGTTCTGAAATTTCTCAGCCTGCTTCCTTGGATTGCACACCAGGCTTCGCGAGTTGCACAATGCGTTAAGTCTAAGTGCTACAGTGAAGACCTTGGTGCCAACTTATCCTTTTCTTGGCGCGGCGCCCAACCTGTCTTTTGGCCGCGCCAAGCTCCTATTCAACTTCCAAATTTGACACTTTCACCCCTCGCAATTCACTGTTTTACGCATCCTGCTTTGCCTTTCGCATTTTTGACTCCTGTAACTTGACATTTGTTAAGTTTGAACAGTTCTTGATATCACATGTAAAATTCATATACCAGGGGTACGCAATTGGGGTGTCTACAGAGCCCCTCAACGATGGAGTTTACGGGTAACCCAAGGCTTACTGAGTAGACGAACATCGTTGATAAACAATAGACTCTTCAATTTCGTTCAATTAAAATGGGAGAGAAATGCAACAGGTAACAGTTATAATGCACAGTTTATCATGCTATCCAAACTCCATAACCTAGACATATTTAGTCGGTTATAACAGGTTATCGTAGTTTTTAAGCAGATATGAATTTGAAGTGCTCTAATGGTCGAACCTACTAGTGTAGGCTGCCTACGTATTCCTTATTAAAGGAAATCAGACCAAACGTAGTTCATGCCAAAAACCTAAACTACAACCAAATGAGGATGTTATGTTCTTCGGGTCAAAACCCGATCAAAAACAAAACAGGAAAAAGATTTTTGTGTTTTTCGAAAAGCCGTATTGGAACGGTCGGGGGCGGCCGCCAAATACGGTATGAAGATTTGAATGTTTTTCGGGAACCATATTCCAACTGGGTAATACCTTGTCATCGAAATATGTTAAGAAGAATTTTCAAAATTGTGTCTGGCTGGTCAATACCTTGTTTCCAAACATAATAAGAAAACTTTCAAATTTCCCGAAAACTGTACTCGACCGATCAAAATCCATCGTCGAGCACGACAAAGAATACTTTCTTCAAGTTTTTCCGAAAATTGTGAAAAGAAATTGTTCTTTTTCCTTCCTTTTCCCCTCTCTCTCTCTCTCTCTCTCTGTTTTTTGTTTTTTTTTTGTTTTTTCAGTATTCTTCTTTTTTTGTGTTTTTGAAATATTCATCTTTTTTTTTTGGTTTTTGAAATATTCATCTTTTTTTTTGAAATATTCACCTTTTTTGTGTTTTTGAAATATTCATCTTTTTTTTTTTTTGGTGTTTTTGAAAACAAAACTCATTTTGAAAAAGAGTTTTTCTTTTATTTGAAACAAAGCCTTATTTTGGGAAGAGTTTTTATTTTATTTTATTTTATTTTATTGAAAACAAAACCTTTTCAGAAACAAGTTTATTGTAGGGTCAGGGTAAGGATACTTTACCTTTCTTACCTTTTGCGCTCGGGTGGCTGCTGCGGATTCGGCTGATTTTGGCATGTCTGCCACTTTTGCCTTTTTAGGTGGGGGACTTTGTTATTATTTTTTCTTTCTTTCTTTTTTTTTATTTTTTTTAATTTTTTTTCTTTTCTTTTTTAATTTTTTAATTTTTTTTCTTTTTCTTTCTTTTGCCTTTTTTCTTTTCTTTTTTTCTTTTTTTTCCCTTTCTTTTGCCACTTGAATTTTTTTTTCTTATATGCTTACTTCGTGGCTGACCTACTGGGGATATTATTTTTTCTTTGTCCTCGAATGGATGGCCGTCAAGTTTTTGGTTAACAGGATTGACTTCGTTAACCCTTTGGTAAGCTCAGGGACCATTTTGGAAACTTTGGAACTTGGGGACTTAAGTGCCGCAGCTCCAAACTTCTGAGGGGTGAAAAGGAAAAAAATCTTTTTCCTCCCTTATAGTGGACGGGAAATGAAGGAAAGGAGCTACTGCTCCTTCCTTCTTTTTCTCTTCTTTTCTCCTTCGTCTCCAGCCTCCGCCATTGTTACTGCTGCCTTTCCTCTTTTCTTTTTATTCTTATTTTTGCTCCTTTTCTCAATTTTCCTTCGCCAATTTCAGTGATTTGTCTAGCAGATGGCATCTTCTTCTCGATCCAGGAAGGGGAAAGCTCCTATGCACCCAGAATCTGAGGAAAGGAGGAAGGAGTTTCCTCCCTTGATTCGGAATAAGCTCAAATATCGGTACTCTACCGATGACTGGGGCAATATTCTCCGAGACCGGAATACTCACGTGTTCAATCTTCCTCCCACCGATGTAAGTTTCTTTCTTTTTCTAGATTTTCCTGGATATACTTCAGATCTGCTAAATTTCTGCACTGTTTGGAACTTTTGGAGCACTCCTGGCTTTATTAATGATGCATATGCATGTCCTATTTATGTCTAAATGATGCAATTAAGTAACGATGCATGAAATTTACATGATTTATTTTTGCGATGCATGATTGAACTAGTGGTCACTATTTGACCCTACTATGCATTATTTATATTATAAATGCAAATGAGGCTATATGATACATGTTTTACATTAAAACATATTTTTGCATGTAATAGAATCACGAGACATACTTTTCGGAATACAATTTAAATTTTCCGAAACGTATTTTTGGATAAAAATGGGACAAAACAGATATATTTTATGCCCTTAAATTCATTTTTCATGCATGCTTATGCTGCAGGGACATAGTAAATGCCATGAGAGTATTTATTTTCATGATTGGCGGCATTTTATCTTCTTTTTAGTGTACCCATGTGGCAGCTTATTAGACAATAAAATGCACATGATGGATGCATGCACTACTTTACTTGATACAAATGTAATGCAGAACAATTATGAGATGATTATTAACATGATGCATGTATATTTTCCTATTTTATTATGTACATGATAAATGCAGTCTAACATGCATATTCTATGATGCCTAGGATATGAAAAATGACTTACTTAAATGCAAAATAATTACATATAATCTCTCTTTTTTTTTGAAAGAATGTAAAAGAATATGGTATATATTTACAATATGTACACATTTTTTAAAAAAAGAATGATAAATGTTTATTTATTTATTTATTATTATTTTTTTAAGAATGGTAAATGTTTATTTATATCAAAATGATTTTTTTGTTTTCTTATTTATTTACCAAAAGAGACTAAATGCTTATTTACATGTGCATTTATGTACGTGTATATAAAAATGGTAAGCGTTTATTTACATTAAGAATAAAAAGTTATTATTATCATGATTATCATTATATATTATTTTTTTTAGCATGCTGCATTTTTATAATTCATAAAGTACAATGCATGCAACATGTTTATTATCTATTCATACTTATTTATTAAAGGACTGTACAAGGAAATATAAGGATAGTGGACTTACCTTTTTCCCTTTTTTTTTTTCAGATTCGCAGGGAATTTATGAGGGTGCGGGCAACATGCGCCAATGTTATGGAAATCTATGCCATGTTGCCCAAGGCAGTGCAACTTTTGGTGGAGGGCTCTGGTTTTAGTACCTTCATGCATTCTTTCAGTCACTTCACCAACTATCTGCCTATCTTTGATGCGCTCAGGGACTTCTGGTGGGACACCACCCATACCTTCCATTTCAGTTGGGGGGAGGCGACCATGAACCCGTATGACTTTGCCGCAATCACGGGCATTCCTACCAGTATCGGGGAGACCCTGGCTCCTGACTTTACTCTCCGTCGGCGTAGGGAGGAGGTAGTGGACCTCCTGGGCTTTGAGCCGAAATTCAAATCGACGGATGAGATTTTTATCGGCAGCGTACGGAGATGGCTTCTCAGTAATGCCGGGCGGGTGCCGGAGAATGATATAGCTGCCGTGACTCGAGTGGCTAGAGCGTTTTTATTTTTCTTTCTTGGCACATCGCTCTTTGCCAACTCCTCTACCACCCTGAGGGTTTCCGTCCTGGCTTGTTTAGCAGATTTTGAGCAAATCCCTTCGTATGATTGGGGACAGGAAGGTTTGGCCGAATTGTATGCTTCTATGGATAGGGCCTGCCGGAATGATTCGCCAACTTTGAACGGATTTGCCCCGGCGTGGGAGGTATATGCCCTTTCCTGCTTTTGTTGTTTTTTTATTTTTTATTTTTTTATGTATACTCGTTTTTTTATTTTTATTATATATTTTTTTTCAACACACTTTCTTTTTGCTCTTTTTTTTTTCTTATTGACAACATTTTTTTTTTGCAGGTCTGAGCCTTCTCCTTTTTTTCATTTTTCGCCGGGTCCTCTCATTCGGCGAGTTCACCAGCCTCCATACTTGTCCCAATATGTTGATGATAACAGGGTTTATTTGACCCAGGACGGTGGTTGCAAAGATAAGGAACGAGTGCTGGAACGGATTGTTAGCTCGAGTCCTGGTACAGTGCACTTCCTTCCTTGGGAGGGTTTGGAGGGGCATTAGGCAGTTGCTTTGGGACTCAGCCGCTGCAGGATACTGATGGTTTCCATTATGGTGGATTCTTTATACATGGGCGAGCGGGTGAACCGTCAGCATCAGTCCGTTTTAGTGCTTCCAGTGGTGCCTCCTTGGCCTCCCTTCTGGGTGATAGAGCCCGATCGGCTGCCAAACAGGTATCAATACCTGGCGAAATACCTTATGCCAGCAACAGATTATCCAATGATGGCGTATGAGGATTTCCTGAGATTAGTGCTGCATCCCCCTTTTCCTGCTCATGTCGTACCCAAGCAGCATTCTGATGCTTCTGCCAGGCCGGGGCCGTCTATTTCATCTCTCGACGAGAACCTGATGTTCACAGAGTCTAATGATATGTTCTCTACCTTTCAGTATCAGTGGGGTGGTAATACGGTAGACCAGGTTCTTCCTAATGTCGAGATTCCCGAGGAGCGTCGTGTCCCTGAAAGCGTGCCTGCTCGGACACATTTACCTTTATTGTCTCTCTTTCTTTATCTCTTTTTTTTTCTTGTTTCTATTTTTTTTATGCATGCATATATATTTTTTCATTACTCTGCGTAGTGGTAAAGTCATTGGAGAAGAGGTAAGTGATCCTACTCATTATGCTGTTGTTCCTGAGAATGTAGATAATTCTAATGAAGAAAGTCAAACGCAAGAAAAAGAAATTCAAGAAAAAGAAACACAAGAAAAAGAAAAAGAACAAGAGGCAGAACCTCTTGAGGAATCATATGTTGCTCCTCCACGATATGTTTCACCAATACCATTCACTGGTAGGTTGATGAAAAACAAGATTGATAAACAATTTACGGAAATTTATAATATGTTGTCTAAAGTGAATATAAATCTTCCTTTGCTCAATGTCATTAAAAATATTCCGTCATATGCCAAGTTTTTCAAAATCTCCACTCTAGGAAGCACAAATTTGAAAAGAACGAGAAAATAATTGTTTCTGAAAATGTTAGTGCAGTATTACAACCTGCACTCCCCCGTAAATTAAAAGATCTAGGTAGTTTCAATATTCAAGTTTCCTTGGGTAGTTCGAAAAAGATGAAAGATATGCTTAATTTAGGTGTGAGTATTAATCTAATGTCTTTCGCTGTTTATAAACAATTAGGATTTGGAAAATTAAAACCCACTACTATGTCCTTACAGTTAGCCGACCGTTCGGTCAAACATCCCTTAGGAATAGTAGAGGATATTTTAGTTCAAGTAGATAAGTTGATCATACTAGTTGATTTTGTGGTTCTAGAGATGGAAAGAAAAATATGCACTAATAATGAAGTTCCTATCTTGTTAGTAAGACCTTTTATGGCCACGGCCAATACCATGATTAATGTAAGAAATGGTAAGCTATCGATGTTAGTTATGGGAGAAACTGTAGAGATTTTAGTTTTTTATGTAATAGACAGACCGAGTGACATGAATGTCTGTTTTTCAATTAATGAAATAGAAAATCTTACAGCCCAAAACTTTGAAGCAAATTTAAATGATAACAAGTTAGAAAAAGAGATGTTCGGAGAAGACTATATTCATAGAGACTTCCCCAATTTAGTATTTGATATGGAAGAATTAGAAAGAGAAATCCTTAAGGATGATGCCAAAAACGAAAAGGAGAAACTAGAAACTCCTAAAGATGATAGTGAAAGTAAAGAAGAAATAAAAATTTCTGAAATAGAAATTGATAAAGATTTAGAAAAAGAAGAATTGAAAATTCCTAAGGAAGATCAAAAAGAAAAAGTTAAACTTAAAGTTCCTAAGTTTATCACATCTATTAAACCCCCTCCTGAAGTAGACTTAAAGCCATTACCATCACACTTGAAATACGCATTTCTTGGGGAAGGTAAAACTTCACCCGTTATAATTGCTGCAGATTTAACGGATCGGAAGAACAAGAAGCAAGCTTGTTAAAAGTTCTATGGACATATAGAAAAGTTATAGGTTGGTCCTTAGCAGATTTGAAAGGTATTAGTCCTTTTATGTGTATGCATAGAATTCATTTGGAAGAAGGTACCAAACCTTCTAGAGAACGCCAAAGAAGACTTAACCCCCATATGGAAGAAATTACAGTTAGGAAAGAAGTGCTTAAACTTCTTGATGCAGGTATAATTTACTCTTTATCTGATGGTAAATGGGTAAGTCCAGTCCAAGTAGTTCCTAAGAAATCAGGAATTAATGTTGTTAAGAATGAGAAAGATGAGTTAGTTCCCACAATAACTATTACTGGCTATAGAATGTGCATTGATTTAAGGAAACTAAATGCAGCTGCAAAAAAAATCACTTTCCTTTACCCTTCATTGACCAAATCCTTGAAAGATTAGCTGGCCATGATTACTATTGTTTTCTTGATGGTTTCTTCGGTTATAATCAGATTCCACTTGTACCAGAAGATCAATAGAAGACTACCTTTACATGTCCCTTCGGTACCTTTGCATTTAGAAGGATGCCCTTTGGATTATGTAATGCCCCTGCCACTTTTCAAAGATGCATGATTTCTATATATTTTTATTTAGTTGAAAGATGTGTAGAAGTGTTCATGGATGATTTTTCAGTATTTAGAAAATCTTTTGATAGTTGTTTAGAAAATCTAACATTAGTTCTTAAAAGATGTTGTGAAACTAATTTGACCATATGTTGGGAGAAAAACCATTTCATGGTTAAACATGGGATATTTTTAGGTCATATTGTGTCTAACAAAAGAATTGAGGTCGATAAAGCCAAAATTGAAGTTATATCCCAACTACCTCCCCCAACTACAGTCAAAGGTGTTACAAGTTTTCTAGGTCATGCAGTTTTTATAGAAGATTTATAAAAGACTTTTCTAAAATCGGTAAACCTCTATGCAATATATTAGCAAAAGATACTGAATTTATTTTCGATCAAGAATGCTTAAATGCATTTAATCTGTTAGAAGAACAATTAACAACAGCTCTTATTTTAACCAGCCCTGATTGGTCTCTCCCTTTCGAGATCATGTGTGATGCATCGAATTTCACGGCTGGAGCTGTGTTAGGATAACGGGTAGATAAGAAACCTCATGTAATTCTTTATGCGAGTAGGACATTGAATGATGCACAACTCAATTATACAACCACTGAAAAATAATTTTTAGTAGTTGTGTTTGCATTAGAAACTTTTCGATTCTACCTGTTAGGTTAAAAAGTATTATATTCTTTGACCATGCAGCCCTAAGATATCTTTTGAGCAAAAAAGAGGCCAAGCCTAGATTCGTTAGATTGATGTTATTATTACAAGAATTTGATATTACTATTATAGATTAAAAAAAAGGAACAGAAAACGTTGTTGCCGACCATTTATCTAGGTTGAAATTTTTACATTTGCTTGAACGTCAACTTCTTGATAATAAAATCCCCATGAATGAAGACTTCACTGATGAACAATTGTTAGCAATTAAAAATTTTGAACCATGATATGCTGATTTTGTGAATTACCATGTCGCAAATATCATTAATTCTGATTTTGATTTTTATTAAAGGAAGAAATTTTTGGCGGATGCTAAAAAGTATTTTTAGGAAAAACCTCATTTATTCAAAATATGTTCGGACTTCTTAATTAGAAGATGTATTCCAGATTAAGAACAACAAAGTATTTTCGCATTTTGTCATGAATACTCTTGTGGTGATCATTTTAGTAGTGGTAAAACTGCTAGGAAAATCTTACAATCTGGTTTATACTGGCCTACCATTTTTAGAGATGCTGAAATATTTTGTAAAACATGTGATAAATGTCAAAGGATTGGTGGAATTAGTAAAAAGAATTAGATGGCCTTACATTATAATCTAGTTATTGAAATTTTTGATGTATGGGATATTGATTTTATGGGTCATTTTTCAGTTTCAAATTCTTGTGAATATATTCTAGTTGCTGTAGACTACGTGTCGAAATGAATAGAAGCCATTACTATCCAAAATAATGATTGTCAAATTGTTGTCAAGTTTTTGGATGATCATATATTTGCTCGGTATGGAGTACCAAAAAAAATAATTAGTGATCAAGAAACACATTTCACCAATCGTTTAATGAACGCGTGCCTTGGGGCTGCCGGCTCCACCCTGCCTTTAAATTCAAATTGTGTCAATTACACCCTTAATATTTTAGAAAATTAAAATTTTCACATTGAAAATTATAGTGGTAGATCTTTCGGCTGTTTGCCCCATTGTTTTAGAGAAAGAATCTCACATGGGAAATTTTGCCCCGAAATGAAGAAAATATAACCAAACATGCCAAACATCTTTATTCAGTTCAAACAATCCCAGAGGCTTGTGTTTAAGTGCACAAAATTAATTAATTACGAAATGAAAACATCGAATTTGTTTAGACATCAAACATACATCGACTAAAATCAACCATTACAAATAATTAATATAAAGCTTCACACATACGAATGCCAACTCCAACGTCCGAAAATTTTCTTTTCTTCTTTTAGTTGTTGAACAATTCATAGATCATCACTTCTTAGTCATGGAAATAACTATGTTGAAGACCTTGGTTTTTTCCTCATAATTACTTAGATGTTCACTCACATATGTTGCATACCTTTCAAATACCTTGTCCAATATCTTGTTTTCGAAATGACTTGCCAGCATAGGTTCTGTCACCGCTCTAATGGTTTTGGCCAGGTTTTTCCCACTAACAAATTTGTCAAATACAAAGTGTTTATTATATTCGTCGTCCTCAGCATCCCAGTTCATTTGAAAAGTATCTAGTCTGTCGACATGAAATGATCCCTCCCGATTAATTATTTCCACTACTTCGTCCTTGTAAGGATGGTAAATAGGCAAGTTGAATGAATCCACCTCTTCTTCTCGAATCATCCCCTATTTCAAATGTAATGATGTTACTCGAATCATTCACAACAACTACAAAATTGTGATGCATCAAAGAAATATGATACATGTACCTCAGTCACCAGATCAAGAAGGGACTTTGCAAGCAGTTCATAGATATAGCAAGTGTCTTTGCTGGTGGGATCAGCAATGCTCCTACCGACAAATGTTAAAACTATATGTCCTTTAGGTGTTAGTTCCTCCGAACGCAATTTTAAAAATGTTGAGAAGTCTTTTTGATATTGCTTGAGATACGCATCAAAAACTTTTAGAGGACTTCTCTTTTCCATGTATACAGCACCCAGATTGTTTTCAATCCCTTCGGGAACCTAGGCATAATTGTTATAGATTATGACAAAAATGTTGAAAGGCTAGGAAATTAATAGGTTATTCATTACTCCCACCGTTTTCAAATAATCGTTCTCTTTGATCCAGCACATCGTTTAACAAAAAAAGTAATTTACTGTATTATATGTATTGGTGTAATGTGTGGTTTTTTTTTTTTTTTGGTTGCCTTTGAGTGTGATAAAAGTGTTTTCCTAAAAAGAATTTTTTTGAAAAATGACAATTATTTTGAAAAATGTAAAAAGGAAATGAGTACAGTTATTCAAAAATGGAGGGAGTATTATTCTCTTAGTGATGAAAATGCTATATATGCTTACCTGAGATAGATAGTGTAGGCTATAAGAGGAGTGAACTAGGTGCATGCTCTCCTTTGGGAAGAGCCGTGCATAAAATGAACCCGGAACTCCTGATATAAGACAAGGCCCAAACTTTTCTCCGTTCTTCCTCTTGAGTTCGGCATAAAATGTTGGTAAGGACTTGAAAATGGTGTTGAAGTCATTATTAGGAAGATCATTCAGGCAAACATGAAACTCGGGTGCTTCGCGATGATTTTCCTGATACAACAAACTGACAGTGTCGATAATATTGGAGATGACCAAAAACGTGTTTGGCCCTGAAGAGCAACCCAAATCTGCTATCTTAAAACACTTTGGAAATTTGCAATCGTTGAGTTTCACTTTCTTGATAGTTTGCTCTAAAACTGGCCATGATTTCCTTATCACAGTTTCCTGAAAAATGAAAGTCTCTATGTGTAAGTGATACTTGATAACATACAATCACACACACACACACACACATGTATATATATATATATATGTATGCATATTTTAGTATAACAGGAGGGAGGATATGTATATAGGAAGGAGAGACCTGAAAAAACGAATTTTTGGCATAGCTAGATGCACCAGTGCCTGCATTCATGTGTAGAACGTTTTGGACATCCATCATTGTCATATTATACTTCTCACCTTTGCCTTAATCTTTGGCATAACTGAGGAAGGACCATCTATATATATTCACTCTCCCTCTTTTGCTATTTTGTGTCACTTCAAAATTACGGGACCCAGCTTGTCATGAATGTAATAAGACGGACTATTGAATAAAATATGATTAGTCCGATTAGTATTATTAATTTCAGTACTATTAGTATCCTCGTTGTTAATTTTCACTTATATATCGGGCATAGTTTTTTTTTAGTGAGAGCGCTAATATTACAACCCTCTCCCTTGGTATTAATAAACTGTCAAAACAACCCTGTTGCCAGGTCTTGGCATCAGAATTTTTTCAAATTTTGAATTTTTTTACTTAATAAACTGTTAAAACAGCCCTGATATCAAGCCTTGGCATCAGTTTTTTTTGATTTTTTTTGTTATAAAAATCTGTAAAAACAATCTTGATGTCAAGAGTTGACATCAGCATTTTTGGCTCTTTTTAGGCCGGATGACTTTTGTCTTAATTAATGACATTTTTGTCATTTGACAATTAATTTGTAATTTTATGAAATGTCCAAAAAATTGATAGTCCTAGATAAAAGCATGTTTCTAAAATTGTATCCACTTGAAAACAGCTTTTATAGATTACATATAGAGGCGTTTTGAAGTGCCTTAATAGAAAACTATTGAATAGCCTCCACATAGTAGTTATTGAGACACTTCTAGGTGTTGTTTTAATAGTTCTATTAAGGCATTTTATGATAGTTAAAACAGTTTGAATTTTCTAAAGCGACACTTGCAAGAGTCACAATAATTAACTTCTCATATTTCAAAATGCTTTACGGGACACTTGTAAATGACACTACAGAAAATATATTAAGGCATTTATATGAATCTCGTAAAGTGGTAGCCTGTTGAGGCACTTGAAATAGCCTCAATAGTCTATTGAGGCTTCGAAACAAGCGACACTTAGTCCAAGTGCCTCAAGGTTCAAAAAGCCTCAATAAGGTACCCCTATTGAGTCACTTTTAAGAGCCTCGTAAGACATAATTTGTTGTAGTGTGTGTAAGTGTGGTACTTAATAACACACACACACACACACACACACACACACACATATATATATATATATATATATATATATGCATATTTCAGTATAACAGAAGAGAGGGTATGTATATAGGAAGGAGATACCTGAAGAAATGAGTTTTTGGCATAGCTAGATGCACCAGTGCCTGCATTCATGTGTAGAACGTTTTGGACATCCATCATTGTGTTATTATATTTCTCACATTTGCCTTAATCTTTGGCATAACTGAGGAAGAATTAACCATCTATATATATTCACTCTCCCTCTTTTGCTCTTTTGTGTCACTTCAAAATTACGGGACCCCGCTTGCCATGAATATAATAAGACATACTATTGAATAAAATGTGATTAGTCCCATCAGTATTATTAATCTCAGTACTATTAGTACTCTCGTTTTTTATTTTTACTTATATATCGGACGTAGTTTTGTGATAAAAAATGTTAATACCAATTTTTTTTAGTGAGAGCGCTAATGTTACAATCCTCTCTCTTGGTATTAATAGTGAGGAGATAATGAATTTAACCGAATAACTTGTAATATTAATCATGACCATATATTACATACCAAACATGCATCAAACAACTTAGTTTATTAATTTTATCTGGTCTTAATACGCCCTCAAAAGGCACTATAGTAAACTAACATGGAACATATTATTATCAACCACGTGCAGCTATATAGAGCTGCTTGTTGTTTGACCAAAACATTGGAAAAATTGTGATAATGGTTTTTTTTTCTTTAAAATCCATCTACTTAATCCTACCTAACAAGTATTAATTGGATGATGTGTGAAATAGTGAGTTTGATCATACGAATTATGATATGCAAGATGGTCCTATATGAGACTGTTTATTTTGTTTTATTTTATATTCATCTCTTGAATATGCATTTAAAATAGACTCATTTATTTAGACTTAAAAAGTCAAATCATGACAAAAATTAAGAAAAACGAGGAGTACTAAATACTCAATCGGTTTAACTCAAAAAATTCACATTTAAAAAATATAATAAATAAGAAATATATAAACATTATTTGAATTGAACGTAGTTAAAAAATATTTGAGTAAAGTCAATATGCATATTAATTAATATCAACTTTGAGAGTGGATTTAAAAAGGTTATAAAAATAAAAATCATCCAATTTTTTTAAAAAATGAACCCTTTAAAAATATCTATTTTTTTTCTCCTCTTAAAGGGGACATAGAAAGGGATCGAACTGAGACCTCATATTTTGTGAAGCCATATATCTACCACTGGGACACCCCTTTAGAGGCCCTTAAAAATTTCTACAACTCTTTTGTTAAGCTTTTTTTGTAGACCGTACGTGCCAACAATCATCACCTCAAAAACCCAAAATCTCAAATTCTTATCCGTTATTAAATTTTTTAAAAAATGCTAAATTTATCATCAAAATTACCACTCTATTGATAATTTTACGAAGTACATATAAGAGCAGCTCCAACGGCATCAAACAAAAGATTGATATTTTTTTATAAACCTTTAGCAAAAGGTTGATGGCATTGGAGAAGTCCACCTCAGCTGCTGCTTTTTTCAACAGGTCCATGCTTTTCAACCGGTTGAAGTGAAGTCACTGTGAGGTCATGCTACAGTGCTGCTACTCATGAATGAAGACTCCACTTTCTTTTTAAGAATACAAAAGATAACCGTTTTTTTTTAATGATCATTTTTTGTTTTTTGTTTTATTTTTTTAAAAATTTATTCTATAAGTTCTCCTATAAATAGATTTGCAAAAAAAAAAAACATTGGGAAATATTTATGTTTTTTTTTCATATGAATGGATTAAAAAATGTTTTATGTTTTTTTCCTATGAATAAAAATGTTTTTTTCAAAAATAAAATTTAAAAATATATAAATTATTTTTTGGACGTATTATATTTGTTTTATAAATATTTATGTTTTAAAATGATATATTTATTTTTGAAAATAAATATATATTGGGAAAGAATAAAATATTTAATTGTGGGTCCATGCTATAAAGCTTTTATGTATGTGAGTAGGTTTATAAAGAAAAGGTGTTTGGAAGAATAAACCTTTTCACGGGTCTATGACTGTGGATGCCCTAAGATACATATTGATAATTATCATCTTAATAATGATAATTAAACCTAAGAAAGTTGAAAAAGTTTTTAGTAAATTATTTATGGTCCCACTAACCAATCCCAATTATTTATATATTTTATGGGACCGTCAAATGGGGGAGGGGGAGATGAAGTATAAAATACACTATTTAATTGTTCATGGATAAAACAAATAACTTTTTTCTTGAAATACACTGGTGTGTGTGCCTATGGGGCAACAATTAAATAGTGTATTTTATACTTCATATCTTTTTTCAAATTATCATCCATATTTCTTTTTTCATCTGTTATTAGTTAATTATTTTTAAAAAAAATATTTATTTTACAAAAATATCTTTATCATTTTATTCTTATTTTTTTACATACTTTAATTATACTCATATACTCATGTGTATTAAAGAAAACCACATATTTTACCAATATTTATAATACAATCAATTTTTTAAAAACGAAATTTTGAATAAAAAAGGACTATTTTAAAAACGGAAGGAGTATTTTTTTAAAAAAATAATATAAAACGAAAAAGAAAAAATGAATACTATTTTTTGAAAGAAACAACTCTCTACCCTCTTGTTTTCTATAAATTGTATGAAACAAAAAAGAAAAAATAATAATTTTAGTCTTTTGTAAAGTGGATTAAGTTGGTTTTCCAAAAAAAAAAAGCATCAACATGGTTTAAAACCCAAAAGGGCAGAAGTCATTTGGGAGGGGGGGTGGTTTTATTGGGCTAAAAAAAGGGTTCAACCATGTTTTTTAATTAAGTAATTTAAATTATTACATTTCCGTAAATAAATTGATGTAACATAATAAATTTTACTCCCTCCGTCCCTAAATTATCGTCTTCCTTTCTTTTTTCGTCCGTCCTAAAATAATTGTCCACTTTGAAACTTACCTTTTTAGAACATCACTTTTACCACTTTACCCTTACTTTTTCACTATACTTTAATTATGGGCCATATATACATGGACATTAATAGAAACTACACATTAAACTAATATAAATAATCAAGTCAATTATTTTTTCTTAAACTGTGCATCGGGTGAAGTAGGACAATTATTTAAGGACGGAGGGAGTATAAGTTATTTATAACGCGCTTAAGACTTATCAATGTTAATCTTTTCAATATAAAAAAACTCAAATGATAAAATTGTAGCAGTTAAAAATTGTCCAAAAGGGATAAGCTTAATTTGACCGGAATAACAATGAGTACATTAACATGAATACATTTATATAATTGTGCATGCCCATTAATTTTAAAGGCTGTGTTTTAAATCCTTAATATTGGTAGAACTTGATGGATTGAGGCTTAATGATTTGATGGTCCATTGCATTTATTATGTGTCCCACCCTTTATTGTCGCATCCTCCATGTGTCATGTGATGTGATGCCAACGTGCGATGATAAGCATTCGGATACAAAGATTATATTTGCAACCACTGAACCGTCAAAAACCGGTTAGCGGGTTGGGTTAATTAACGAGTCAAAAAAACCCATTATATAATGATGTGAGACGGATCAATTCATTTAGATGAAGAATAATTACAAGCCGGTACACTTTTTAAAACATGTTTTCAAATAAATTCAGCTATTTTTTAGACATATCTTTTAGATATAATTTTAGTGCGAAAGTACATAACTACCCTAATTATTGTTATAACCTCCGATGCGAAAACAGAATTCGGCAGTTCACCTCTTTTCTCTCTCCTCTCTCACCCATCTCCATCTCTTCCTCGGTTCCGGCCATCCTCTTCAATTGCTCCGGCCAAATCGCCCCCTCCTAACAGTACATCTCCGGCGAATCAACAGCTCACCGAACCTTTTGATAGGGAAAGATTTACAAAGTCGAAGAAGGAGGCTGGATGCTCTTTTCTCGATGAGTCTCTTGCCACTTTGTTCCTTTCTGATTACGGGAAACAAGATTGACCTCTCATATGCGACATCGGAAGATGAGGTGCTTTACTGACTTGGGGTTGGTGGCCTCACAACGCAAGGGAAAGGTAAATCTAGCGAGACTACGGTGTTCGCCCACTTGAGGTTTTCATGTGCGGCATTGTCAGGAAGATGGGATATGGAGAAGGCTTTAGGTGGGTTTCTCGAGATCAAGTAGGAAGGTTGAGATTTGGTTTATTTGTTTCGTGTTATTTCCTACTAGACTTGAGTTGTGGACATGATATCTGTTTGAATAGCAATGTTTTATATGGTTTCTCACTTGTTAGGGGTTTTGAGTGAAATGTGAGAATGTCCCAACTTATAAATACATGATGTTATGGTTACGTATGCGTGTGATTACGCACTTAAGTCCCACAGTATGAATGCGAGAAGAAAGTTGTTAATATATGTTTAAAGTGTTTAAATATGCTTAAACCCTAAAAAGCAATAAATTATCGAAATTACAAAAAACTCAAAACTAATAAAATCTTCAATGGCCCATAACCCTATCTAAATGACGTTTTTTGGCCTTAAAAATAGCTCGTAAACGAGCTTCGCTCGGTTAATTTTGTCCGTCTTTCCGAGAGCTTCGATTTGATATGCGGCGGGCCCCATAACTCCACCCGAGTCAAAAGTTATGTCCTTTTCCGCGCACCCGATCTAAACGGTCGAGATAATCTAGTGCGAGACTGCCTGCATCACCAAGACTTGGCATCAGAGTTTTTAAATTCATTTTGGTCCTCCAAAATCGTCATCGAGTTTCGGATTGATTTGGTCCTCCAAAATATTAACTACATCGATGCCAAGGCTTGGCATCGAGTTTCGGATTGATTTTTACGTCAAATGCATCCCGATGCCGCACTTGGCATCGAGTTTCGATTGATTTGGTCCTCCAAAATTGTGAAATGCATCGATGCCGTGGCTTGGCATCGAGTTTCGATTGATTTTTGTCCTCCAAAATACTGTCAAATGCATCCTGATGCCAGGGCTTGGCATCAGAGTTTCTGGATAGATTTTTGTCCTCCAAAATACTGTCAAATGCATCCTGATGTCAGGGCTTGGCATCAGAGTTTCTGGATTGATTTTATGTCAAATGCATCCTGATGCCAGCGATTGGCATCAGAGTTTCTGGATTGATTTGGTCATGCATAATGTCTTTGTCAAATGCATCCCGATGCCGCTGCTTGGCATCGAGTTTACGGATTAATTTGGTCATGCATAATACCGTTAATGCATCCCGATGCCGTGGTTTGGCATCGAGTTTTCGATTGATTTTATGTCAAATTCAACCTGATGCCAGGGGTTGGCATCAGAGCTTCTGTATTGTTTTTGGTCATGCAAAATCCAGTCAAATGCATCCCCGATGCCGTGGGTTGGCATCGAGCTTCAGATTGATTTTGGTCCCGCAAAATCCCAATTCAACCCGATGCCGTGGGTTGGCATCGAGTTTCGGATTGATTTTGGTCGCTCAAAATCCAAATTCAACCCGATGCCGGGGTTGGCATCGAAGTTTCAGATTGTTTTGGTCATGCAAAATCCAATAATGCATCCCGATGCCGTGGGTTGGCATCGAGATTCTCAGATTGATTTTGGTCGCTCAAAATGCCTGAACAGTTGTGTTTTCATTAATGGCATTTTTGTCATTTGGCAAGCAATTTGTAGTTATATGAAATGTCTAAAAAATTGATGGTCCTATATGAAAACATGTTTTCAAAATTGTACCCACTTGAAATTCCCCCAATCAATAAAACACCAATCCAATCCAATCCAATCCAATATGGATTGTGGGTCAAATAGGTCAATCCATCAATTTTTGTTACCTAAAGACAACTTATTTTATTTTCAAATTTTCATTGTTTTTTCGACTTTCCTGTACTATACAACCACACAAAATCAAGTAATCAACTAAACTGTTGTCGGCTAACATAAAATAAACAAACTAAAACAACTGAATCTTCATTTCAAACTTCTGCCAAACATTTTATGGACATTCCTCTTAGATGACTAAAAAAACATTGGATGTCAAGACATGACTTCATGTAGGATGACATAGATTAGTATAATCAAAACTGACTGCTACTTAATAATTTAATAAACCTTAGAGTTTTTATATATAAAAAAGTAAAACAAAAAACAAAAAATAATTATAATAAAAGAAAATGAGAGATTACTGGAAGACTATTCAGCAAAAATGAAAGCATACTAGACATGTATTCTTTTTTAAAAAAAATATTTTCAAAACGGGTCAGCCCGTTAAAAACCCACCCTAACCTACTTCAACCCATGACCCATACGGGTCCAACCCATATGACCCGTATTTTTATGGGTTATCAATTTCCCAACCCAACCCACTATTTTAAGCAACCGTTTGGGTTAACCCAACGGGTCCCGACCCATTTTGACGACTCTAGCAACCACCACGCCTTCTGAGGGAATAGTACTTAGATTTATGTCTGTCTTTCAAAGGTCTATTTTTTTTTTAAGGCCGGACGCTTTGTCGTCACTTACTGAATTATACAACCCTTAATTTTTATTATTTTAATCTTTTTTACTATAAAAGTATAAGTTGTCTTTTAAAAATTAATATATGGATAAAATTAACCATTCATTTAATAAATCATCTACTATTTATTTAAGGACAAACAAGTAAATTTATCTTCTTTACTATAAAAATGTGAGTTGTTTTTTAGAAATTAATGTATGGACATAATTAACCTTTCATTTAATAAATCATCCACAATATATTTAAGGACAAACAAGTAAATTTATCATGATAAAAATAATATTTATACAAAGTAATATTTAAAAAATCACTCACCATTGAATAAGGTCTTCATATACAACTATTAACCGACAAGTATGACGCATGTCAGTTTCAAAAGAATACAACATGTATTACGAACTTTCGTATAATACACCACTACCCAAAAGTAATGGTGGACACAAAGATTTTCTCAACTGAGGGCACAAATTTAATAAATTTTACAAATCATAATTGTCTCATACGGTTTTTCATTTTTTGAAAATGTTTAAATATATCATCGTTTGCAATGCTCTTAAGCAAATATTTTTCAATAAAACATACAATATAATCATTTTAAAATTGATCACAAATTCGGTTTCGTAAATATGTCATAAAAGTATTCAAATAAAAAAAATTATCACAAATTAACTACTTTAACCCTAAATTAAAATGTTCTACTTTCAAATTAAATAAATAGACATTTCCTACCAAAATATTGACACACAAATTTAGGAAATAAAACAATATTATCATATCATCTTTCACATACTCACAATTCACAACAATTACACAAATTAAATACTCTATTAGTGCTATTTCAAAATTTAGGTTATTTCAAATTTGAGCTATTTTAAAATTAGGGTTATTTCAATTTTAAAAATTTAAATCAAAATTATAATTTAGAAATTCACGCAATCTGATTCAGACAATTATACTTTCGAAATTGACAATCACAATTGGGAAGGATGATCCTTGTGGATTCTGTTGTGAATGTCCTTGGATCTGTCAGTTATAATTTTCTCTTCAACAGATTCTGAAATTGTTTCTGCATTCTTCAATGAAGTCCCCGATGAAGTTACATTGGAGCCTTCATTTACTTCAGTAGTCTTTGAAACAACTATTTCATGTCTGGCTGTTGAAATTACTTCAGGTTCTAAAGTTTGCAGTATTTCTAGGAGATCACCAACCTGGTCTTTAGCACTTTTTCTTCCCAAATCAGATAAAGCATCAAAAATAATATTCATGGATTCTTGTGATTCGAAGAAGAAGAAAGCAATTAGTACACTCTCAAGAAAAAAACAAGAAGAATTCTTGTAGCTCAAACACAAAGCTTGGTAAGTAGAATTAACATGAATAAATTAACCAAGACAAGCGAGAATATTCGACTTTAGCTATAGTACTTAGCCAATTAAGATTAGAATGAAATGATAACGAGAAAATTTTGAAAGATAAAGAAGTGTTTTAGCAAAACAAGCGATGTAAATTTGACTTGTTCAAATAAAACTAGAAGAATTACTTGACAATTGTAAGAGTTACTAAAAATATATATACACATAAAGAAAATTGAAGAAATGAAGAAAGATGGAAGATAAGAAAATAAATACGAGTAAATAAAAAATATTTGGATAATTGAAAATAGTTAGTTTGTAGGTTAAAATAAGGAAAATACAATAATCAAAAAATATTAAACAAAATTAGACTAACCACAACTAAATATATAACGAAATAAAAAATAGATAACAATAGATATTTTGATAAACTAACAACAGTAAAAATATGAGATAAACTCATGAGCATCCTAAATAAATTAGGAAAAGCGAATATCACTTTAAGAACTCCACAAAAATAAGATTTAATATGAAGTTATATAACACTTTTCAAATGTATTTTAAATACAACTCATATTAATTTTGATATCAAAACATCTTGAGATAGAGGAGTATATTTCTTAATTCAATTATACATAACATTCAATTTTCAAAAGAGAAACACAGAGCAGCTAAGCATGAATGTCTTAGATCATGTCTAAAAAGATATGAAAATGTATAATCAAAACAGTATAGTGATACGAATTGTCACTACTAGAAAAATGACCTTTAGTGACGGAATTTTCCGTAAAGCGAAATTCGTCGCTAAGGCCCCAGCGGAATGAATTTTTCGTCGCCATTCCGTCGCTAATTCTTCGTCGCTGATGCCGGCGGACCAATTTCCGTCGCTAAAGGCAGCCTTTAGCGACGGAAATTTCCGTCGCTAAAGGTTGATTTTCAGCGACGGAATTTTCCGTCGCTAAAGGTTGATTTTCAGCGACGGAATTTTCCGTCGCTAAAGGTTTTTTAAAATTAATTAAAATTGAATTTCAGCGACGGAAATTTCCGTCGCTAAAGGCTGAATTTCAGCGACGGAATTTTCCGTCGCTAAAGGTTTTTTAAAATTGAATTTCAGCGACGGAATTTTCCGTCGCTAAAGGCTATTTAAAATAAATTAAAATTGAATTTCAGCGACGGAAAATTCCGTCGCTAAAGGCGTTTAAAAATTTATTAAATTTGAATTTCGACGGAAAATTCCGCTAATAATGTAAAAAAATTTAAAAACCCCAAAAATACTATTATTATAAATTTTTGTACCTAATAATATAACAATTAATACAAAACTAAAGATACAAAATAAACAATAATATAAAACCAATTTAAAAACATAAAACTGTAAATGTTATTACAACAATCCATGTAAAATATACTGTAAATGTTATTACAACAATCCATGTAAATTATACATAACAATTAATACCAAAAACTTGTTTCTAGAGTTAACTTGTAAATTTAAACTTGTACAAATCCATGTAAACCATATCTAATAAAAAAAGCTAAAAATAAAATTAAAAAAATCCTACGACATGAGTATCAAAAAAACTTCATCTTCACAGCAATCAGCTAGAAAACCTGTCCAAGTAAAATTACTATTTTGATTAAAAATCAACAAGAAAAAGTAAGTCATTGTTTTCATATGATCAAACAAGAAGCTTTAGAAGCTTACCATAGGAATACATTTATGGCATAATCATCATTTCTTTGCGTTTTTTGTTGGATAAACCTAAACATGTACAAGTTATCCAAAATCAATTAGTTAATAATAATAACAAAAATGGTCCAACCCCATTTCCCCCACCCCCAATATGAGTATTAAACCAGAGGAATGGAAAGAGAAGAAATAGAATAAATGTTGCTTGAAAGTAAGCACGTTCGGTTTCAAAGTCCCCCTACTTACATACAGTTATGTTGTTCGGTTTCAAAGTCAATTAAACTACAACCATGTATTTCATAGCATCAACATGGCTACCTAGCTAACAAGCGTACATAAATCGATGTTTAAACATTAATACACTAAATTTACATTAACACCCCCTTTGTTTCTTACCATTTACACTAACACCCCCTAAACGTACATACAATTATCTTTTTTGGTTTCAAAGCCAACTAAACTGCAACCATGGATTTCATAGCATCAACATGGCTACCCATCTAACAGACGTACATAAATCAATGTTTAAACATTAATACACTAAATTTACACTAACACCCCCCTAAACGTACATACAGTTATGTTGTTCGGTTTCAAAGTCAAGTAAACTAAAACCATGGATTTCATAGCATCAACATGGCTACCCAGCTAACAAACGTACATAAACCGATGTTTAAGCATTAATACACTAAATTTATACTAACACCCCTTTAATTCTTACCATTTACACTAACACCCCTCAACGTACATACAATTATCTTTTTTGGTTTCAAAGTCAATTAAACTACAACCATGGATTTCATAACATCAACATGGCTACCCAGCTAACAAACGTATATAAATCGATGTTTAAGCATTAATACACTAAATTTACACTAACACCCTTTTATTTCTTACTATTTACACTAACACCCTTTTATTTCTTACTATTTATACTAACACCCCCCAAACTTACATAAAGTTATCTTTTTTTATTTCAAAGTCAATTAAACTACAACCATGGATTTCATAGCATCAACATGGCTACCCAGCTAACAAACGTACATAAATCGATGTTTAAACATTAATACGCTAAATTTACACTAGCATACGTACCATACAAACTAACATGTATATTTCATGTATATTTCATCTACAATATAAAAATAGAATTATAACATTTTAATTACACACTAACATTTAAATAACAGCCCACACAACAGCCCCGAAACAGCCCACACAACAGCCCCGAAACAGCCCCGTAAACTACAAATTTACGCAAACTCAAAAGGTGTCAACTACTTCTTAGTTCTTATTCCCCTGATGTGCAAAAGGTCTCGCTATCAGTTTACAAGATGTCCAAAATAGCATGCCTTAATGGATAATCATGCAGCAAATATTGTAAATAAAGGGTGTCAAGAAACATGATGTCTCATATAAATTTCTCAAATAACGCGAGTTATATTTCTAAAAAACAAAGCAACTGAAACCACTATGCATATAAAATTTCTCAAATAACACGAGTTCAATATCTAAAAAAGAAAGCAACAGAAACAATCGTGCATATAAAATTTCTCAAATAATGCGAGTTCAATTTCTAAAAAAAAATTAATCCTATAAAAAAAAAAGGCAAAGGGTTACACTTTACCTATCAAAAAAAAAATCCTAAATCAATTATTCAATGCATGAGGATAGCAAATTGAGAAAGAAGTGACCCACTGTTATAGGGTGCATAAATGGAGGATCTTAAACCATGATAAGGGACGACATAAATTTGAATTCAGGTCAACATCAAATCAAGGATTATTCATGCCACATAGAAGTTCAACCTCAAACCATGTACTAAAATAAATTTTTCAAATGTAGTAAGTTTTTAATTCATGTAACAATCAAAAGCAAGCATTATTCACGCTCCTACAACCGTGCACGAAGGAGAAGAAAATAAACCACTAGTCTGAACAGTATCCGAAGATGGCACTTGAAAGTTCATTTGTACTATCAAGCTCTTCCACCCAAAAGCATTAATTCGGTACCAACATACCTGATAGACAGAAGAATGGAGTCCATCACGCCCAGCACATCCGGAGCAGATTTACAAATACCTTCAATCTGAACCTTCTTATCTCTCACAAGTGGCAGAAGGCATCGAGACCACTCATTTGGTATACGCCCAATGCAGGCGTAAAATCAAGAAATTATATCATTTAAAATGCATAGACCACCTTCGGTAACATTTCGCAGCTCCCCTTTATTTCTCGTGTTTTACTCCCTCTATTCCACTCAAAGGGTCTTACTATCCATTTGGGATGTTTCCTCCATAGTCTCATTTGAAAATAAAGCATACCATTCCCATGATGTTTGAACTTCACCCCTCATAATGAATTAAACAAGTTGATCACGATACCAATGAAATACTCCCTTCGGCCAAAGAAAAATTAGAAAATACTCCCACTTTTCTTAGTTATCTTATCTGAAATAAACTTTGACCAAAAATTGATGAATAAAAAAATTACTTATCCTTGCAAAATTCAAAAAAAAAATGATAGTAGTCTTAATATAGCATCAATGATTGAGATATCATTACCTAACCCATCGTAAAAGAATGATAAATAGTGATTTGATATTGTCCTAGACTTTTCAATAAGGAAATAGTACAATTTTTTGGGGACGGAGGGAGTAGATGATAAGGATTACAGGCTTAAAATTTCGACTTTAAATTATGCACTTTTGACCGGAACCTAGAGAGTCCATTTTATCGGGGGGGGTTTCGAACTTTTAAGCAAAAATTAACAGGTTGCATTTACAAATACACGGTAGTAACTCTTACCTAACAAATATTTCACCAAGTAAATCTCATATTATTATTATTATTATTACTCAATAAAAGTATGATCTCATGAAAGAATACCTCGCCGGAATCATTGGTAGAGAACCTCACTATCTCGAGCAAGCGGGTCAACACGGCCACCGCCAAACTTCCCCTGCCCGTTCAACTTTCTTTCAGAAGGAAAAGTAAAATGCACTTGATCACCAGGCCTTAGCCTCCTCCCTTTACAAGTAGACAATCCACTAACTTCACAACAACCCACGAAGGACACCGGATGGCGTCGGGATGGAAGAAGAATTTGGAGTCGACAGGAAGTCATTTGGGTATGAAGACGACGAAGGACACCGGAGAAGAAGAAGGGGCTCGAACTGGGTTGTTGATGGAGCAGAGGGTTACAGCTTGAAATGGGGGCTGTGGCGGTTGGCGATGGATTGTGGGTGGAGATGGATTCGCCGGTGAAGAAGAGATGAAGAGGGATGGGTGAGATTCGTCGGAGAAGAAGGAGGATCCGGCTGGATTGAGTGAGATTGCGGCTGGGTTTGAACGGAGGCATAGATGAAGGGGTTCATTCGCTTTGAGAAGAAGGAGAGTCCGGAGCTTGTGATGTGGAGGATTACGATGAGAATAGGGATTCAGGGCGGTTTGAAGACGGGGCTACTGGATACGGGGACGAAGGGGTTGGATTGATTGATGGCTGGGGCCGGAGGAAGACGGGATGGAGGCGGCGAATCTGGGAGATGAAGCCGGGATGGAGTAGGTGTCGGGATGGAGTATCTTTTCCTTGTATTTTTCTTCTTTTTTTTTTTTGCTTTATGAAAAACTGACCATGAACTTCTTCCGGCACTACATTCTGTATATGTCAAGAAGGTGGGAAAATTGGGCGGTAAAATGAATTTTTGGGGAATTTTGGGGTTGGCGGTGGAGGGAGTTTTAATTTTTCGGGAACATGATTATAAATTGATTTGAAATTATATTTTTATAATTTTAAATACTTTCTTCGTTTTGGCTAAATAGTCTTCGTTTGAAAGTCATTTTTTTAAAGAAATTGATAACTTTAGTAGTTTATTAGTAATAAAATGACACTTTTATATCTTAATTTTTTAATTGGACTCTTTAAATAACAAATCTCAAATATTTCAAAACATTATTTATTAATATAATATCATTCATTAAAATTATTAACATCAATATAATTACAAAAATTAAAATATTCACATCAATTTTAAACGATTTGATGCATTGTCGTGAACAAATTGAGGTGTTTTCCAATTAGAAAGAGTGTTTGAGATTAGGGTTCAGAGTTGTATTTATACCTAAGGTTTTTTGTGTGTTTTTAGTTGTGGGTTTATAAATACAATACAATTTACATTGTCTTTGTTTATCTTCAATTTAATTTATTAAATAGATGAAACGGTTTTAATTGATTTTTTATTCTTAATTTATATTTTCAATTTATAGCTTTTATCTTTAATTTAATTTAATTAAAAAAAGTGTGTGTGCGTAATGCATAATATAATATTATTAAATTATCAAATACAATTTAATTTAGTTAATTTAGTTCAATAATATTATTTAGTCTTTCACAATCTTGTTGTCTTTGTTTATCTTGGATTTAATTTATTAAATAGATAAAACGGTTTTATTTGATTTTTTTTCTTAATTTATATTTTTCAATTTATAGCTTTTATCTTTAATTTAATTTAATAAAAAAAATGTGTGGGCGTAATGCATAATATAATATTATTAAATTATCAAATCCAATCTTGTTGTCTTTGTTTATTGTGAATTTAATGCATCAAATAGATAAAACATTTTTATTTGATTTTTTTTCTTAATTTATATTTCCAATTTATAGCTTTTATCTTACGTTATGTTAAGTTAAGTTAAGTTACGCTACGTTAAGTTAAGTTAAGTTACGTTAAGTTAAGTTTAGTTAAGTTAAGTTAAGTTAAGTTAAGTTAAGTTAAGTTACATTACGTTAAGTTACATTAAGTTACATTACGTTACGTTAAATTAAGTTAAGTTACGCTACGTTAAGTTAAGTTAAGTTACGTTAAGTTAAGTTACGTTAAGTTAAGTTAAGTTAAGTTACGTTACATTAAGTTAAGTTAAGTTACACTACGTTAAGTTATGTTATGTTAAGTTAAGTTAAGTTACGTTAAGTTAAGTTAAGTTAAGTTAAGTTACGTTACGTTACGTTAAGTTACATTAAGTTACATTACGTTAAGTTAAGTTAAGTTAAGTTACGTTAAGTTAAGCTAAGTTAAGTTAAGTTAAGTTAAGTTAAGTTAAGTTACGTTATGTTAAGTTAAGTTAAGTTACGTTAAGTTAAGTTATGTTAAGTTAAGTTAAGTTACGCTACGTTGAGTTAAGTTAAGTTATAATGCTCCATCGTAGTCCATTATAACATTTCACCATTAATAGGCGTAACGTGTTTTCATGTTATAATGGTCCATCGTACTCCATTAAACCATTTCGCCAATAACCGTCACGTGTTTTCATGTTATAATGGTCCCATCGTAGTCCATTATACCATTTCGCCAATAGACGTAGCGTGTTTTCATGTTATAATGGTCCATCGTACTCTATTATAACATTTCGCCAATAGGTGTAGCGTGTTTTTCATGTTATAATGGTCTATCGTACTCCATTGTACCATTTCGCTAATAGACGTACCGTGTTTCATGTTATAATGGTTCATCATACTCCATTATACCATTTAGCGTAGCGTGTTTTCATGTTATAATGGTCTATCGTACTCCATTGTACCATTTCGCTAATAGCGTTGGTGTTTCATGTTATAATGGTTCATCATACTCCATTATACCATTTCGTCAACAGGCGTAGCGTGTTTTCATGTTATAATGGTCTATCGTACTCCATTGTACCATTTCGCTAATAGACGTACCGTGTTTCATGTTATAATGGTCCATCGTTATGTTAAGCTAAGTTAAGTTACGTTACGTTTAAGTTAAGTTAAGTTACGTTACGTTTAAGTTAAGTTAAGTTACGTTAAGTTAAGTTAAGTTAAGTTAAGTTAAGTTAAGTTAAGTTAAGTTAAGTTAAGTTAAGTTAAGTTAAGTTAAGTTAAGTTATGTTAAGTTACGTTTAAGTTAAGTTATGTTACGTTACGTTAAGCTAAGTTAAGTTAAGTTAAGTTAAGTTAAGTTAAGTTAAGTTAAGTTACGTTACGGTTAAGTTAAGCTAAGTTAAGTTAAGTTAAGCTAAGTTAAGTTAAGTTAAGTTAAGTTACGTTACGTTAAGTTAGGTTAAGTTAAGTTATGTTATGTTATGTTAAGGTACGTTACGTTTAAGTTAAGTGAAGTTAAGTTAAGTTAAGTTAAGTTAAGTTAAGTTAAGTTCGTTAAGTTAAGTTAAGTTAAGTTACGTTACGTTTAAGTTAAGTTAAGTTACGTTACGTATAAGTTAAGTTAAGTTACGTTAAGTTAAGCTAAGTTAAGTTATGTTATGTTATATTAAGTTAAGTTAAGTTAAGTTAAGTTAAGTTAAGTTAAGTTAAGTTGTTAAGTTAAGTTAAGTTAGTTAAGTTACATGTTAAGTTAAGTTACATTAAGTTAAGTTAAGTTAAGTTAAGTTAATTAAGTTAGAAGTTAAGTTAAGTTAAGTTAAGTTAAGTTAAGTTAAGTTAAGTTAATGTTAAGTTAAGTTAAGTTAAGTTGTTAAGTTAAGTTAGTTAAAGCTAAGTTAAGTTAAGTTAGTTAAGTTAAGCTAAGTTAAGTTAAGTTGCGTTACGTTAAGTTAAGTTAAGTTAAGTTAAGTTAAGTTAGTTTTAAGTTAAGTTAAGTTAGTTAGTTAAGTTAAGTTAAAGTTAAGTTAAGTTAAGTTAAGTTAAGTTAAGTTAAGTTAAGTTAAGTTAAGTTAGTCAAGTTAAGTTAAGTTAAGTTAGTTAAGTTAAGTTAAGTTAGTTAAGTTAAGTTACGTTAAGTTACATTAAGTTACAGTTAAGTTAAGTTAAGTTAAGTTAAGTTACGTTAAGTTAAGTTAAGTTAAGTTAAGTTAAGTTAAGTTAAGTTAAGTTAAAGTTAAGTTAAGTTAAGTTAAGTTAAGTTAAGTTAAGTTAAGTTACGTTTTAAGTTAAGTTAAGTTAAGTTACGTTAAGTTAAGTTAAGTTAAGTTAAGTTAAGTTAAGTTAAGTTAAGTTATGTTACGTTTAAGTTAAGTTAAGTTAAGTTACGTTACGTTAAGCTAAGTTAAGTTAAGTTAAGTTAAGTTAAGTTAAGTTAAGTTAAGTTAAGTTAAGTTAAGTTAAGTTAAGTTAAGTTAAGTTAAGTTAAGTTACGTTAAGTTAAGTTAAGTTAAGTTAGTTAAGTTAAGTTAAGTTAAGTTATGCTAAGTTACGTTTAAGTTAAGTTAAGTTAAGTTAAGTTAAGTTAAGTTAAGTTAAGTTAAGTTAAGTTAAGTTAAGTTAAGTTAAGTTAAGTTAAGTTAAGTTAAGCTAAGTTACGTTACGTTAAGCTAAGTTAAGTTAAGTTAAGTTAAGTTATGTTAAGTTAAGTTAAGTTAAGTTAAGTTAAGTTACGTTAAGTTACGTTAAGTTAAGTTAAGTTAAGTTATGTTACGTTAAGTTAAGTTAAGTTAAGTTAAGTTAAGTTAAGTTAAGTTAAGTTAAGTTAAGTTATGTTATGTTACGTTTAAGTTAAGTTAAGTTAAGTTACGTTAAGTTAAGTTAAGTTAAGTTAAGTTAAGTTAAGTTAAGTTAAGTTAAGTTAAGTTAAGTTAAGTTAAGTTACGTTACGGTTAAGTTAAGTTAAGTTAAGTTAAGTTAAGTTAAGTTTGCGTTAAGTTAAGTTAAGTTAGTTGTTACGTTAAGAGGTTACGTAAGTTAAGTTAAGTTAAGTTAAGTTAAGTTAAGTTAAGTTAAGTTAAGTTAAGTTAAGCTAAGTTAAGTTAAGTTAAGTTAAGTTAAGTTAAGTTAAGTTAAGTTAAGTTAAGTTAAGCTAAGTTAAGTTAAGTTAAGTAAAGTTAAGTTACGTTACTTTAAGTTATAACATTTTGCCAATAGGCATAGCGTGTTTTCATGTTATAATGGTCCATCGTAGTCCATTATAAGATTTCGCCAGTAGGCGTAGCTTGTTTTCATGTTATAATGGTCCATCGTACTCCATTATACCATTTCGTCAATAGGCGTAGCGTGTTTTCATGTTATAATGGTCCATCGTAATCCATTATACCATTTCGTCAATAGGCGTATCGTGTTTCATGTTATAATGGTCTATCGTACTCCATTATACCATTTCGCCAATAGGCGTATCGTGTTTCATGTTATAATGGTCCATCGTACTCCATTATACCATTTCGTCAATAGGCGTAGCGTGTTTTCATGTTATAATGGTCTATCGTAATCCATTATACCATTTCGCCAATAGGCGTATCGTGTTTCATGTTATAATGGTCTATCGTACTCCATTATACCATTTCGCCAATAGGCGTATCGTGTTTCATGTTATAATGGTCTATCGTACTCCATTATAACATTTCGTCAATAGGCGTAGCGTGTTTTCATGTTATAATGGTCCATCGTAATCCATTATACCATTTCGTCAATAGGCGTATCGTGTTTCATGTTATAATGGTCCATCGTACTCCATTATACCATTTCATCAATAGGCGTATCGTGTTTCATGTTATAATGGTTCTATCGTACTCCATTATACCATTTTGCCAATAGCGTAGCATGTTATAATGGTATCGCCAATAGCGTGCTTTTTATGTTATAATGGTCCATCGTACTCCATTATAACCATTTAAATAAATAAGCGTAGCGTGTTTCCATGTTATAATGGTCCATAGTACTCCATTATACCATTTCGTCAATAAGTATCGTGTTTCATGTTATAATGGCTCATGTCGTGCTCATTATATCATTTCGCCAATATGCGTATCGTGTTTTCATGTTATGTTCATTACCTTAAGTCGCCAATAGGCGTATCGTGTTTAAGTTATAAGTCCATTAACGCCCATTATGGCCATTTCGCTGTTAAGGCATTATGTTAATTTCACGTTAGAAGTCCATAATTCCATTTAAATTCGCCAAAGGCGTTAAGTTAAGCCAGTTATGGTCCATCGCATCCATTATATCATTTTCGCCAAGCTAGGAGTTAAGTTAAGTTAAGTTAAGTTAAGTTAGAGTTGAGTTAAGTTAAGCCAAGTTAAGTTAAGTTAAGTTCGTTAAGCTGTTAAGTTAAGTTAAGATTTTAAGTTAAGTTAAATTAAGTTGAGTTAAGTTTGCCAAGTTAAGTCAAGCTAAATTAAGTTAAGTTGCCGGAGTTAAGTGCCGCTAAATTAAGTTAAGTTAAGTTAAGTTAAGTTAAGCTACGTTACGTTTAAGTTAAGTTAAGTTAAGTTAAGCTAAGTTAAGTGAAGTTAAGTTAAGTTAAGCTAAATTAAGTTAAACTAAATTAAGTTAAGTTAAGTTAAGCTAAATTAAGTTAAGTTAAGTTAAGTTAAGTTAAGTTAAGTTAAGTTAAGTTAAGCTACGTTACGTTAAGTTATATTAAGTTACGTTACGTTAAGTTAAGTTAAACTAAATTAAGTTAAGTTAAGTTAAGTTAAGTTAAGTTAAGTTAAGTTAAGTTAAGTTAAGCTATGTTACGTTTAAGTTAAGTTACGTTAAGTTAAGCTAAGTTAAGTGAAGTTAAGTTAAGTTAAGCTAAATTAAGTTAAGTTAAGTTAAGTTAAGCTAAATTAATTTAATTTAATTTAATTTCAATTTAAGTTAACGTTAAGTTACGTTAAGTTAAGTTAAGTTAAGTTAAGTTGTAATGTGAATGTTTTATTTTTTGTAATTATATTGATGCTAATCATTTTAATTATTGATATTATATTATTAAATTAACATTTCAAATATTATTTTAATTTAATTTCAATTTAAGTTAACGTTACGTTAAGTTAAGTTAAGTTGTAATTTGAATTTTTTATTTTTTGTAATTATATTGATGCTAATCATTTTAATTATTTATATTATATTATTAAATTAACATTTCAAATATTATTTTAATTTAATTTCATATATTTTTGATATTTTATATTAAATTCAATTTAATTTTTTCATTATCATTGGCAAATTTAAATTATTTGAAATTAAATTTAATTATTTTTTAAAATCCTTTT
>CM028378.1:92195991-92297151 GCA_013146195.2 Codonopsis lanceolata | reverse complement strand
TTAAATGCATTTAAGCATTCTTGATCAAAAAATAAATTCATTATCTTTTGCCAAAAGATTGCATAAAGGTTCTGATTTTGAAAAGTCTTTTATAAATCTTCTATAAAAACCTGCATGACCTAGAAAACTTCTAACACCCTTGACTTGTAGTTGGGGGAGGTAATTGTGATATAACTTTGATTTCGGCTTTATCGACCTCAATCCCTTTATTAGACACAATATGACCTAAAACTATTCCATGTTTAACTATGAAATGACTTTTCTCCCAACTTAGGGTCAAATTAGTTTTACAACATCTTTTAAGAACTGATGTTAGATTTTCTAAACAATTATCAAAAGATTTTCCGAATACTAAAAAATCGTCCATAAACACTTCCACACATCTTTCAACTAAATCCGAAAATATAGAAATCATGCATCTTTGAAAAGTGGCAGTTGCATTATATAATCCAAAGGGCATCCTTCTAAATGCAAAGGTACCAAAGGGACATGTAAATGTAGTCTTCTCTTGATCTTCCGGTGCAAGTGGAATTTGATTGTTACCAAAAAAACCATCAAGAAAACAATAATAATCATGGCCAGCTAATCTTTCAAGGATTTGGTCAATGAAGGGCAAAGGAAAGTGGTCTTTCTTTGTAGTCGCATTTAGTTTCCTTAAATCAATGCACATTCTATAGCTAGTAATGGTTCTTGTGGGAACTAACTCATCTTTCTCATTCTTAACAATAGTAATTCCTGATTTCTTAGGAACTACTTGAACTGGACTAACCCATTTACTATCATATATCGGGTAAATGATACCTGCATCAAGAAGCTTAAGCACTTCTTTCCTAACTGCTTCTTCCATATGAGTGTTAAGTCTTCTTTGACGTTCTCTAGAAGGTTTGGTACCTTCTTCCAAATGAATTCTATGCATACACATAGAAGGAATAATACCTTTCAAATCTGCTAAGGACAACCATATAGCTTCTCTATGTGTCCATAATACTTTTAACAAGCTTGTCTCTTGTTCATTCGTTAAATCCGCAGCAATTATAATGGGTAAAGTTTTGCCTTTCCCAAGAAACGCATATTTCAAGTGGGATGGTAATGGTTTTAAGTCTACTTAAGGAGGGGATTTAATAGTTGGGATAAACTTAGGAACTTCAAGTTTAACTTTTTCTTTTTGATCCTCCTTAGGAATTTCATATTCTTCTTTTTCTAAATCCTTATCAATTTCTATTTTAGGACTTTCTATTTCTTCTTTACTTTCACTTTCATCTTTAGGAGCTTCTAGTTTCTCCTTCTCTTTTTTTGGCATCCTTCTCTAGGAGTTCTCTTTCTAATTCTTCCATATCAAATACTAAATCGGGGAAGTCTTTATGAACATAGTCTTCTCCAAATATCTCTTTCTCTAACTTGTCATCATTTAAATTTGTTTCAAAGCTTTGGGCTGTAAGATTTTCAATTTCATCAATTGAAAAACAGGCATTCATGTCGCTCGGTCTGTCTAATGCATCAAAAACTGAAATCTCTATAGTTTCTCCCATAACTGACATTGATAGCTTACCATTCTTCACATTAATCATGGTGTTGGCCATGGCCATAAAAGGTCTTCCTAACAGCATAGGAACTTCATTATTAGTGCATATTTTTCTTTCCATCTCTAGAACCACAAAGTCAACTGGTAAAATCAACTTATCTATTTGAACTAAAATATCCTCTGCTATCCCTAAGGGATGTTTGACCGAACGGTCGGCTAACTGCAAGGACATAGTAGTGCGTTTTAATTCTCCCAATCCTAATTGTTTGAAAACAGTGAAAGGCATTAAATTGATAATTGCTCCTAAATCAAGCATAGCTTTCATCATTTTCGAACTACCCTAGGAAACTTGGATATTGAAACTGCCTAGATCTTTTAATTTAGGGGGGAGTTCAAGTTGTAATACTACACTAACGTTTTCAGAAACAATTATTCTCTCATTCTTTTCGAATTTGTGCTTTCTAGAGTGGAGATCTTTAAAAAAACTTGGCATATGACGGAATATTTTTAATAACATTAAGCAAAGGAAGATTAATATTAACTTTGGACAACATGTTATAAATTTCCGTAAATTGTTTGTCAATCTTGTTTTTCATTAACCTACCAGGGAATGGTATTGGTGGAACAAATGGTGGAGGAGCAACATATGGTTCCTCAAGAGGTTCTGCCTCTTTTTTTTTTTCCTTATCTTGAATTTCTTTATCTTGGATTTCATTATCTTTATCTTTAACTTGGATTTCTTCACCAGAGTTATCTACATTATCAGGAATATCAGTAGAATGAATAGGATCACTTACCTCTTCTCCAATGACTCTACCACTACACAAAGTAGTGATAGATTTTACTTGTTTTGTTTGACTAGAGAACTTCCCTTCTCTTCCTTGTAAAGCTTGAGCAAGGTCTATCCTAAAGCCGTCAATGGCTTCCATAACATGTCTGTTGAAAGTAGTCTACCTCCCTTCAAATCCATCAGATTTTGCTTCTAAAATCTGTAATTGTCCTTGCTTAGGAAATTGTTGAGGCTGCAATGGCTTATTTCCTCCCCATGAAAAGTTAGGGTGATTCCAACGTGGATTGTAAGTGTTGGAATAGGGATCATTTCTTTGTCTTGGAGGGTACGTATTCATAGCATTAGCCTGTTCAGGATACAAAGCACTAGATGGACAAAAGTTAATAGCATGATAATTTAATCCACAAATAGCACACAATTCTTGAATTTGTGATCTACTTTGTAATAGGACTTCTACTTGTGCCTTTAATTGTTCTATTTGTGCTTGAGTATCTGAATTATCTTGAACTTGGAACAAACTTCTACTTTTACCTCTTGTACTTTTCTGTTGGGAATTTGCACTTAACATCTCAAATAAAACTTTCTAATTCAGCTGGTTTCATTCTACTAATAGAACCACCAGCTGCACTATCAACCATAGTTTGCAAAGCGGGTGAAAGAGAATGATAAAATTGAGTTACTAACACATCTTGATATAGATTATGATGGAGACACATGATAAGTAATTTTTTGAATCTATCCCATGCTTCATGGAACATTTCTCCTGGTTCTGTTTTTAAAGTTATAATTTGCTTTCTATAGTCCGAAAGAGATGCATGCTTTTAATGCACATTGAAAGTATCTCATTTTTAATTGATCTTTCGTCAGACCTCCTAACGGAAAATTATCAGTCATAAAATTGTATTCTTAAACAAATGTTATCGGGTCTTCAGATTGCAATCCATGGAATGAAGGCAACATATTATAAAAATGGTCTTTAAGTTCGAAATTTCTTACCGCTTCCGGTAATACTAGACATGATGGTGTTGCATTCAACATGGGTCGACCATAATCATTTATCGTTCTTTGATTTACTACTACTTCCATATTTCGATCAGCAGGTTCCTCCCTTCTTTGATTTACCGGAGGAACCATATTTTCATGATTTTGATTACTATTATCCATTGGAAGTTCAGCTAGAGGATCCTCTCTATTTATTTGTTCTTGATTAACTGGTTGATTTTCCAAATTATCAGGATCTTCCTGATTCTTACCAAGATTATTTATATTATGATTTAAATCTGCCCGCTTGGGGTTTAAAGATCTACGACCGTGCATAAAATGTAAAAATTAAAAGCAAATAAAAATAAATTAAAAATCTTTTTGTATTTTTATTTTTATTAAAACTGAATTTAAAAGTGTTACCAACAAACTAGTTAGAAAACTAACTTGTCCCCGGCAACGGCGCCAAAAAACTTGACCGTGTCTTAAATTTATACCTTTCAAGTACACAAGACTATTATAGAATAATAGTATGGTAGCAAGTAGGGGTGGCAATTGGGTGTTACCGGTTAATTTGGATATTATCCAATAACACCCATTAAGGTTAATGGGTAGTTTTGGATATTATCCAATAACACCCATTAACCTTAATGGGTGTTATTGGATAATATCCAATATTATCCATTAATAAATTGGTATTATCTGGATAATATCCAATAAGGAATATCATTTATTATTTTGAGTATTACTTGCCTACTTATATTATGATTCACTAAGCATAACATACACACACAAACTCACTCAAACACACACACATGCCAAAAAAAACACACACATGACAAAAACACACACATACACACAATGATAAGTTAATAACTTAATATTCATAAATCATAATATTTTCACCAACTTTTCACATTTAATAAAAAATTAACAGGCTCCACGTTCAACAATAACCAAGATATTTTCTTAATTTTGATATTTATCTTTTCTTTCCTTTTTATACACCTCAAATAAAAAGTGATATTTGCAATGCGACACTATTTTTATCGTCTTATATATATAAAGTTGTCAAAATTTTATAATAGTCTTCATAGTTGTGAGATAAAAAATATACGTGTTTATTGATTTGACACTAATAAATGATTATGTAAAAGTAAGAAAAAATAAAAAAGTCAAATACCTTATTAAAAAATTAAAAATTTATATTCATTATAATTATAAATTATAAATTATAAATAACAAACAAATATTCTTAATCCAAAACAAATAACAAATACGTTCATAATAATCAATAATTTTTATGATTACTTGTTTATATTTATATTAACTTTCAAATATATATCAAAAAGTGGTCTAGTCTAGTGGTAATAAGTTTTGTTGTAAGACAATTTGATTCAGGTTCGAATCTCGCTAATGGTAAGCTATGCATTTAATTATTATTATTTTTAAGTAAAGGGCTGACGGTGGCTAGTGGTGGGGCGAGAGCGTGGTGGTGGTTGCCGGCGGTGGTAGGGGTGGGAGGTGAAATGAATGGCGGTGGGTGGAGGCGGTGGCCGGTGGTGACATTAGTGGATAAATCCGATGGATAACCGGTTAATTATCCATAATTATCCATTTTGTTAATGGGTGTTAATGGATGATATCCATTAACACCCATTAACCTAATTGGATGTTAATGGATAATAACCAATAAGTCTTTTATAATGGATATAATAGATAACCCATTTGGTTGGATGAATTTTTGCCACCCCTAGTAGCAAGGGTCGAACCACAGAGACAAAAAGTAATCAAATAGCAAGAAACCGGTAGCAATTAAACTAAGGGGATTTTTTTAATTTTTTTAATCTAATTTATTCTACTAAAACAAGAAATCTAATTAATAGTCTATGAAGTAATCACAGATATTAAGATCTTATGGAGGAGGGAAATCTAGGAACATGGATTCACTTGTATCTACTATATTGCTCTTTTAATTACAATATCAACCAATTTCTTGGGTTCTTTCACTAAGGGTTGATATAGATTGTCAAATTATAATTCAGTCTCCATCCTAAATAATTCATCAAATCTATATCCTAATAACAAGAACTTATGAAATTCCAATCTCTCCCTTAGGATCATATATATGAACCTGACCCTAACTTATCACTCTCGTGAATCGATAATGTCAATTTATCACAATGGTCAGCCAGTGTACGACATATGCATTTGGTCGTGCAGCTATCCACACCTCTAGGACTTTACTACTTGTGATTCCATTTATTTGGTCAAAGCTAGACAGTAAAGAGATTGATAAACATCACGATCAACAAGATTTGATTGAATAAAAATATATTGAGCAATAGATTCGATACAAGTTACCTCCCAATTCCTATATTAATGAACGGTTAGTTCATCCTTGAAGATGAACAGATCAGCGGAATGAAAGAATACATGAATCGATCTTCGAACTATAATAAAAAAAATACTAAAAACTATGTTTTACACACTAAAATCGGTCTTAAAAACCGTCCTTGGCTTTAGGCTACATGTCTTCTATATATATTAGGGTGTTTGAGGGAAGGAGAAGATTCAGTCAGGGTTAAACTCCCGTAAGGTGGCTACTGGAAGGCTTGTGGGGGCAAAGTGCTATTAGAATGCGGCTGCAAGGCCTTTGATCCGATTGGGCAGACACGTTGGAGACCTTGCGGGGGTAAGGCCTCCTACCCTTGCATCCGCAAGTGGTTTCAGTTTCCAATACAAACTTCTTTTCAATGTTTGCACTTTGCACCCATCCTTGAAATCTTCATTAAAATCCGTATAAATCTCATAATTTCACCCAAAACGCTGAAACTCATAATATAACTCAAAAACACATATTAGTTGTCAAAACCTCATGGAATTGTTATTTATAAGCTATAAAAGTACCCAATAGATGCGTATAAAACACATCTATCAACATTGTACCATAAACCTAATTCTGTTGTGTTATTAACATATCGAAGAATATGTTTTACATCAGTTAGATGTGAAACTTTGGGATTAGCTTGGTATCTAGCACACATACACACACTATGCATAATATCAGGACGACTAGCAGTTAAATAAAGCAAACTACCTATCATTCTTCTAAACAAAGTAGGGTCAACTTTTTCCCCTTTCTCATCTATGAACAACTTCTTATCAGTTCTCATAGGGGTTCTTTTGTCAGTACTATCCTCAACTTGAAATTTCTTAACTAAGTTTTTAGCATACTTAAACATGCCATCATGAGTTTGTTTGACTTGTAAACCTAAGAAGTAGCTTAGCTCGCCAACCATGCTCATCTCAAAGGTCGAAGTCATACAAGTGATAAATTGTTGTAACAAGATTTCAGAAGTGCAACCAAAAACTATGTCATCAACGTAAATTTGAGCAATAAGAATATTTTTGTCATAACGTTGAATGAAAAGGGTTTTATCCACTTCTCCTCTTTTAAAACACTTTGCAAAAGATGATACGTTAGTCTCCCATACCAAGCTCTTGGAGCTTGCTTGAGACCATACAAAGTCTTTTAATTTTTAATTTATAAACATGATTAGGTTTAGAAGAGTCTTCGAACCCCTTAGGTTGTTCAACATAAACTTCCTTATCGAGGACACCATTCAAAAATGCACTTTTGACACCCATTTGATGGAGTTTAATGCGTAAGAAACAAGCGATGGCAAGTAACAACCTAATGGACTCAATACGGGCAACATGAGCGAAGGTTTCATCGAAATCCACCCCCTCAACCTGTGTATAGCCTTGAGCCGCTAGTCGTGCCTTGTTTCTTACAATCTTTCCCAACTCATCTATTTTGTTTTTGAATATCTATTTCGTTACAATAACATTTATAGAGTTGTGTCTAGGAACTGATAGATGTGTTTTATATGCGTCTATTATGTGTTTATTCCTACTTAGATTGTGCTTTTCTGGGATTTTTCGAAGCTATTGATATGGGTTTTAGTGTTTTATAAGTTTCAGGCTAAAGTTGAGGAAAATGATGAATTTCGGGCCATTTTGCAGTTATATGAAGTTTCCAAGGGCCTAAGTGTAATTCTGCTAAAGAAGAAGGTTCAAAAGGCTTACAAAGGCTGTTCAGGAGGCTGAGTGAGTGCACAAAAAGCAGAATCAAGAATCCAGAGAAACAAGCCTGAGCGATCGCTCAAGGTATGGGCTGAGCGACCGCTCAGTCCCGATTTTCAGTATGGGCAGTTTTTCTTTTTTTTTTCCAAAACCATAGCTAGTATAAATAAAACCCTCACTCTTCAGCTTTGGGGGAGCCGTTTTTAGGTCAAATTAGGTTGTTCTTGAGCACCCTCAAAAGGCAAAAATACTTTGTAATTTAGTTTTACTTTCAATTGTTGAAGATTGAAGATGATCCAATCCATTCATATGTTGTGTTCATCGTCTATGATGAACTAACTTTTTCACCTTAGGTATTAGAGGTAACTTTGTATCAAATTTTATGTGTTAATATAATTTTATTCTATCAAATTATTGTTTATCATATTAGATTATAATTGGTTTACATTGAAATTATCGCATAATGACTGCGTTAATGAATGTGTAGGGTCTTGAGTATGATGAAATGCACGACCAAATGCATAAGTCATATACTGGCCAACCTAATTGGTAAATAGGTCTTTCTGATTCCCCACCAAAGGCTAAGGAGTAGATCTAGGTTCGTATTGTATTGTGGAATGCAATATGGAGTACTATAGAGTCTGCTCCCCCATACTTTAATTCCTAAAGAAGTTAATGAAATCTTAATTACTGTGTGAACTAACCAAGAAAGCACAGTCAAAGCGGAGTACTAAGGTAGGGGTGTAAGTGGTTCGGTTTATGCCAAAACCACAAACCGAACCGCCTCATAGTGGTTCCGAAAATCTCAAACCGAACCGAACCGAGTAAGACTTGGAACCGAACCGAACCGAACCACTTGGTTTGGTTTGGTTCGGTTTTGTGGTTTATATAAATTATTTTTAATGAAAGTAACCAACATTGAAAATAACAATAAAAATAAGATTTTGATTGAAATTAACGTCAAAATTAGGAAATAAGCTACTAACAATAAATTATCATAAATAAAACAATACAAATTCTAAAATAAACACAAATAATGAAAAAAATAATAGTTCTCTAACAATCAAGATTTTGTTTGGTTTAGTATCCGTCTCTTTCTCTCTCTCTCTATATATATATATATATATATATATATATATATATATATATATATATATATATATATATATATATATATATATATATATATATATATATATAAATAAATCAAAGGTTCAAAATAGTTCATATATGTAATATAATATATATTTTATAATAAAAAAATAAAAATAAATAACGTTGTTTGGTTCGGTTTGGTTCGATACCAAAAACCGTGAACCGAACCGAACCACGTGGTTTTCCAATTTTTGAAATCGAAACCGAACCATCTTCGACCAAAACCGAACCAAACCGACTGGTTTGGTTTGGTTCGGTTCGATTTCGTGGTTCGGTGGTTCCAATTTACACTCCTATACTAAGGGTTGCAATCCTCGACCAGTAAGTCTCAATCCTTTACCTAGCGATAGGACCCATAATTGATAGATATCTTAAGAGTAATACACATAAAAGGAGATACAAGTTAATCTCAATACCTAGACTTTTCTCATCCATAGAACTTTCATAAATTCAGTTTTCTGCAAGTAGTTAATTTTAGATTCCTTTCAGTAGTTTAATTTAGTATTAAATTTAAATTTAGAAACAAAAACCCCTCTTTTATTTTATTGCAATTATTTTAAATAGTATAGATTAAATCCTTTTTAATTCATTCTCCCTGAGGTTCGACCCTTGCTTCCATACATCTATTCTACAATAGTCTTGTGCACTTGCAAGGTAAATTTTAAACACATCAAGTTTTTGGCACCGTTGCCGAGGAGGATTTCAATTAAAAAGTTTTTTTTTAAAAAATAATTTATGTTTCATCAATAAAAATTATAATTAAAAAAATATTTTTATTTGTTTACTTGCTTTTAAATTTATTTCTGTCTTGTAGTTGATTGTGCATTGCATACACGGTCGACGTTCGTTGAATCCCACTCTAGCGGATTTTAACGATAATATTAATAATCTTGAAGGAACCCCCAACAAAACAATCCAATGGCAAATAATCAAAGAAATCAAGAAGCAAATCTAGATGCTCATGCTAAAGCAGTGGTGGCTGCAAGGGACGAGATGCAATCCCCAAGAACGATGTGAGACTACAATCGCCCTAATATATATTTTTCACCCTCATGTTTAATCTTGTCTGATAGAGTTAAAAATTTTGAACTTAAGGGACATTTTTACAGTATGTTCCCAACTTTTCATGGTTTGCCTACAGAAGATGTAATATCCTTTATGCAAGATTTTGGTCATTTAGTTGAAACTTTTCCTAAAGGAGGATTGACCGACGAATAATTTAAGTTGCGTTTTCTGCAGTGTACTTTAAAAGATAATGCAAAAAAATGGTCCATGACCTTAGCACCTAGGAGGATATATATCTACATGGAGAGAGTTATATGATGCATTTATGGCTAAATTCTATCAGCATGCTTCACTTTCTAGTCATAGAAGGAAAATCATGTGTCTTGTAATGGAGCAAGGTGAAATTTTTCATGAAGCATGAGACCATTTTAAATCTTTGTCAATAGAATGTCCCCATCATAATTTTCACAAGATATTTTAATAACTCAATTCTATGATGCACTCTTAATGCACCAGCAGACTATGGTAGATAGTGTTGTCGGATGGTCGATCCACGGATTGACCCCTGATCAAGCTTATGAATTATTCGAGATGATAGGATGTAATTCAAGACAAAAGAGTGTGAGAGGAAAAGCTAAGATAGTTTATGAGTTAAATTCAAATGTTGATGAATCCAATGCTTTAGCAGTGGCTAATGCTAAGATTGAAGTTTATGAAGCTATGATGGTTGCTGCCAATTTAAATTATCCTATTGATCTGAATTCTAATTATGTTAATAATTCTTTTGCCACTAATGGTTGTTCTTCCAGTGGAAATATGCCTGCTTTTTAGGAACAGGTAAATTCATTGAACTCATACTCGCCACGTCAAAGGAACGACCCCTTCTTCAATACATACAATCCTGGATGGAGGAATCATCCAAACTTCAGTTGGGGAGGGAACAAGCCTTTACAACCTCAACCACAGCAACCGCAAGGATTTGGACGGGGAATCAGAATCAGAATTTTGGCAATCCTGTACAGAATTCTCAACAAAAAGATATCGAATGTCGTGTACAAAAATTGGAAGACGGCCTACTTGCAGTAAATTCTACTCTACAAAAGATAATGATTATAAATGGACAAATGAGTGATGATATCAAGGAAATGAAGGGACGTGACTATGGGAAGTTCCTAAGTCAAAACGAGCAAGCTATATCAATTACTACTTTGCGAAGTGGTAAAATTAATGGTGAAAAGGTAAGTGCACCTATTCCTTTTACGTCTTCTGAAACAATAAATGATGAAAAAGTTAACAAGCAAAGTGAAAGTGCTAAGAAAGGGAAAGAAAAAGAAAAATCAATTTTTCCAGACATAGAGGAACCTTATGTTACACCTCCTACTTATGTGCCCCCGATCTCGTTTCCTGGTCATTTGATGCAGTTTAAGGCTAATAAACAGTTTACTGAAATTTATAATATGCTATTCAAGGTGAACATAAATTTGCCTTTATTAAATGTGATTAAAACTATTCCTACTTATGTAATGTTTTTCAAAGAATTAAGTTCTTGAAAACAAAAATTTTCGATAGATGAAAAAGTGATTATGTCTGAGAATGTTAGTGATGTTCTTCAACAAAATCTCCCATCAAAATTAAAAGATCCTGGTAGTTTTAATGTCGACATTACTTTAGGAAATTCGAAGAAAATCAAAGCGATGTTGGATCTTGGTGCTAGTATCAATCTGGTGCCCTTTTCGGTTTATAAACAATTAGGGTTAGGAGAATTAAAACTCACTTCGATAACATTGCGACTAGCAGACCGATCAGTTAAGCACTCATTAGGAATTGTGGAAGATATCTTGATTCAAGTAGAGAAATTAATTATGCCTATTGATTTTGTGGTACTTGAAATGGAAAATTGAGTTAATACTACCGAAGAATCACCTCCTCTTCTTCTTGGAAGATCATTTATGGCTACAGTCAATACAGTGATCAATGTTAAGAATGGAAAATTGTCCATGACTGCTATGGGAGAAACAGTTGAAATTTATGTCTTCAATGCTTTGAAGCAACCAAATGATATGAGTGACTGTTTTTATGTTGATGAAATAGAGAACATAGTGGCTAAAAATCTAGAGCAAGAAGTGAAAAAGGACAAATTGGAAGAATTCCTAACCAACGAAGATAAAAGTGAAAATAATGAAGATAATGAATTGACAAAACAATTTGAGGGAAAAGAAGAAATAGGAACGGAGAAAATAGCTCGTGAACCTTTAGGAAATTTTAATGAGAAGTTAGTCCCTTCTATTAAATCTCCTCCTGTGTTAGAATCAAAACCTTTGTCTGACCATTTAAAATATGTTTTCTTAGGAAAAAAATGAAACCTTGTCTGTGATTATTTCTTCAAAACTGACTCAAGAGCAAGAAGAAAAATTGATAAATGTGTTACAAGAACACAAAGAAACGATAGGATGGACCTTAGCTGATTTGAAGGGTATAAGTCCCACTAAGTGTATGCACAGGATTCACCTTGAAGACGATGCTAAACCTTCATGAGAACACCAAGGGCGTTTGAACCCTCACATGGAGGAACCCATGAGAAAGGAGTTTCTTAAACTTCTAGATGCGGGTATCATTTACCCCATTTCTGATAGTAAATGAGTAAGTCATGTTCAGGTATTTCCAAAGAAATCTGGAATCACAGTGATTAAAAATGATAAAGACGAGTTAGTGCCAACTAGGACTGTTATAGGTTATAGGATGTGTATTGATTTGAGAAAACTCAATGCTGCAACTAAGAAAGACCACTTTCCATTACCATTCATAGAGCAAATCTTAGAGAGATTAGCTGGTTATGAGTTTTATTGCTTTTTAGATGGATTTTCTGGGTATAATCAAATTCCAATAGCCCCAGAAGATCAAGAAAAGACAACCTTCACATGCCCCTTTGGTACTTTTGCGTATAGAAGGATGTCTTTCCGTTTATGTAACGCTCCAGCTACTTTCCAAAGATGCATGATCTCCATCTTTTATGATTTAATTGAAAAGTGTGTTGAAGTATTTATGGATGATTTCTCTGTCTATGGAGACTCTTTGGATAAATGCCTGTATAATTTGACTTTAGTACTTAAGCAATGCCGCAAATCTAATTTGACTCTTAGTTGGAAAAAATGTCATTTTATGGTAAATCAAGGAATTGTTTTAGGACATATTGTGTCAAAGGGAGGAATTGAGGTTGACCCAGCTAAAGTAGAAGTTATTTCTAAACTACCCCCTCCAGTTTTGGTAAAAGGTGTTAGAAGTTTTCTTTGGCATGCTGGCTTCTATAGACATTTCATTCAAGATTTTTCAAAATCTGTAAACCTTTGTGTAATTTGCTTGCGAAAGAAACAAAATTTATTTTTGACAAGGATTGTTTAGAGGCTTTCAATTTGTTAAAAGAAAAATTAACAACTGCTCCGATTTTATCTAGCCCTAACTGGTCCTTGCCATTTGAAATTATGTGTGATGTATCGAATTTTGCCATAGGAGCTGTTCTAGGTCAAAAGATTGATAAGAAACCACGGTGTCGTTTGGTAGCCAAGATTAAGGTCAGATATTGTTAATAAGCTGAGTTGTCTGATGTTTGGTACGCAATAGGTGGTCGGGACTAATAGCACAAGTTATCTGGATAAAGTCATTATCCCCTTACTATTAATACCAAGGGAAAGGGTGGTATTATTAGCGCCCTCACTAAAAAAATTTGGGATTAACATTTTTAATCTCAAAACTACCCACGATATACACGTGAGGATTAATAGCGAGGACACTAATAGCACTGAGATTAATAATACTGCTTATTCTTGTCTGACTACCAAACAAGCCCCACATGTAATTCATTATACTAGTAGAACTCTGAATGAGGCCCAGCTTAATTACACAACAACTGAAAAAGAGTTTTTAGCAGTAATTTTTGCCCTAGAAAAATTCAGATCTTATCTGTTAGGCTCCAAGGTGATTGTTTATTCTGATCATGCTGCTTTGAAATATTTGTTGACTAAGAAGGATGCTAAACCTAGATTGATTAGGTGGATGCTTTTACTTCAAGAATTTGATATTGCAATCAAGAATAAGAAAGGTTGTGAAAACGTAGTAGCTGACCATTTATCGAGATTGGAACTTTGGCCATATTTTGAAAAGCATTTGATTGATAGTAATGTTTTGGTAAGAGATGTTTTTCCCGATGAGCAATTGTATTCAGTAAAAATTGGTGAGCCTTGGTATGCCGATTTTGTAAATTATATTGTGGCAGATGTAGTGAATCCTGATTTTGGATATCATGAACGGAACAAATTTCTTTCCGAAGTTAAAAATTATTTTTGGGACGAACCTTACTTGCTCAAACGTGGTCCAAATTTAGTGATTAGGCGAGGTATTCCAGAAGAGGAATATCATAGTGTTTTATCTTTCTGTCATGGTTTTGCCTGTGGTGGACATTTTAGTGGTGAAAAGACTGCTAGGAAGGTATTACAGTCTGGCCTTTATTGGTCAACCTTATTCAAAGACGCTCATCAATTTGTAAAGAGTTGTGACAAATGCCAAAGGACAGGGAGTATAAGTAAGAGAAACAAAATGCCTCAAATTAATAATTTGGTTGTGGAAGTTTTTTATGTTTGGGGAATAGATTTTATGGGACCTTTTCCTTTCTCCCAAGGATTTGAGTATATCTTGGTAGGAGTGGATTATGTATCAAAATGGATCGAAGCAATCCCAACACGAAATAATGATGCTACGACAGTGATAAAATTTATGTGTGCAAATATTTTTAGTAGATATGGGATGCCAAGACCAATAATAAGTGATCAAGGGACCCATTTTACTAATAAGTTAGTAAATGCCTATTTGAAACGATATAGGGTAGTTCATAAGTAGTCTACTCCCTACCACCCACAGACATCTGGTCAAGTGGAAGTAAGCAATAAGAAAATCAAAGGAGTGTTAGAAAAGACGGTCCAACCCAATAGGAAAGATTGGGCATTAAAATTGAATGATGCTCTATGGGCATATCGGACAGCCTATAAGACTCTGTTAGGGTTAAGTCCCCATAGAATTGTTTATGGAAAAGCATGCCATTTACATGTAGAATTAGAACATAAAGCTTTTTGGGCAATAAAAACCCTTACCATGGATATGACCTTAGGAGATGAAAAACGAATGTTTCAGTTAAATGAGTTAGAAGAGCAAAGGTTAGAATCCTATGAAAATATGAAAATGTATAAAGAGAATACCAAGCGATTGCATGATAAGAAAATTCTTTCTAAGGATTTATATCCTGAAATGAAAGTCCTTTTATTTAATTCTAAGTTAAAATTGTTTCCATGAAACTTAAATCGCGATGGTCAAGCCCATTTGAAGTGGTAAATGTTTTGGGGTTGAGTTGGACACATTTGGGACTTGTTTTCAAGTCATTTTGGTCATCCAGACCCCTGAACGCTCGCTCAGCAGGTGACTGAGAGAGTGCACAAAATCCAGAAGCTCAGGACATAAAAAGGGGATTGGGCGCTCGCTCAGCCTTTTGACTGGGCGATCGCCCAGCCCTGTTACCAGCAATACGTGATTTTCTAAATTGTATGATTTGTGACCCTATTAGCCCATTAACCCTCCATCATTAGTAATCCTAATCCCTTGTATTAAACCCTAACTAAGTTAACTTAATCCTAATCCCTAATTAGGAGCCTAATCCATTCCATTCTCCTTGTGACATGTGGAATTCCACTCACATTTGCATGTGGTATATAAGCCTTTTCCCTCTTTGTGGCTGTCACCAAGAAGCCATTTCCTCCTTCTTCATGAGCTTGAGTGTGTGAATAGTGAGGTGAGATTACTGGGTGTTTTCTTCATAACTTGAGTTCCCGAGTTCTGATTTCCAATTCGAGACAACCAAATCGAAGCTATCAACGAGGAGCACGATTCTAACCGATTATATTTCTTTTATTTCATCTTTTTCCTTGGTGTAAGGTAAGTTATTGATTCCCCTTATGATGTATGATAGAAATTCCACACTATCCCCTTTCTTTCATGTCTCTCATGCCTTTGCCATGTTAATATCATGTTCTAGGATGATTTGAGATTTTGGTAATTTTGAATGATATGTTCATCTTGTGGTTTTGGTCCTAAGCCTATAATTAAATGTGTTTTATGCTTCATTTGAAATAACTATCGTTTTTTGACAATTGGCTTTTATTAACTTTTAGAATTTATGATTCTAGGGTTCCATAATTTAGGAATTAATGATAATTATCGACTATGATTATTATTTGGATTAATGACCTAGTCTAACCTATATGAGAACTTAGAGAAGAGTTTGGAATACAATTAGTGTTTTAACTCTATTTGGATGAATTTATAGAGACGACTCAACGGAGTCCATTTTAGTGAGCCATTGAACAATACCAGCTCAATGATCAATCCCTACGACATTCTTAAATGTGTTCCACTAGAATACTAGTTTAGACTCTTGAATTGGATTGACTATCATGCTTGATTTTAAATGTCATATAATAGAATGTCTATTTGACATGTTGAGTTCGCTCTTGTCAAGCTCAAGCCTACTTGATTTATTGATGAAAATACTTACTTGTCATGAACGAGATCGCTCTTGTAGACCTCGTTCTCTACTTGAGAATTTGTTGAGTAAACAACTACTTGGCATTTGTATGAGTCCAGCTGTAGACACCCCAATTTCGTACCCCTGGTATGTGACTGACATAAAATATCAAGAACTGTTAAAACTTAACAAATGTCAAGTTGCAGGAGTCAAAAATGCAAAAGGAAAAGCAGGATGCGCAAAACAGTGAACTGCAGGGGGGAAAGTGCAAAATTTTCAAACTTGTAAAGCTTGATGGTGCCGCACCAAAGCCCCTTGGTGCCGCACCAAGGGTGCCTTTGGCCGCACCATGCAAGTTGCTGTTCATCTCTCTCACATTCAAATGGTACAAGTTTTGATGCGCAAGGTACAAGCGGCTGATGCACGGGAAACAAATTTGGAAATTCCTGTCGCGTCCCTCTCCTCCAGTATAAATAGAGGCCTCGGCTCCCAGTTCTCGACACACAATTGCTCCGCGATTTTTAGATCGCAGCGAAGCTCTGCTTCGTTTTCTTTCGATATCAATAGTACGAGAGGTGCGAGATAGGTGAGTGTAAGCCCCTATAGTCTCCAAACCCCGTCCGAACTCTGCCAAATCAAAAACCCATAGGTTATAAGTTATCCCTAGCCTAGTTGTTAGGTATCCACCTCAAATCCCCAGTCCAAAAATCCCAAAGTAAGCCGTTACTGCTCGAGTAACGAGTGAAAAGTCAATAAATTAAGTCTAGGTTCCACCCAACCAAAAGGCCAAAACCTACCCAAATAAAGGCGTCACTGCTTTGAGTTGATAAGCCCACACTTCAAAAATCAACACAACAACACACACACGGACAACAAAAGACTCCCTCTCTGAAGAGCGAGCCACACGCCGCTCTAAAAGGTAAAACCTTTAAGAGCGTTGTTATTTTTATTTATTTACATTTTCTGTCTTTTTATTTATTTTCAAAAGTTGTTATTTAAATCCGGTATAATGTAGCCAATATAAGCCGTTGTCTTTGCCGGATTAGATTAGGAAATATTATGTAAAAAGAGCCGTTATAATGGCCAAATATTCTTAAATATGATTGTAATTATTGGAAGGAGGCAGTACGAGTCAGTAAATAATGTAGCCACGAATGTATCGTTTAAATTTCCCTTGTCAAAATAAGACCTTATTTATTTGCTAGATTAATATAACAATGAGCATACTTGACCAAAAACGTTTTGAGACCGAAGAGCGAGTTGGGTGCCTAGCACCTTCCCAACTCGTAACTTAGCCTCGAACCCGCTTTCTAAAATCTACGGTTTTCTTTTTTGGTTTTCCTTTATTTTTGCCTTAAATTAAAGGTGGTGACTCTAAAACTTTCGGATCCGGTGGGGCCTCGCAACATTCCCTCTTTGCACTTTCTGTTCTCCCTAAAAAAGGGAGATACGGGAATGGAGGGTGATGTATTCCCATATCACGGTATCCCTAAACAAGGGATAACTTGATACGGAAACCCATAGCTCCCATAGCGATCGATTGGGCCATAAGGCTATTTTAATAAATCCATAAGTGGGGCGTCGCAATATCTTTTCTTGCACTTCTCTATTTTCCCCGAAGATAAAAGGGAGAATGAGAATGGAAAGGTAATGCATTCCCATATCTGTTATCCCGAAATAAGGGATAACCTAACATGAGGAAACCTTTAGTTCTCATTTTGGATACAAAATCCGCTCAAGGCAACCGAGGCACATTCCAACGTGCTAACATAGACAAAGCACTCCTCTCGCACTTTGGATTTCGTCTTCCCTAAACAAGGGAGGGTGGAGCGAGGAAGCGTGGTGTCCGCATCCGCTGCGCGCACCCCTATCCAAGGGCGCGGGCGCGGGAGCACATCCCGGGGACCTCACAGTAGCGACTCTGCTGGGGAGTTGTTTTATTTTAAATAAAATGGAGGGCTAGACTCATAAAATAAAACCTTTTTTGTTTTTCTTTGTTTTAAGGCTGCGGTATGCTCGTTATATTAATTTACGCATTTCAATAAAGTGTTCCCATTACGGCCGTGGCTATATTTGTGGATATGATCCTCCATCGGGCAGCAATCTCGTTCGAGATACATTACGGATATGTTTAAGAGTATTAAAAAAAATCAAAAATCAAAAAAAAAAAAATATATATATATATATATATATATATAATTTCGCAAATCAAAAAAAAAAATATATATATATATATATAATTTTCGAAAAACAAAAAAAATATATATATATATTACAATAAATTCCGGGCAGCACAACAAAAGAGCTGGGGCTTTACTTCTGGCTCTATTTTCTTTCATTTATTTCTTTCAGTTCATTTTCTTTTTCACTTTACTCTGTACATTTATACATATCTGCATTCACTCTGTCATTTTATTTTGGGGACATATGACCAAAAATTTGTAATTAATAGGGATAGATAGTTTCCCCACTTTTCTTTCTATTTTTTAATGTGATGTGCTTGCTTGCTTGCGCTCAAACTAAAAAAGCCGAGAAAATCCACACAAACAGCAAGACAGGCCATATATGTTTTATTTTTCTGTTCATATATCTGTAAATAAATAAAGATTTTACTGCTTTCTAGATACCACACACGCGCACATGCATATAAATATATTCCGAATTGCTACCCTACACCACGGCCAGCCTACCCCCTGCATAAACCAACATTAGATTTGCATATAGACTTTCAGGACACCTCAATGACCGACCGGTTTTTGCATTTTAAATTGTGGGTCAGCCCCAGTCAAAAAAAATGTGCGCAAGTCAAAAAAAATGTGCGCAAGTCAAAAAAAATGTGCGCAGGTCAAAATATAAAAATGTGCGCAAGTCAAAAAAAAAATGTGTGCGCAAGTCAAAAAAAATGTGCAAGTCAAAAAAAATACACTGGGGCTGATTTATTATTTTCTAATGCTCGACCTAGACCATTTCGAATGGTGGATCCTGAAAAGAGTATAGGCCCTTCGCCTGGGATCAGTCCAATCTCGGGGAGTCGAAAGGCAGGTGGAATACGTTGGTCTTATACTCTGGAGAAAGAATCAACTGTTCCAGGAAAGTCCTGAGACTGTCAAAATTAAGCAGGTGCTTATCCGGTCAATTTGTAGGGATAATAATAATTAATAAAATATACTAATAAAGGCATGCTGTACTCCAAGCCCAGAAAGCCTTCAGCCAACCTTCTGATAGCTCCAAACCCATTTTCCTCAGAAACCTGGCCCGAACTTGGAAAGGCAGAGATAGTACTGGCCGGTTGATACGTGAAAGTAGTGCGAAAACCGAGAGAAGGTATCGATATCGAATCGGACAAGGGCGAGAATCAATACGAGAAAATACTGATCCGAGCAATATGGCATGATGAGCAATCCGATATGGGTGCAGTTCGGGGGCTCGGGATATGCTCCGACTCGATAATGCGGCAATGGCTAGACCAGAATTTGGCTGCACGAGATGAACGCTTACTAAGCCAAATAGCAAGTCTTATACAAGGTTCGAAGCCCAGTGGTGAGGTGAATTCTTCCCCTACAATCCCCCAGGAAACATCAACATCCCACGCGCCTCCAAACCCAACTCCCCAGCCAAACACTAACCCACCAAATACTGCCACTACCCCAAATCCCAATCCTCCACCAAGTCCCTACTACCCAAATATCAGCCCTTACTCGTCATATCCTTCCTATCCCGCTCCAAACACCAAAATTCCCCAAAACCCAAATGACCTCCCTGTTCCCATAACCAACCCACCTGCTCGAGCGACCCACATATAGACCCACAAAATTATAACCCGCCAGTCAAGTTACCACTTATTTACCTTATAATGATCACGGCCACCCAGCCGAAACCATCCAAAATCCACCTACTCAAAATTCACCAACCCAAAACCCTTATCCTACCCAAGCTCCACCAGCCCAGAATCCTTATCCAGCCCAAGTCCCACCAACCCAAAATCCACCAGCCCAATGTCCATATCTAGCCCAAAACCCTTACCAGACACCACAGCCAGAAATTAACCCAGCCTTCCTTAACCCAGCCAGTATTTACCAAAATCCAACTCCCCCATCCACCAGAGTAGAGGCCGACGTGGAAAATATAAAAGCTATGATACTCAAGCTTCTCAACAAAGGGGAATTTTCTACGCGGGCACTGACGTTACAACTTGCGGCAGTGTTGCCTTTCAAATTTAAAATGTCGACATAGAAAAATTTGATGGGACCGATGTCCTATATCCCACTTAAAATCTTATTCCACGGCATGCGGTCAAGGGAGCTAGCTTTGAGGCTATGGCTTCCAATTTTCACCTCACACTAATAGAGGCGCCAAACAATGGCTAATGTTGTCGATAGCGGCACCATGAATACGTGGGACCGGATAGTGAAGCGTTCTGGAAAGGTACAAAGACAACAATAGTCCGAAAATAGAAGGGACCTTGAGTCGTGCACCCAATGAGAAAAAAGCATGTCTTGAGTTCGCGATCGGTGGAAAAGAAAGTTGGCCCGACTTTTGGCGACTGATCCAAAGAGTCATGCCGAATGTTTATCAAAAATCTCCGCCCATCTACGGAACACATGCGGTATCTCCCCTACACCAATTTTAAAGAAATAGTAGAGATAGGAGCCCGTATTGATGATGATATACGGACCGGCCAATTACAAGCCAATACGCATCCTACCTCTTTCCGTTACTCTAAAGGGAAGACAGCCGCAGCCACACCCGCACCAACTGTCAATGCGGTAGGAAATGCATCAGCCCCCTTTTCTACCCAAAATTATGGCACTGTTCCATGGTCTTATGGAGCGGACAGGTCTGTCAACACAGTCGGAGGGAATCGTGGCCCAAACAGAAATTTCAGAAATCAAAACTGGCATTATGATGAGCCGCCCGGCCTCGATCTGTGACCTGCGAGGGGCTAATGGCGCAGGGAGTGTTGAAGCCTTTGGAAAACTATAGGCCACCAAACCCCCTACCTGACACATGGAATCATGCTCAGTATTGTGAATACCATCGCTGTAGTGGTCACCTCACCGACAGATGCTACATGCTCAAAAATGCTATCCAGGATTTGATAGATGATAAGGTGATTGAAAAACCTCCTCCCAGACCAAATATAGTCAATAACCCTCTACCTCAAATCAACATGATTGAGGTTGATAAAAAACTTCCTGGGTATGATAGGCAGAGGTACTGATTACGAGAAGCTCCCTGCTGAGTTTGAGTTTGTTTCTAATAAGCCTTTGCAGAACTAGTATACTACGACCAGGCCCGCTTTTAACGCTCACAGATCTGGTGGACCGCTTCGGATATATTACCCCTATTCCTTTCCCTAGCCTTACGGATTTGGTCATCTACCAATCCGCTCCCTAAAATTGAAGATCTCAAACCCCAGGTCCTCAATAATGTAATTAACCCTGTACGGTGTGCTTTTAATAATAATCTAAACATCTTTGCTTATTTCTTAGTTGCACCTACATTAAAAGACGCATTAAAAAAATTATAATAATGAGTCATTTAATAGGACCCAAAAGATAAAAAAAAATGGTTTGCTTGAGCTTGTAAAATCAGTACAGCACCAGGGACATCATTCATCAACAGCAACTGAAGACTGATCCGCTATCAATCTGGGGCTGGACAAGGAAATCAAAAGAAGTCAAAATTGGCAACTCCCTGCAAGGTTCTGAAAAGAATACCACTCATGGATCTCCTCAAAGAGTTCGTGGACATGCTCGCCTAGTCCTATGAAGATGTGTCAGGGGTAGACCCAGCCATGGTTGAACACCGGACCCCCACATGTCCGGATGCTCAGTCAAACAGACAAAAGCTCCACCACATCAAGCCAGAACGGTCACTACAAGTTGAAAAAAAAAAAGAGAAAGCATGAAACAGCCACACGTCAACTTCATTCGGGTAAAAATAAAAAGGGAAAAGAAAGAAAGAAAAAAGTAAAAAAAAATGGTAATAAAAAAAAATACCCGATCTGGCTGTTCAAAATAGTGATCATTCCCAAGCCGAACAATTTTTTTTAACAGCATGCTGGGCTATAGCAGCAGGAGACCAAGAAAAGACCTCATCCCTTGGGGGACCTACTGCTATCATGTCATGTCGTCTGGGCTAAAAATGCTGGGGGCTACTTATCAAAAGGCTGCTACCACTCTCTTCCACGATGTGCCCTATATTGTCAAAGGGATCCGATCAGGAGGTGCCATATTTCTCGCAGGCCATGAAAAAAGAAAACTTTGTTCAGCCCTCCAATCTCAACGAGCTTAAAAGGTATTGTGCCCGAGCCATTCTATCCAACAAGTGCTTGTCTCTCCAGCTCGCTAGGCTGAAAACCCGAAAGGGCGGCCTAGGCAAAAGTTAGAGCAAATAACAAAAAAAAACAAAAAAAAAGGAGAAATAAGGGCTCGCTAGGCTGAAAACCCGAAAGGGCGGCCTAGGCAAAAATTAGAGCAAGCAAAAAATAATAATAATAATAAATGCTCGCTAGGTTGAAAACCCGAAAGGGCAGCCTAGGCAAAAGTTAGAGCAAAATATATATATATATATATATATATATATATATATATATATATATATATATATATATATATATCAGGAGAATAAGGAGAGGAAAGACACTCTTTGAAACCTCGGCATCCTACATCCAGTCTTCAACATGCAAGGGGGCTCGGCCGAAAAAAAAGAAAAAAAAAACCACGATAGAAGCTCGCAGCAAAAATACTAAAATATAAAATTTTCGGGTCCTAAGGTGCAACTTAGGAATAATTGCTAAAGAAATTTAGATTATACATTAATTGCCTGTACATATCTATTATTGCTTATACCCCCTTTGTTTCCCCCAGAAACTATCCCTTCTTTTGCAGCCTAAGCTCTAAGGTGGTCCATCAGTACCTGCGGTGTCCGCCCAACCGGGCCAATATACTTTTTCTGCAAGGCACAGAAAAGGCTCAGTCTTATCAGAATGAGAAGCACCAGAAGTGTCCTCGTCCTATTCATCATCTCCGTTGCCATTATTCCGAAACAGCCAAACAACTTGGATTCCGCCCATTCACTGCTGCCCTGTCTGATTGTGAAGAGAAATGCAGGGGCTATGAGAATAGCCTTATGCCAAGGTATAGCCCTGCAACAATTATATGGCCAAGGAGATGATTGTCTTTTCCTTTCCCCGCATATCAAAAAAAAAAAACAAACAAAATATAAAAACATAAAAACATTAAAAAAAACATAAAAAAAAAAAAAGAGAAGCCCGCTCGAGCCCAAAGGTATACTCCTTTAAAACTCATTTATGAGATACAGCGTGCCATCACCCTTAGATACCGGTATAGCTTTATTTTATGCATGTGTTTTGAATGTACATTTTATTTTCTCATGCCATGTAAAATTATACTGCATTACATAACCCATGTTTGTACAGATTTTAGAAAAAGAAAAAAAAACACACACAAAAAAAAAAAACAAAACAAAGAAAGAAAGAAAGAAGAAATGAAGGAAATAAAGGAAATTCACTCCGTCCGCAATAAAGGAAGCTGAAGCAAAGGAAGGAAGAAATAAAGGCTGCTCCTTCATCCCAGTTGCAAAGTGACCCCTACGGACTTAACAAGAAGTTAACAAAAGCAATTTTGTTAACCACCTTCGACGGCCTTTCACCCAAAAAAAAAAAAAAAAAAACAAGGAAAGCTCATGTCTCCAGCAAGTCAGCCGCCAGACAAGCAGAAAAGTCAGAAAATTCAGCGGCAAAGGTAAGCCCCCTTTCCTTTTGAAAAAAAAAAAAGAGAGAGAAATAAGAACAAAAACAAAAAAACAAAAAACAAAAAAAGAAGAGAAGGAAGAAAGAAAAGAAAAATCCTTGTCGTGTCCAACAGATTTCGGTCAGTTGGATGCAATTTTCGAAAAATTTGAAGAAAATTCCATTTGTCGTATTCGACGACAGTTTATCGGTCGAGAACAGTTTTCGAAAATTTGAAAGTTTTCTTATTATGTTTGGAAACAAGGTACGAGGCCAACCAGACATGATTTTGAAAATGCCTCTTAACGTATTTCAACGACGGGTCTTTATCGGTTGGAATATGGTTTTCGAAAAACACAAAAATCTTCATACCGTATTTGACAACGGTTTCGGACCGGAAGAATACGGTTTTTCGAAAAACATAAAAATCTTTTCTTTCGTTTGTGTTCTCAAATGGGTTTTGAGCCCAAATCAGCTGAACCAGCAGCAACAGTCAAAAGCATGAAAGGTAAGAGAGGTAAGAAATGTAAGATTTTCTTATTCTACTTTCAGAAATAAAAGGAAAATCTTTTTTTTCAAAAGGTTTTGTTCAAAAAAAAAAAAGGAATATTTCAAAAAAACCAAAAAAAAGAGGAATATTTCAAAAACACAAAAAAAGAGGAATATTTCAAAAACACAAAAAAAAGAGGAATATTGAAAAAACAAAAAAAAACAGGGAGAGCGAAAAAGAAAGAGGAAGGAAAAAGAATATTTTCCACTTCACAATTTTCGAAAATACTTGAAGAATGGTCAATTTGCCGTGCTCGGCGACGGATCTTTATCGGTCGAATGCATTTTTCTGGATATTTGAAAATTTTCGGGTTATGTGTGGAAAGGAGGCAGCGACCAGCCAGACATAACTTAGAAAATTCTTCTTAACACGTTTCAACGACAAGGTATTGACCGGTTGAAATGTGGTGGCAGAAAAACATTCAAATCTTCATACCATATTTGACAACGGTTTCGGACCGGAAGAATACGGCTTTTTCGAAAACACAAAAATCTTTTTCCGTTGTGTTCTCGATCGGGCTCGGCCCGAAGGACATGACATCCTCACTTTAGTTGTAGTTTAGGGTTTTGGCCTGAACTACGCTTGGTCTGATTTTCTTTAATAAGGAATACGTAGGCAGCCTACATTAGTAGGTCCGACAATCGGAGCACATTAAATTCACATCTGCTTAAAGCTTCGATAACTTTTTATAACCGGCTAAAGATGTCTAGGTTATAGAGTTTGGATAGCATGTTCACTGTGCATTATAACTGCTACCAATTGCATTCTCCCGTTCTTAATTGAACGAAATTGGAGAGTCTATTGTTTATCAACGATGTTCGTCTCCGTAGACTCCATCGTTGAGGGGCTCTGTAGACACCCCAATTTCATACCCCTGGTATGTGACTGACATAAAATATCAAGAACTGTTAAAACTTAACAAATGTCAAGTTGCAGGAGTCAAAAATGCGAAAGGAAAAGTAGGATGCGCGAAACAGTGAACTGCAAGGGGGAAAGTGCGAAATTTTCAAACTTGTAAAGCTTGATGGTGCCGCACCAAAGCCCCTTGGTGCCGCACCAAGGGTGCCTTTGGCCGCACCATGCAAGTTGCTGTTCATCTCTCTCACATTCAAATGGTACAAGTTTTGATGCGCAAGGTACAAGCGGCTGATGCACGGGAAACAAATTTGGAAATTCCTGCCGCGTCCCTCTCCTCCAGTATAAATAGAGGCCTCGGCTCCCAGTTCTCGACACACAATTGCTCCGCGATTTTTAGATCGCAGCGAAGCTCTGCTTCGTTTTCTTTCGATATCAATAGTACGAGAGGTGCGAGATAGGTGAATGTAAGCCCCTATAGTCTCCAAACCCCGTCCGAACTCTGCCAAATCAAAAACCCATAGGTTATAAGTGATCCCTAGCCTAGTTGTTAGGTATCCACCTCAAATCCCCAGTCCAAAAATCCCAAAGTAAGCCGTTACTCCGCCCGAGTAACGAAAAAGTCAATAAATTAAGTCTAGGTTCCGCCCAACCAAAAAAGGCCAAAACCTACCCAAATAAAGTCACTCTGCCCGAGTTGATAAGCCCACACTTCAAAAATCAACACAACAACACACACACAGACAACAAAAAGACTCCCTCTCCCTGAAGGACAGAGCGAGCACACCGCCGCTCTAAAAGGTAAAACCTTTAAGAGCGTTGTTATTTTTATTTATTTACATTTTCTGTCTTTTTATTTATTTTCAAAAAGTTGTTATTTAAATCCGCCAATGTAGCCAATATAAGCCGTTGTCTTTGCCGGATTAGATTATGAAATATTATGTAAAAGAGCCGTTATAATGGCCAAATATTCTTAAATATGTTTGTAATTATTGGAAGGAGGCGAGTCCGTAAATAATGTAGCCACAAATGTATCTGTTTAAATTTCCCTTGTCAAAATAAGACCTTATTTATTTTCTAGATTAATATAACAATGAGCATACTTCACCAAAAAGCGTTTTGAGACGAAGGGCGAGTTGGGTGCCTAGCACCTTCCCAACTCGTAACTTAGCCTCCGAACCCGCTTTCTAAAATCTCTGGTTTTCTTTTCTGGTTTTCCTTTATTTTTGCCTTAAAATAAAGGTGGTGACTCTAAAACTTTCAGATCCAGTGGGGCCTCGCAACATTCCCTCTTTGCACTTTCCTGTTCTCCCCTAAAAAAGGGAGATACGGGAATGGAGGGGTGATGTATTCCCATATCCTGGTATCCCCTAAACAAGGCATAACTTGATACGGGAAACCCATAGCTCCCATAGCGATCTGATTGGGCCATAAGGCTATTTTAATAAATCCATAAGTGGGGGCGTCGCAATATCTTTTCTTGCACTTCTCTATTTTCCCCTGAAAGATAAAAGGGGAGAATGAGAATGGAAAGGTAATGCATTCCCATATCCTGTTATCCCCGAAATAAGGGATAACCTAACATGAGGAAACCTTTAGTTCTCATTTTGGATACAAAATCCGCTCAAGGCAACCGAGGCACATTCCAACGTGCTAACATAGACAGCATTCCTCTCGCACTTTGGATTTCGTCTTCCCCTAAACAAGGGAGGGTGGAACGAGAGCAATGGTGTCCCGCATCCGCACGTACGCGCACCCCTATCCAAGGGCGCGCGGGGCGCGGGAGCACATCCCAGGGACCTCACACCAGCTGGCATACTTGCTCTTATACACACACGCCTCCACTATGGTCGTAGTAGGGAAGTAGCCCCTTTGTTGTAACCATTAGAGCGCATCGATGTGTCTATCCCGAACATCTCCTCGGAAGGTCGATGTATACACAACCATCTGACACCTCGCATTCCGGATAACGCTTGTATGCATGAACTACGTAACGGCACCGGTTCTCCATATATCCTTATCCTATATGATTTAATTTCAAGCACCTATGTGAAAACAATGTTCCTCTTGGATATATGATCTATATGTTTATGTGATGATATCTTGCCTTGTATGTTGCATATTTCCATGACATGCATGATTAATAGCTGATAGATGTGTTTTATATGCATCTATTGGGTATTTTTATAGCTTAGAAATAGCAATTCCACGAGGCTTTTGGCTACTAATATATGTTTTTGAGCTATATTGTGAGTTTCAGGGTTTTATGTGAAATTATGAGATTTACAAGGCTTTTAGTGAAGATTTGAAGAAAGGGTGCAAAGTGAAATCGTGAAAAGAAGATTGAATGGAAGATGGAAACCCTTTGCGGATGAAAGGGTAGGAGGCCTTGCCCCCGCAAGGTCTCCAATATGTCAGCTCGTTCAGTGTCAAGGCATTGCGGTCGCATTCTTGCTGCACCTTGCCCCCGCAAGCCCTTTCGGATCAGTCGTTTGGAGCTTAACCCTAATTGTATCTCTCCTTCCCCCGAACACCTTAGTATAAATACAAGCCGTATATCCAAAAGCCGAAGGATGGTTTCTACACCAATTTTAGTGTGTAATGCATAGTTTTTAGTATTTGTAATTATAGTTCGAAGATCGTTCATGTATTCTTTCATTCCAAGGATCTGTTCATCTTCCAGGATGAACTAACCGCTCATTAATCTAGGAATTGAGAGGTAACTTGTATCGAATATATTGCTCAATATATTTTTATTCAATCAAATTTTGTTGACCATGATGTTTATCAATCTCTTTACTGTCTAGCTTTGACCAAATGAATGGAATCGCAAGTAGTAAAGACCTAGAGGTACGGATAACTGCACGGCCATATGCATATGACGTACACTGGTTCACCATTGTGATAAATTGACCTTATCGATGCACGAGAGTGATAAGTTAGGGTCAAGTTCATATAGATGATCCTAAGTGACAGATAGGAATTTCATATATTCTTTTTCTTAAGGGTATAGATTGGATAAATTATTTAGGATGGAGACTGAATTATAATTTGACAATCTATACCAATCTTTAGTGAACGAACCCAAGATTAAATTGATTGATTCTTTAATTAAAAGAGCAATAGAGTAGATACAAGTGAATCCACATTCCTAGATTTCCCTCCATTATTAGATCTTCTTAACTGTGATTACTACTTTACACTGTTAATTAGATTTCCTGCTTTCTTTAGAATAAATTAGATTAAATACATAAAAACCCCCCTTAGTTTAAATGTTACCGGTTTACTTGCTATCTGATTACTTCTTGTCTATGTGGTTCGACCCTTGCTACCATAATCTATTCTACAATAGTCTTGTCGACTTACAATGTATAAATTTAAGACACATCAAATTTTTGGCGTCGTTGCTAAAGACAAGCTAGTTTTCTAGCTAGTTTATTGGTAACGTTTTTAAATTTAGTTTTTATTAAAAGAAAATTAAAAAAATATTTTTAATTTATTTTTAGTTTAATTGTTTATTTGTTTTTAATTTTTGCATTATATGCATGGCCGTAGTTCTCTAAATCCTAAATTGGCAGATTTAAATCAAAATATAAATAATCTTGGTAAAAATCAGAAAGATCCTGATAATTTGGATAACCCACCTGTTAATTAAGAACAAATAAATAGAAAGGATCCTCTAGCTGATCCTCCAATGAATAATAACAATCAAAATCCTGAATATCCAGTTCCTCCGGTGAATTAAACAAAGGAGGAACCAACTGCTAGAAATATGGAAATAGTAATAAATCAAAGAACGTTAAATGATTATGGTTGTCCCATGTTGAATGCAACACAATCATTTTTAGTATTACCGGATGCGGTAAGAATTTTCGAACTTAAAGGCCATTTTTATAATATGTTGCCTTCATTCCATGGTTTTCCATCTGAAGGCCCAGTAACTTTTGTTAAAGAGTACAGTGTTATGACTGATAATTTTTCGTTAGACGGTCTAACGAAAGATCAACTAAAAATGACATATTTTCAATGTGCATTGAAAGATGCAACAAAAAGATGGTTTATGAACTTAGCACCTAGAAGTGTTTATATTTGGACCCAATTATATGATTTGTTTATGGGTAAATTTTATCAACATGCTTCCCTTTCGGACTATAGAAAGCAAATTATAGCTTTTTGAACAGAACCTGGAGAAACATTCCATGAAGCATGGGATAGATTCAAAAATTTGCTTATCATGTGTCCCCATCATAATATATCTCAAGTGTGTTAGTAACTCAATTTTATCATGCTCTTTCTTCTGCTCTGCAAACTATGGTCGATAGTGCAACCGGTGGTTCTATTAGTAGAATGACACTAGCTTAGTTGGAAAATTTATTTGAGATGTTAAGTGCAAATTCCCAATAGAAAAGTACAAGAGGTAAAAGTAAAAGTTTGTTCCAAGTTCAAGATAATTCAGATACTCAAGCACAAATAAAATAGTTGAAGGCACAAATGGAGGCCATATTACTAAGTAGATCCCAAATTCAAGAATTGTGTGCTATTTGTGGATTAAATTTTCATGCTACTAATTTTTGTCCATCCAGTGCTTTATATCATGAACAGGCAAATGTTATGAATACATACCCTCAAAGACAAAGGAATGATCCCTATTCCAACACATACAATCCAGGGTGGAGGAATCACCCCAATTTTTCATGGGGAGGAAATAAGTCTTTGCAGCCTCAACAATTTCCTAAGCAAGGACAGTTGCAGATTGAAGAAGCAAAATATGATGGATTTGAAGGTAGGCAGACTGATTTCAATAGGCAATTAATGGAAACCATTGACAACTTGAAGAAAGACCTAGCTCAAGCATTGCAAGGACGAGAAGAATGGAAGTTCCCTAGTCAAATAGAACAAGCAAAATCTATCACTACTTTGCGTAGTGGTAAAGTCATTGGAGAAGAGGTAAGTGATCCTACTCATTTTGCTGTTGTTCCTGAGAATGTAGATAATTCTAGTGAAGAAACTCAAACGCAAGAAAAAGAAATTCAAGAAAAAGAAACACAAGAAAAAGAAAAAGAACAAGAGGCAGAACCTCTTGAGGAACCATATGTTGCTCCTCCATGATATGTTTTACCAATTCCATTCACTAGTCGGTTGATGAAAAACAAGATTGATAAACAATTTACGGAAATTGATAACATGTTGTCTAAAGTGAATATAAATCTTCCTTTGCTCAATGTTATTAAAAATATTCCGTCATATACCAAGTTTTTCAAAGATCTCCACTCTAGGAAGCACAAATTTGAAAAGAAGGAGAAAATAATTGTTTCTGAAAATGTTAGTGCAGTATTACAACCTGAACTCCCCCTAAATTAAAAGATCTAGGTAGTTTCAATATTCAAGTTTCCTTGGGTAGTTCAAAAAAGATGAAAGATATGCTTGATTTAGGTGTGAGTATTAATCTAATGTCTTAATTTTGATGTTTATAAACAATTAGGATTTGGAGAATTAAAACCCACTACTATGTCCTTACAGTTAGCCGATCGTTCGGTCAAACATCCCTTAGGAATAGTAGAGGATATTTTAGTTCAAGTAGATAAGTTGATCATACCAGTTGATTTTGTGGTTCTAGAGATGGAAAGAAAAATATGCACTAATAATGAAGTTCTTATCTTGTTAGGAAGACCTTTTATGGCCACGGCCAATACCATGATTAATGTAAGAAATGGTAAGCTATCGATGTCAGTTATGGGAGAAACTGTAGAGATTTCAGTTTTTGATGTATTAGACAGACCAATTGACATGAATGTCTGTTTTTCAATTAATGAAATAGAAAATCTTACAGCCCAAAACTTTGAAGCAAATTTAAATGATGACAAGTTAGAAAAAGAGATGTTCGGAGAAGACTATATTCATAGAGACTTCCCCAATTTAGTATTTGATATGGAAGAATCAGAAAGAGAAATCCTTGAGGAGGATGCCAAAAACGAAAAGGAGAAACTAGAAACTCCTAAAGATGATAGTGAAAGTAAAGAAGAAATAGAAATTGATAAAGATTTAGAAAAAGAAGAATTGAAAATTCCTAAGGAAGATCAAAAAGAAAAAGTTAAACTTGAAGTTCCTAAGTTTATCACATCTATTAAACCCCCTCCTAATGTAGACTTAAAGCCATTACCATCCCACTTGAAATACGCGTTTCTTGGGGAATGTAAAACTTTACCTGTTATAATTGCTGCAGATTTAATGGAAGAACAAGAAGCAAGCTTGTTAAAAGTTCTATGGACATATAGAAAAGCTATAGGTTGGTCCTTAGCAGATTTGAAAGGTATTAGTCCTTCTATGTGTATGCATAGAATTCATTTGGAAGAAGGTACCAAACCTTCTAGAGAACGCCAAAGAAGACTTAACCCCCATATGGAAGAAACAGTTAGGAAAGAAGTGCTTAAGCTTCTTGATGCGGGTATAATTTACTCTATATCTGATAGTAAATGGGTAAGTCCAGTCCAAGTAGTTCCTAAGAAATCAGGAATTAATGTTGTTAAGAATGAGAAAGATGAGTTAGTTCCCACAAGAACTATTACTGGCTATAAAATGTGCATTGATTTAAGGAAACTAAATGCAGCTACAAAAAAATATCACTTTCCTTTACCCTTCATTGACCAAATCCTTGAAAGATTAGCTGGCCATGATTATTATTGTTTTCTTGATGGTTTCTCTAGTTATAATCAGATTCCACTTGTACCAGAAGATCAATAGAAGACTAAATGCTTTGGATTATGTAATGTCCCTGCCACTTTTCAAAGATGCATGATTTCTATATATTTTTTTATTTAGTTGAAAGATGTGCAGAAGTGTTCATGGATGATTTTTCAGTATTTAGAAAATCTTTTGATAGTTGATTAGAAAATCTAACATCAGTTCTTAAAATATGTTGTGAAACTAATTTGACCCTATGTTGGGAGAAAAAGCATTTCATGGTTAAACATGAGATAGTTTTAGGTTATATTGTGTCTAACAAAGGAATTGAGGTCGATAAAGCCAAAGTTGAAGTTATATCCTAACTACCTCCCCCAACTACAGTCAAAGGTGTTAGAAGTTTTCTAGGTCATGCGGTTTTTATAGAAGATATATAAAAGACTTTTCCAAAATCTGTAAACCTCTATGCAATATATAAGCAAAAGATACTGAATTTATTTTTGATCAAGAATGCTTAATGCATTTAATCTGTTAGAAGAACAATTAACAACAGCTCTTATTTTAACCAGCCCTGATTGGTCTCTCCCTTTCGAGATCATGTGTGATGCATCGGATTTCGCGGTTGGAGCTGTGTGTTAGGACAACGGGTTGATGAGAAACCTCATGTAATTCATTATGTGAGTAGGACATTGAATGATGCACAACTCAATTATATATCCACTGAAAAAGAATTTTTAGTTGTTGTGTTTGCATTAGAAAAATTTCGATCCTACATGTTAGGTTCAAAAGTTATTATATTATTTGACCATGCAGCCCTAAGATATCTTTTGAGCAAAAAAGAGGCCAAGCCTAGATTCGTTAGATTGATGTTATTATTAAAAGAATTTGATATTACTATTAAAGATTAAAAAAAAAAAAAGAACAGAAAACGTTGTTGCCGACCATTTATCTAGGTTGGAATTTTTACATTTACTTGAACGCCAACTTCTTGATAATAAAATCCCCATGAATGAAGACTTCCCTGATGAACAATTGTTAGCAGTTAAAATTTTTGAACCATGGTATGCTGATTTTGTGAATTACTATGTCGCAAATATCATTAATTCTGATTTGGATTTTTATCAAAGGAAGAAATTTTTGGCGGATGCTAAAAAGTATTTTTGGGAAAAACCTCATTTATTCAAAATATGTTCGGACTTCTTAATTAGAAGATGTATTCCAGATTAAGAACAACAAAGTATTTTGACATTTTGTCACGAATACTCTTGTGGTGGTCAGTTTAGTAGTGGTAAAACTGCTAAGAAAATCTTACAATATGGTTTATACTGGCCTATTATTTTTAGAGATGCTGAAATATTTTGTAAAACATGTGATAAATGTCAAAGGATTGGTGGAATTAGTAAAAAGAATGAGATGCCCTTGCATTATAATCTAGTTATTGAAATTTTTTATGTATGAGGTATTGATTTTATGAGTCATTTTCCAATTTCGAATGGTTGTGAATTAATATATTCTAGTTGTTGTAGACTACGTGTCGAAATGGATAGAAGCCTTTACTACCCAAAATAATGATGGTCAAACTGTTGTCAAGTTTTTGGATGATCATATATTTGCTCGGTATGAAGTAGCGAAAGAAATAATTAGTGATCAAAAAACGCACTTCACAAATCGTTTAATGAACGCGTGCCTTGCGACTGCCAGCTCCACCCTGCCTTTAAATTCAAATTGTGTCAATTACACCCTTAATATTTTAGAAAATTAAAATTTTCACATTAAAATTGAAAATTTTGTGTCAATTGCCCCATTGTTTTAGAGAAAGAATCTCACATCGTAAATTTTGCCCCCAAATGAAGAAAATATAACCAAACATGCCAAACATCTTTATTCCGTTCAAACAATCCCAGAGGCTTGTATTTAAGTGCACAAAATTAATTAATTACCAAACGAAAACATCGAATTTGTTTAGACATCAAACATAGATCGAGTAAAATCAACCATTACAAATAATTAATATAAAGCTTCACACATACGAATGCCAACTCCAACGTCCGAAAATTTATTATACGTATTATACGTATTGGTGTAATGTGTGGTTTCTTTCGTTGCCTTTGAGTATGTGGTAAAAGTGTTTTCCTAAAAAGAAATTTTTTGAAAAATAACAATTATTTTGAAACAGGTAAAAAGGAAATTAGTAAAGTTATTCAAAAATGGAGGGAGTATTATTCTCTTAGTGATGAAGATGCTATATATGCTTACCCGCGATAGATAGTGTAGGCTATAAGAGGAGTGAACTAGGTGCATGCTCTCCTTTGGGAAGAGCCTTCCATAAAACGAACCCGGAACTCCTGATATAAGACAAGGCCCAAACTTTTCTCCGTTCTTCCTCTCGAGTTCGGCATAAAATGTTGGTAAGAAGGACTTGAAAATGGTGTTGAAGTCATTATTAGGAAGATCATTCAGGCAAACATGAAACTCAGGTGCTTCGCAATGATTTTCCTGATACAACGAACTGACAGTTTCGATAATATTGGAGATGACCAATAACGTGTTTGGCCCTGAAGAGCAACCCAAATCCGCTATCTTAAAACACTTTGGAAATTTGCAATCGTTGAGTATCATTTTCTTGATAGTTTGCTCTAAAACAGGCCATGATTTCCTTATCACATTTTCCTGAAAGTGAGTCTGTGTAAGTGTGGTACTTAATAACACACACACACACACACACACATATATATATATATATATATATATATATATATGCATATTTCAGTATAACAGAAGAGAGGGTATGTATATAGGAAGGAGATACCTGAAGAAATGAGTTTTTGGCATAGCTAGATGCACCGGTGCCTGCATTCATGTGTAGAACGTTTTGGACATCCATCATTGTGTTATTATATTTCTCACCTTTGCCTTAATCTTTGGCATAACAGAGGAAGGACCATCTATATATATTCACTCTCCCTCTTTTGCTCTTTTGTGTCACTTCAAAATTACGGGACCCCGCTTGCCATGAAGATAATAAGACAGACTATTGAATAAAATGTGATTAGTCTCATCAGTATTATTAATTTCAGTACTATTAGTACCCTTGTTATTAATTTTTACTTATATATCAGGCGTAGTTTTGTGATAAAAAATGTTAATACCAATTTTTTTTAGTGAGAGCGTTAATATTACAATCCTCTCTCTTGGTATTAATAGTGATGAGATAATGAATTTAACCGAATAACTCATAATATTAATCCTGACCATATATTACGTACCAAACATGCATCAAACAACTTACCCTCAAAAGGCACTATAGTAAACTAACATGGAACATATTATTATCAACCACCTGCAGCTATATAGAGTTGCTTGTTGTTTGATCAAAACATTGGAAAAATCGTGATAATGGTTTTTTTCTCTTTAAAATCGATCTACTTAATCCGACCTAACAAGTTTTAATCGGATAATGTGTGAAATAGTGAGTTTAGTCATACGAATTATGATATGTAAGATGGTCCTACATGACAATGTTTATTTTGTTTTATTTTATATTCATCTCTTGAATATGTATTTAAAATAGACTCATTTAGACTTAAAAAGTCAAATCATGACAAAAATTAAGAAAAACGAGGAGTACTAAATACTCAATCGGTTTAACTCAAAAAATTCACATTTAAAAAATATAATAAATAAGAAATATATAAACATTATTTGAATTGAAAGTAGTTAAAAATTATTTGAGTAAAGTCAATAAGCATGTTAATTAATATCAACTTTGAGAGTGGATTTAAAAAGGTTATAAAAATAAAAATCATCCAATTTTTTTTAAAAATGAACCCTTTAAAAATATCTATATTTTTTTTCCTCCTAAAGGAGGTATAGAAAGGGATCAGGTTTCCTCCTAAAGGGGCATAGAAAGGGATCGAACCTGAGACCTCACATTTTGTGAAACCCTATATCTAGCACTAAGACATCCCTTAGAGGCCCTTAAAATTTTCTACAACTCTTTTGTTAAGCTTTTTTTGTAGACCGTACGTGCCAACAATCATCACCTCAAAAACCCAAAATCTCAAATTCTTAAACATTATTAATTTTTTTGAAAAATACTAAATTTATCATCAGATTACCACTATTGATAATTTTATAAAATACATATAAGTTGCATGTATATCTTTAAGAGATACTTATCATCTTAATAATGATAATTAAACCTATGAAAGTTGAAAAAGTTTTTAGTAAATTATTTATGGTCCCACTAACCAATCCCAATTATTTATATATTTATGGGACCGTCAAATGGGGGAGGGGGAGATTGGCAGGCAGCATATTTTTTTTTTTTTTTTTTGAATGCTAGATTTATATAAATTAGAAATAAAGGAAAACAAGCTAAAGGGGGACAACCAACCTTACCCTTAAAAAAGGGGGACAAAGGAGCCTTACCTCGAAGAAATAAATAGAGAAACAATGGCTATAAAATAAACCTAGATAAAAACCAAGAAATAAGTCTAATAATTACGATAACGACTTTTCGTACGACGCTTCGACCTTCTAAGGCTGGGGGTTTCTAGATCAAGAGCTTCAAAGTGGGCGAGGTCATTATCAGAATTTTCCTCTTCTTCTTCAATTGTTTGTAGGACAACAAATTTATTGGGGGAGGTTATATTCAAAGGAGTTTCGTGAGAAGAATCTTCCTCAAAAAACCACTTAAATCGGCATAGAATGTGTCACGAGAATCAATTGGGATTTCAACAAAGATTTTTCCGTTAAAAGATGGATTGAAAGGGGGGAATTTGGGCTCAAGCCGAGCAAGACGGAGATCTATGACCGTAAGGATTGGCAGGTGGCGCCTGGGGCTCATTGTAGTCCGCCTATCGTAGGGCTTTTAGCAAGAGTGAGTTGTATTAGGGATGGTTTCTTGGGCAGTAGGATTGGTATCTTGAACATCAACTAAGGCTGGATCTTGATGAATGGGAGCAGCCACATTGACTGGCTGAGAAACAATGGGAACAGATTCCACATTCGAGGCTGGAGAGCCTTTATCTTGAGCCGGGGAAGTCTGAATGTTATCATGTTGGGCAATATGATCATCATTTAAATTGGACAAGATATCAAAAGGATTACTTACCCCAATACATTGGACGTAAACCGCTGGAGGCGGATCGCTAATATTGGTTTTCTGATTGTCATCCGATACATGCACCAGCCTCGCTCATGAGATCTATGTGTTCGGTTCCGACGGGAATACCTTGAGAGTCTTTTGCTAAAGAAACCGATGCTTCATTATTAGGTTTTGTAACCGGAGCCCAAACTTGCTTAACCATAGGAGCGCTTCCACCACTGTCGGACTTTGCTTAGAGTGGTATCAATCACGGATCTTTCCCCGTCAAATTCACCTAGAGGCGCCTCTTGTTCACCCTTCAAGTCCCTAGATCGAGATTGATGTGAACGATGATTTTTACGACAAACTTCTTTGATATGCCCAAGCACTCACAACCGATACAATAACGAATGTTTCCTTCAAACTCTGTGAGGTCGCCGTAAACCGCTTTTCTTTACTAGTCCCAATCCGTAAACGAAAAGGGAGAGGCACCGATACATCCATTTCAACACAAATGCGAGCAAACATAGGCCTTGATAATGCGAGGGTTTTGTCATCCGCACGCAAAAACCGAAGGGAATTGCCAATGCATTGTAAAAAGAAGGATTAAAGTGTGTCAACGGTAATTGGTGTAAGCGCACCATACAAATGACTTTGGTGATATCTTTCCCCGAAGGAGAAATCGTGTCCATCCGAATGACCGATACATGGACGATTGAATCATGTGTGATTCCTTTGATAGCGCCAGAATCAAGTCTTCTGACGAGGATAATCGAACCATGACATGTCTCGGGTCTAATAAACCTACAACAAAGGGACCATTAAGCTTCCATGAACGAGCGATATCCTCCCTGGATGGCATGAATCGATGGTCGACTGCCGAAAACTTCAAGACACAATTGTGTTTGCAAGGCTAGCGGCCGATCTCTTGGAGTGAAGAGACATCCTGCTCACCATTGAAAACATTAGCTTGCCGAGGGGCTAACTGGGCAGGCGTTAACGCCAAGCGAAGAGCCAACGAAGGTTTTGGTTGTCCAACAACCCGAGCATAAGATGTGGTGGCCGGCGTAGAATGTGGAGATGGAGCAGATGGTTGAACCGAAGAAGGGAGGCCTCCTGGTTTACGCCGCTGCGTAGGTAAACCCTAGCTAGGGCAACAAAGATGACGGGAGAGAGAATTCTAGAGAGATAATTATTTTCGATATTTAGTCCTCGCAGGCAGCATATGGTTCATGGATAAAACAAAGAACTTTTTTCTTGAAATACACTGGTGTGTGTGCCTATGGGGCAACAATTAAATAGTGTATTTTATACTTCATCTCTTTTTTTCAAATTATCATCTATATTTCTTTTTTCATCTGTTATTAGTTAATTATTTTTTAAAAAAATATTTATTTTACAAAAATATTTTTATTATTTTATCCTTATTTTTTACATACTTTAATTATACCCATATACTCATGTGTATTAAAGAAAATCACACATTTCACCAATATTTATAATACAATCAATTTTTTAAAAACGAAATTTCAGATAAAAAAGGACTATTTTAAAAACAGAAGGAGTATTTTTTTAAAAAATAATATAAAACGAAAAAGAAAAAATGAATACTATTTTTTGAAAGAAACAACTCTCTGCCCTCTTGTTTTCTATAAATTGTATGAAACAAAAAAGAAAAAATAATAATTTTAGTCTTTTGTAAAGTGGATTAAGTTGGTTTTCCAAAAAAAAAAAAGCATCAACATGGTTTTAAACCCAAAAGGGCAGAAGTCATTTGGGAGGGGGGTGGTTTTATTGGGCTAAAAAAAGGGTTCTACCATGTTTTTTAATTAAGTAATTTAAATTATTACATTTCGGTAAATAAATTGATGTAACATAATAAATTGTATAAGTTATTTATAACGCGCTTAAGACTTATCAATGCTAATCTTTTCAATATAAAAAACTCAAATGATAAAATTGTAGCAGTTAAAAATTGTCCAAAGGGATAAGCTAAATTTCACCGGAATAACAATGAGAACATTAACATGAATACATTTATATAATTGTGCATGCCCATTAATTTTAAAGGCTGTGTTTTAAATCCTTAGTATTGGTAGAACTTGATGGATTGAGGCTTAATGATTTGATGGTCCATTGCATTTATTATGTGTCCCACCCTTTATTGTCGCATCCTCCATGTGTCATGTGATGTGATGCCAACGTGCGATGATAAGCATTCGGATACAAAGATTATATTTGCAACCAGCCAACCACTAGAACCGTAAAAACGGGTTAGTGGGTTGGGTTAATTAACGGGTCAAAAAAGCCCATTATATAATGGTGTGAGACGGATCAATCCATTTAGATAAGGGATCAATAAAACACCAATCCAATCCAACCCAATATGGGTTGTGGGTCAAATAGGTCAATTCATCAATTTTTGTTACCTAAAGACAACTTATTTTATTTTTAATTTTTCATTGTTTTTTCGACTTTCCTGTACTATACAACCACACAAAATCAAGTAATCAACTAAACTGTTGTCGGCTAACATAAAATAAACAAACTAAAACAACTGAATCTTCATTTCAAACTTCTGCCAAACATTTTATGGGCATTCCTCTTAGATGACTAAAAAAACCTTGGATGTCAAGACATGACTTCATGTAGGATGGCATAGATTAGTATAATCAAAATTGACTGCTACTTAATAATTTAATAAACCTTAGAGTTGTTATATATAAAAAAATAAAACAAAAAACAAAAAATAATTATAATAAAAGAAAATGAGAGATTACTGGAAGACTATTCAGCAAAAATGAAAGCATACTAGACATGTATTCTTTTTTTAAAAAAATATTTTCAAAACGGGTCAGCCCGTTAAAAACCCACCCTAACCCACTTCAACCCATGACCCATACGGGTCCAACCCATATGACCCGTATTTTTATGGGTTATCAATTTCCCAACCCAACCCACTTATTTTAAGCCGTTTGGGTTAACCCAACGGTCCCGACCCATTTTGACGACTCTAGCAACCACCACGCCTTCTGAGGGAATAGTACTTAGATTTATGTCTGTCTTTCAAAGGTCTATTTTTTTTTAAGGCCGGACGCTTTGTCGTCACTTACTGAATTATACAACCCTTAATTTTTATTATTTTAATCTTTTTTACTATAAAAGTATACGTTGTCTTTTAAAAATTAATATATGGATAAAATTAACCATTCATTTAATAAATCATCTACTATTTATTTAAGGACAAACAAGAAAATTTATCTTCTTTACTATAAAAATGTGAGTTGTTTTTTAGAAATTAATGTATGGACATAATTAACCTTTCATTTAATAAATCATCCACAATATATTTAAGGACAAACAAGTAAATTTATCATGATAAAAATAATATTTATACAAAGTAATATTTAAAAAATCACTCACCATTGAATAAGGTCTTCATATACAACTATTAACCGACAAGCATGACGCATGTCAGTTTCAAAAGAATACAACATGTATAACGAACTTTCGTATAATACACCACTACTCAAAAGTAATGGTGGACACAAAGATTTTCTCAACTGAGGGCACAAATTTAATAAATTTTACAAATCATAATTGTCTCATACGGTTTTTCATTTTTTGAAAATGTTTAAATATATCATCGTTTGCAATGCTCTTAAGCAAATATTTTTCAATAAAACATACAATATAATCATTTTAAAATTGATCACAAATTCGGTTTCGTAAATATGTCATAAAAGTATTCAAATAAAAAAAATTATCACAAATCAACTACTTTAACCCTAAATTAAAATGTTCTACTTTCAAATTAAATAAATAGACATTTCCTACCAAAATATTGACACACAAATTTAGGAAATAAAACAATATTATCATATCAGCTTTCACATGCTCACAATTCACAACAATTACACAAATTAAATACTCTATTAGTGCTATTTCAAAATTTAGGTTATTTCAAATTTGAGCTATTTTAAAATTAGGGTTATTTCAATTTTAAAAATTTAAATCAAAATTATAATTTAGAAATTCACGCAATCTGATTCAGACAATTATACTTTCAAAATTGACAATCACAATTGGGAAGGATGATCCTTGTGGATTCTGTTGTGAATGTCCTTGGATCTGTCAGTTATAATTTTCTCTTCAACAGATTCTAAAATTGTTTCTGCATTCTTCAATGAAGTCCCCGATGAAGTTACATTGGAGCCTTCATTTACTTCAGTAGTCTTTGAAACAACTATTTCATGTCTGGCTGTTGAAATTACTTCAGGTTCTAAAGTTTGCAGTATTTCTAGGATATCACCAACCTGGTCTTTAGCATTTTTTCTTCCCAAATCAGATAAAGCATCAAAAATAATATTCATGGATTCTTGTGATTCGAAGAAGAAGAAAGCAATTAGTACACTCTCAAGAAAAAAACAAGAAGAATTCTTGTAGCTCAAACACAAAGCTTGGTAAGTAGAATTAACATGAATAAATTAACCAAGACAAGCAGAATATTCAGCTTTAGCTATAGTACTTAGCCAATTAAGATTAGAATGAAATGATAACAGGAAAATTTTGAAAGATGAAGAAGTGTTTTAGCAAAACAAACTGATGTAAATTTGACTTGTTCAAATAAAACTGGAAGAATTACTTGACAATTGTAAGAGTTACTAAAAATATATATACACATAAAGAAAATTGAAGAAATGAAGAAAGATGGAAGATAAGAAAATAAATACGAGTAAATAAAAAATATTTGGATAATTGAAAATAGTTAGTTTGTAGGTTAAAATAAGGAAAATACAATAGTCAAAAAAAATATTAAACAAAATTAGACTAACCACAACTAAATATATAACTGAAATAAAAAATAGATAACAATAGATATTTTGATAAACTAACAACGAGTAAAAATATGAGATAAACTCATGAGCATCCTAAATAAATTAGGGAAAACGAATATCACTTTAAGAACTCCACAAAAAATAAGATTTAATATGAAGTTATATAACACTTTTCAAATGTATTTTAAATACAACTCATATTAATTTTGATATCAAAACATCTTGAGATAGAGGAGTATATTTCTTAATTCAATTATACATAACATTCAATTTTCAAAAGAGAAACACAGAGCAGCTAAGCATGAATGTCTTAGATCATGTCTAAAAAGATATGAAAATGTATAATCAAAACAGTATAGTGATACGAATTGTTAACCAACAATGAAGCCTTCAATGACACCTCCTTAGTCACTACATTTCGTCAAAACATTTGGAAATCGAGAATCTGTTTCCAAAAAATCATTATTAAGAGATAATATTGATCTCAAAATAAATTAGGATATATCTAGTAGGTAGCTTTCACACTTTTTAGAAGTAGCCTCAATTTTTTATGCACATGATAGAACCAATGAGATACTATTGATGATCAAAGGCTGATTTTTATTTTTTATGTGGACCGGCTTGATAATTTCTATGAAATTTGAAAGGTAGCTTTTTTCTTTATTGGATATAAACAACACCAACTAAGTTATAAACTTTTTTATATGAAACATTAAGAGCAGATTATGTCATTTCAGAAAAATCAATTCTTATGTAGTGTAGAAACTTAGTTTCTTTTGAAATGACATTCAAAAATTTAAACTAAGTAAATAAACAATAAGTAAAAACAAAAAAACAAAACCAAAGGTATGGAGTACTAAAAGCAATAATTAGTGATCAAGGAACGTACTTCACCAATATCGTTTGATGAACACGTACCTTGGGGCTGCCGGCTCCACCCCGCCTTTAAATTCAATTTGTGTCAATTGCACCCTTAACATTTTAGAAAATTAAAAATTTCACATTGAAAATTATAGTGGTGGATCTTCCGGCAGTTTGCTCCATTGTTTTAGAGAAAGAATCTCACATCGTAAATTTTGCCCGCAAATGAAGAAAATATAACCAAACATGCCAAACATCTTTATTCAGTTCAAACAATCCCAGAGGCTTGTATTTAAGTGCACAAAATTAATTAATTACCAAACGAAAACATCGAATTTGTTTAGACGTCAAACATACATCGAGTAAAATCAACCATTACAAATAATTAATATAAAGCTTCACACATATGAATGCCAACTCCATCGTCCAAAAATTTTATTTTCTTCTTTTAGTTGTTGAACAATTCATAGATCATCACTTCTTAGTCATGGAAATAACTATGTTGAAGACCTTGGTTTTTTCCTCATAATTACTTAGATGTTCACTCACATATGTTGCATACCTTTCAAATACCTTGTCCAATATCTTGTTTTCAAAATGACTTGCCAGCATAGGTTCCGTCACAGCTCTTATGGTTTTGGCCAGGTTTTTCCCACTAACAAATTTGTCAAATACAAAGTGTTTATTATCTTCGTCGTCCTCAGCATCCCAGTTCATTTGAAAAGTATCTAGTCCGTCGACATGAAAGGATCCCTCCCGATTAATTATTTCCACTACTTCGTCCTTGTAAGGATGGTAAATAGGCAAGTTGAATGAATCCACCTCTTCTTCTCGAATCATCCCCTATTTCAAATGTAACGATGTTACTCGAATCATTCACAACAACAGCAAAATTGTGATGCATCAAAGAAATATGATATATGTACCTCAGTCACCAAATCAAGAAGGGACTTTGCAAGCAATTCATAGATATAGCAACCATCTTTGCTGGTGGGATCAGCAATGCTCCTACCGATAAATGTTAGAACCATATGCCCTTTAGGCATTATTTCCTCTGAACGTAATTTTAAAAATGTTGAGAAGTCTTTTTGATATTGCTTGAGATACGCATCAAAAACATTTAGAGGACTTCTCTTTGCCATGTATACAGCACCCAGATTGTTTTCAATCCCTTCGGGAACCTAGGCATAATTGTTATAGAATATGACAAAAATGTTGAAAGGCTAGGAAATTAATAGGTTATTCATTACTCCCACCGTTTTCAAATAATCGTTCTCTTTGATCCGACACATCGTTTAAGAAAAAAAGTAATTGACTGTATTATATGTATTGGTGTAATGTGTGGTTTCTTTCGTTGCCTTTGAGTATGTGGTAAAAGTGTTTTCCTAAAAAGATTTTTTTAAAATAACAATTATTTTGAAACAGGTAAAAAGGAAATGAGTACAGTTATTCAAAAATGGAGGGAGTATTATTCTCTTAGTGATGAAAATGCTATATATGCTTACCCGAGATAGATAGTGTAGGCTATAAGAGGAGTGAACTAGGTGCATGCTCTCCTTTGGGAAGAGCCTTCCATAAAACGAACCCGGAACTCCTGATATAAGACAAGGCCCAAACTTTTCTCCGTTCTTCCTCTCGAGTTCGGCATAAAATGTTGGTAAGGACTTGAAAATGGTGTTGAAATCATTATTAGGAAGATCATTCAGGCAAACATGAAACTCGGGTGCTTCGCGATGATTTTCCTGATACAACAAACTGACAGTGTCGATAATATTGGAGATGACCAAAAACGTGTTTGGCCCTGAAGAGCAACCCAAATCTGCTATCTTAAAACACTTTGGAAATTTGCAATCGTTGAGTTTCATTTTCTTGATAGTTTGCTCTAAAACAGGCCATGATTTCCTTATCACAGTTTCCTGAAAAATGAAAGTCTCTATGTGTAAGTGATACTTGATAACATACACTCACACACACACACACATGCATGCATATATATATATATATATATATATATATATATATATATATATATATATATATATATGCATATTTCAGTATAACAAGAGGGAGGATATGTATATAGGAAGGAGAGACCTGAAAAAACGAATTTTTGGCATAGCTAGATGTACCAGTGCCTGCATTCATGTGTAGAACGTTTTGGACATCCATCATTGTCATATTATACTTCTCACCTTTGCCTTAATCTTTGGCATAACATAGGAAGGACCATCTATACATATTCACTCTCCCTCTTTTGCTATTTTGTGTCACTTCAAAATTACGGGACCCAACTTGTCATGAATATAATAAGACGGACTATTGAATAAAATGTGATTAGTGCGATTAGTATTATTAATTTAAGTACTATTAGTACCCTCGTTGTTAATTTTCACTATTAGTTTTTTTTTAGTGAGAGCGCTAATATTACAACCCTCTCCCTTGGTATTAATAAACTGTTAAAACAACCCTGATGTCAGGTCTTGGCATCAGAATTTTTTCAATTTTTGAATTTTTTTTTGAACTTAATAAACTGTCAAAACAGCCCTGATATCAAGCCTTGGCATCAGCTTTTTTTGATTTTTTTTGTTATAAAAATCTGTAAAAACAATCTTGATGTCAAGGGTTGACATCAGCATTTTTGGCTTTTTTTAAGCCGAATGACTTTTGTCTTAATTAATGGCATTTTTTGTCATTTGACAATCAATTTGTAATTTTATGAAATGTCCAAAAAATTGATGGTCCTAGATAAAAACATGTTTCTAAAATTGTACTCACTTGAAATTTGCCCTTACTTATATTAGTTTAATGTGTAGTTTCCTTTAAAGCTCATGTATAAGTGGTCCGTAATTAAAGTATAGTGAAAAAATAATGGTAAATTGAAAAAAAAAATGATATTTTAAAAATGTAAATTTTAAATTGAACAATTATTTTGGAACGAACGACAAAGAAAAGGAGAACGATAATTTATGGACGGATGAAGTATTAGACTTTATAGACACACGAGAAAAGAGCATGAGAATAGTTAATGATGTCATACGCATGATGTCATAATGACAATACTTAATGATGTCATACGCATGGGAATGAGCATTCGGATATGCCCAATGCCGATGAATTATCTTCAAAAATTGCCACCACCAATGATTTTCAACCACATATCATAGTACGGCTAGATAAGATTTTGTAGAGTACGCAATAATAATACTGATATACTCCTTCCTCCCTAATTTATTGTCTTGGTTGACCCAGCTCACTGTTTAAGAAAACATATTTGATTGAATTATTAATATTGATTTAATGTGTAGTTTCTTTTAAAGCTCATGTTAAAAAAGTAAGGGTAAAGTGGTAAAAGTAATGTTCTAAAAAGGTAAATTTCAAAGTGGACAATTATTTTGGGACGGACGAAAAAGGAAAGGAAGACGATAATTTAGGGACGGAGGGAGTATTAATAAGTACTACTTTCTTCGTTTCTAAATAATCGTCCTGATTGATCCGACGCACGGTTTAAGAAAAAACAATTGATTTAATTATTTATATTGGTTTAATAAGTAGTTTTCTTTAAAACTCGTGTGTATGTAGCTCATAATTAAAGTGAGTGAAAAAGTAAAGGTAAAATAGTAAAAATGATGTTCTAAAAATGTAAGTTTCAAAGTGGACAATTATTTTGGGACGAACGAAAAAGAAAAGGAGGACGATAATTTAGGGACGGAGGGAGTATTTTACTTTTTCACTCTACTTAAATTATGGGCCACATACACATAGACTTTAAAAGAAACTACACATTAAACCAATATAAATAATCAAGTCAATTGTTTTTTCTTAAACTGTACGCTAGATCAACTAAGACGATTATTTAGGAACGGAGGGAGTACAAAACAACCACTTGATTATGAAGAAAACATAATGAATTAGGTAGTGGAAATTGTAGTGGAGCATCTAGTAATCAAACACTCATATAAATGGATTGTTGTGCACAGCAGAAGACTAGCAAACAAAATTAACAGAATACAATAGGATCAATCACAAAGAAGAGAAAGAGATTAAGGTCAACGGATTGTCGAAATTTTATTAGAGATTCACCTTTAAATGTTTTAGGTATATAATTATTTATATGGATACAATAGAAACCTTAAAATCCTTAAAAGTATAAAAAACAGACTATGCAGCAAAACAGCAAAATAGGGTTGAGCGGTCGTTCAACACAAGCAGTGGGCGACCGCGCAAAATACAGTAGCAAGTCTCGAAGAGTTCTTTGCTGAGCGATTACTGAGCGATCGCCCAAGCTCAAAAGTTGCTATGCTCTGGTTAATCGAATCATCTCATTCTCAACACTGATGTACACATCACTATAGAAGGAAAGGAATCAATTGGAATTGTGTTGTTGTTGTGACACAGAACTAGAACAGAAAAGGAGAAGCCGAAGAGAAAGAAAGGAGGTGGTACACTGTTAAATTTTTTTGGGCAGAAGATTATATGGTCTCTCTTATTAGAAAATATCAATAACACACATATTTATAGTACCCAACTAGGTTAAAAACTAATGTATAAATAAATAAATCTCTTATCTAATTAGACTTAAACTAGGTTAAAAACTAATACAAAAATAAATAAATCATTTATCTAATTGGACTTGGTTTAGGACCAAACATTACTTCCCTTAAACCAAGTCTTCAAACTTGATCATGCCCAACATATTCTTTAACTTCCAAAATAGTTCGGTCTTCAATGACTTCGTAAAAATATCTGCAACTTGATCTTCAGTCGAAAATTTTCAAAATTTTCTTTTCTTTTTTAAATATAAAAACTAAAATAAACTAACTACTAAAACTAACTATATAAAGATTAAAAATAAAAACAAAAACTAAAATAGATAGCAAGTAAATACAGAAACATACAACAGGGCCAACTCTCCAAACATAACATTATAAGCGCAAAAAGCAATTCCATCCCCAAAGTTAAATTTCACATTATCCTCAATGTGAATCAAATATAAGGGAGTAAAGAAACTACCATGAATCAAACACAAACTAATTCTAACAATTCTCAATTTTTAGATTTTGTTTGAGAATTTACAGGGTAATTTGAATTTATCAATTTTAGCTAAAAAGAAGTCACCCTTTAGTTAATGCAATCTCAGTATTTTACCATATCCACAACTCACGATTTTCAACTCCCAACTCACAAAATTGCATGGCAAAAAAAAGTACGATCCTACTGCACACATAGTCATTATCTCAAATAACTAGCAGTTGACTTAGATCATGCAAGCACCCTTGTTCGAGTCAGATAGAACTATGCAACATAACTTAACAGATTCCCAACATAAACTTCAATCCAAGCTACCAAGTGTTCATAAAAAATTAAGTCTCAAATTCATAAAAAATGGTACCAATACACAGTAATTCCCCATGTTTGAGCCAGCTTTTACTTTTCAACAGAGCCTAATCGTTTCCCACGGAAGCACAAATCCAATCAACTGTGAAGGGATATCTAGGGACATCTATTGCAATCACAATCCCTCATCATCTTACATAGCAAAACGCAGAGTATCAGCAATTATACTGATATATTCTCGAACATACAAACACAATAATTTTCCAACCACTATGGATCGTGATTCATCAGGCAGAATAGCAAATTAAACAGCCTCCTGAGAGCATCCATAATAGTTACACCCTAAAACATCTTTTCTATAACCCCCGAAACCTTTTTAGAGGCTCTTTAAAAAAGTTTCAACTCCAATAAACACCCTTTATATAACACTTTGAATTGGTGACATCTTAACTAACAAACCTAGCTACCAATATATTTCTATTTTTTATTTTTTTATTTTCCTACCACAATTGAAATAAAATATTTATACTTTTAAATTTTATATTTTATGAAAAATATATTATATGTTTTGATTATATCAAAAAATATTTATTTAAAGAAAGTCTTGTCACGCTTTTTACTATTATCAATATACCCATAATTTTAAATTATAAATAATAAAAAAAAGAAATGATAGTGCAAAAAATACACTAAATTAATTGAAAAAGAAAATGGAAAAAATGGGAAAGCATACCATCATCAAAGTGATGATGTGAGTTGGGTTGTTTATTTAATTCATAGGCTCTCCACTCTAGTACATCAAAATTATGGCCAAAAACTGGATGTTCTGATCAAGCCAAAAAAAAAAATTCAATTTTTGTCGTCTTCTTTAAATTTTGGAACAAATTTTTTGAAAGGGAACGAATACTAAGAAGAAGACCAATGGAGAAGGTGATAGGTGGGGGAGAGAGAAGAAAGAGATGAATGGAGGCCGGCTAATACTCATCCAATAAGTTGAGGGAGAATTAGCTTTTTTTAGAGATAAGGTGATTGATAGGGTGTCCACTTTGGGGCTTAAGTGTGGTAGAAACCCCTAAAAAATATTTTAGGGTGTTAATAAAGGGAACCATTGTGGATGCTCTGAAAATCATATTTCCCCTGTAAAGCCCCAAACTCGGGTCCCACTACATGGGCCCACATCTGGCCACGTCACTACAAATTCAAACTTGAAATAAATACTAAATTAAAACAATATCTAACTAATATTACAAAAGTCTACAATTTAAATACAGTCATCCAAATAAATTTCGGAACAAAGTCTACTAAAAATTTCTCTGTCTTAATTAACTTCCAACACATATAATTATGACCTAAAAATCTTGGTTTCTTCGCCGGTATCCTCTACCTCAAACTTAGTCTTTAATTTCGACCTGGAAAAAGAAGATTGTGAAGGGTGAGCGAACAAAGCTCAGTAAGATCATACGTCATCCCTACGGTTTCTAAGGAGGGATGACTCAAAGAATAATCAGGATATACGTAAAACAGAGTTTTAGATATTTGACAATTTGCAAAAATCAAAGATAGGTGACGAAAGACTTAAAAATCTCTTTTTAAATGGAGAGTTCAAACATAACAAATATGGATCAAACAAGTTTGTCATTACTGACGGTCTCATACCAGCCAGTAATAACCGAATATCAAAACATTTATTTAGATCACATAAGGGTCTATTGACAAAGAACCAAATCCCCGAAGGGTACACAAATCCCCCGTAGGGTACACGAACCACCCGAAGGGTACACAAATCCCCCGACGGCTACACAAATTAAGGTATATCCGGATAACCGCACTCACAGGCCAAGTGGTGCAATTTCAAGTATTTCAAATACTGTCACGAAAATCCCCGTGACGGGTTGTTCATACTTAGTGATCATAAATAATTTCAAAACATAAATAGTACTATTAATGTACTATTATCAAAACATAAATAATATAAAATTTTGTCATTTTCAATACCAAAGAGCAGACCGACAAAGTTTACGAATACAAAGAAATTTCTAAATAACAAAGGTATTTCATGAAAATCAAAGTAGACATGAAATCTGCGAAAACGAAGATATCCAAACAACGCTAACGACGGAGTCAAAGCAACTACCGACATGATGTCGGGCATGGCAAATGAAAGAACGAATAAATTTCAAGAATTTGCGGAAGCCTAAAATTAAAAGTATTTTTATACTTTTTCAAAGAACCTAGCTAAAAGAAACGTAATCCCTTACCTCATTAAGGTGTACTCACGACAAAGTCTCGAACCGCAAATTGAAACCTTAATTCGTCTCGCCCAAAACTAATTTAAACAAAAACACTAAAATTAAAAATTCTGAAATCCGGGTCTTATGATTTCCGAACTTAAATAACCCAACAAAAGTAAAAATAATAGTATTGACAACTAATTAACTGTTAAAAAGTTAAGGGATCATTTTGTAACTAATTGGAAGTGGTTACTATATCAAAAAGTTTAGGGGGGAGACCGAGATTTTTTAAATCATCATCTTCATGAATCTGCTCCCTGGTTTTCAGATTTTTCCTTCCCATAACTTACACAACTAAAGCATATGTCTATCTACCAACTTACAAAACCATAAACATACCCATTTAAAATCCTACCCATTATTCCAAAGAAAACAAACCCATTATAATCATACACATTATACTTTTGTTTGTTGATTCTTTATAGGTGAGTATCAGTGAGTGAGTTTTTCTTAAGTGGGTTTTCTTTTGCTTCCAGTTCACAAAAAAAAAAAAAAAAAAAACGTCTCCATTAAGGCATCATCCAAGGTCTTTTAACAACTGTATTTTTATATTAATGTGCTTCAAAACTAAGGTTAATAAAATCATATGGAAGGAAGTTAAAACAGCCCGAGCCTACTAATGTTTTAACTAATAACCTTTGATCACACTAGTACATTTTATCAAATGGATGGAACCAAACATGTTGTATGATCTTGCCGAAAGTCTTCCTTCCTCAACCGCAGGCTTGCCGGAGCACATGAACACTCGAAAACTTGCAGCCGGTTATTCCGTCGACGCCTTCCTCTCTCTCTCTCGACTCTACTAAAATAGAACTCCAAAGCACCGATAGGATATTTATGAAACGCAACTCACACCGTGGTTGATTAGCAACATGACTCTTGAAGGGAGACGGTTTCTTCCGAATCAACCGAAGGAGTGTTAGACTCCTTCCCGAACAACCCGGCTGAAAGGTATTATATATCTAATTATCATATGGTTGTTACTGTTTAATGATTTTATATTATAATATTATCCTAGTCATTTAAGTTCTTTGAGATTGATTTATCATTATTGTTATTATTTATTATTTTTATTATTATTATTATTATTATTATTATTATTATTATTATTATAACGACCCAAATTCGAAATTTAACCAAAACCGAAACTAGAACCAAAATAATTAGATCAGCCCAAAAACAATGTAATTAAATTATATTATAATTTAACATTTCATACTAGCATTTTCGAGGTATTACACTCTCACCTCCTTAAAAGAAGTTTAGTCCCTAAACTTACGTACCAAGTCAAACGAAGAGTTCAGGGTGCTTCTCCTTCATTTCCTCCTCAAGTTCCCAAGTAGCTTCCTTCTCTATGTGATTGCTCCATTGAACCTTGACATAAGGAATGATTCGCTTCCGAAGAACTTGATCCTTCCGATCTACAATTTTAATAGGCTGCTCAGCGTATCTAAGATTCTCTCTTAAACGGAGTTGCTTATACTCAATCACATGGCTCAGATCTGGGGCATACTTTCTCAACATTGAAACATGGAACACGTTGTGCACCCCTGACAGTACTGGTGGTAAGGCTAGTCGGTATGCAACTTCTCCGACTTGTTCGAGCATTTCAAATGGTCCCACAAATCTCGGACTAAGCTTACCCTTAATACCAAATCTCATAACTCGCGTAGGGGAAACCTTGAGGAAACCTTGAGCCGTTAACATTCTCTTCTTAATCAGTTGCACCTTCTCCCAGGTAATCTGTACCAATTCTGGTCCCAACAATTTTCGTTCTCCTACTTCATCCCAACATGTAGGCGTACGACACCTTCTTCCATATAACGCTTCGTACGGCGCCATACTAATGCTTGCATGGTAGCTGTTGTTGTAGGTGAACTCCATTAGGGGTAAATGATCATCCCAATTACCCTGAAAGTCTAAAGCGCAAGAACGAAGCATATCTTCCAACGTCTGAATGGTCCGATTCGATTGGCCGTCTGTCTGCGGATGGAAGGCCGTACTCATACTCAAAGTGGTGCCCAAAGCCTTCTGCAAACTACCCCAAAACATTGAGGTAAACCTGGTGTCGCGATCAGACACAATCGAGACTGGCACTCCGTGTAACCTGACAACCTCATCTACATACATCTTGGCCAATTTCTCCAACGGGTCATTTATCCTGAAGGCTAGAAAGTGTGCTGACTTCGTCAAACGATCCACGATAACCCAAATGGAGTTCTTTCCTTTTAATGTCTTCGGCAATCCTACAACGAAGTCCATAGTTATATGTTCCGACTTCCACTCGGGTATGGGCATTGACTGTAACAATCCTCCCGGTCTCTGATGTCCGCACTTCACTTGTTGACACGAGACATTTGGACACGAACTCTGCAATTTCTCGCTTCATATTGCTCCACCAGAAAGTGTCTCGCATATCCTGATACATCTTTGTACTCCCAGGATGTATCACAAATCTTGAATTTTGGGTTTCTTCTAACACTTCCCTCTTTAACTCTGGATCCGATGGAATGTAGACCCTTTTGCCAAAGCGTAGAATACCATCCCCTCCAAGTCGAAAATCAACCTGAGCTCCAATCTTTACCCCTTCATAAATTTTTACTAACTCCGGGTCGATTTTATGGGCAGTTTTGATCCTCTCTAACAAGGATGGCTGAAGACTCAATCGTGCCAGATAAACTTTTCCTCCCCTTACCCGAACTTCCAAACCCAAATTCTCGATATCCTCTAGAATGTTCGTCTCCTTTGTTAACATCATTGCCAAGGTTCCCTTGCTCTTACGACTCAAAGCATCCGCCACTGCATTGGCTTTACCTGGATGGTAAAGAATGGTGCAGTCGTAATCCTTTAATAACTCAACCATCTCCTCTGTCTCATGTTCAATTCCTTCTTAGTGAAAATGTACTTAAGACTCTTGTGGTCCGTATATATCTCGCAAGTCACTCCATACAAATAATGTCTCCAAATCTTTAAAGCAAAAACTACCGCGGCTAACTCCAAGTCATATGTTGGGTAGTTTCTTTCAAAGTTCTTTAATTGCCTCAAGGCATAGGCAATCACCTTCCCATCTTGCATCAATACACAACCCAAACCTTTTAACGACGCATCACTGTAGATCACAAAGTTCTCAGATCCTGACGGTAAAGCAAGAATTGGAGCTGACACCAATCTTTTCTTTAACTCCTCGAAACTTGCCTCACACTCCTCCGTCCATACAAACTTCTTGTTTTTCTGAGTCAACTAGGTTAGAGGTCCTGCGATTTTTGAAAACCCTTCTACAAAACGACGATAATATCCTGCTAGCCCCAAGAAACTTCGAACTTCCGTAGCAATCGTCGGTCTCTCCCAGTTTACTACTATCTCTATCTTGGTCGGGTCCACTGAGACTCCATCTTTTGACACTACATGACCCAAGAAACTCACCGTTTCCAACCAAAACCCACATTTCTTGAAATTCACATATAATTTCTCCTCCTTTAAAATCTACAATACTGCTCTCAAGTGTTGCTCGTGCTCCTCTTGAGTTCTTGAGTAGATCAGTATATCATCAATGAAGACAATTACGCACCGATCTAGAAACTTCCGAAACACTCGGTTCATTAAGTCCATAAATGCTGCCGGAGCGTTCGTCAACCCAAACGGCATCACCAAAAACTCATAGTGTCCGTACCGTGTTCTAAATGCAGTCTTAGCAATATCCTCCTTTCTGACTCTAAGTTGGTGGTACCCCGAACGAAGATCGATCTTAGAGAAGTAGCATGCAACTTGTAGCTGGTCAAAAAGATCATCGATCCTTGGTAATGGGTACTTGTTTCTCACCTTGACCCGATTCAATTCACGATAATCAATGCATAGCCTCATCGTCCCGTCTTTCTTCTTCACAAACAAAACTAGAGCACCCCATGGCGATACGCTAGGCCTAATGAGTTCCTTATCCAACAACTCCTGTAGTTGCTCCTTCAATTCCTTAAGTTCCGCAGGAGCCATTCTATAAGGTGCTTTAGAGATTGGGGCTGTCCCCAGTGCTAAGTCAATTAAGAATTCCACCTCCCTCTCTGGTGGAAGTCCTGGTAATTCTTCAGGAAACACCTCCGCAAACTCCCTAACCACAGGAAGTGACTCAAGACTAACCCCTTCCTTACGTGTATCAGTAATGTGCGCCAAATAACCTTGGCAACCCTTCCTTAACAGTCTACGGGCTTGCATTGACGAGATAAAACCTGTTAAGGCCGTCGGCTTAGAACCCTTAAATCGAAACTCAGGTTCTCCTGGAATGCAAAATATTACCTCCTTCCCAAAACAGTCTACCCTAGCATGGAAAGCGACTAACCAATCCATTCCCAAAATTATGTCAAAATCTTGAATATCCAAGGAAATAAGATCTATAGGCATTTCCCTACCCTCCAATTTCAACGAATAAGACTTATATACTGAACTCACTAGAATAGACTCCCCTGTTGGTGTATCTATAACTAACTCAACATCTAGGTTTTGTGACGGTAGTTTCATGCGTGTGTGCAAATCATCATGCATACAAACTACGATACAAACTACGAGATATCACAGAGAGTTGGGCACCGGACAATCAATGCATACAAACTACGCCACCACGTCATTAGTAGCACGAGCATCTCCTGCGTTTATTGCATACACTCTACCTTGCTCCCTTGGTTTAGGTTTGTCCCCACCACCATTGATCTGAACAACCCGATTCCTCAGTGGCTCAGGGCAATCTCTGACCTTGTGTCCCATTTTGCCGCAGTTGTAACAAGCTCTGGTTTCCCTGTGGCAAGCCAACGTCGGATGCTTTCCCCCACAAGTCTTACAAGTCTCAATTTGCCCCCGATTCGCATTCCATCTATCCTGACCTTGGTCCCGTCTCTGATCCTATCCTTGATTCTGATTCCGACTCCACTGATTCGACCCCTTGGATCTATTATCATCTATGTTTTTCCTCTTGTGCCCACTGTAACTACCGCCTCGATGACCTGATTGATCTCGCGAATTATTTCCTCGATAACTCGTCTGATCCTGAGAACTATTTCCTCGATGCCCCGATTGACTCCGAGAACCACCTCTAATACTCTCGAAATCTCTCTTTTCTCCTCGCGTTTCTTATGATAGTCTGCTGATACTCGTTCAAGAATTCTAGCCCGGTCGACCACTTCAGCATAAGTCTTCAACTACAAGGCTACTAAGTGATGACTAATTCTTCCATCGAGGTCTCTTTCAAACATCATAGCCTTCTGTTTCTCATTCTCAATGAGACCCGAAGCATATTTTGACAACTCCCTAAATTTGGCAGCATACTCATCCACCGTCATCTTTCCTTGTTCCAAATTTAGAAACTCGACCAGCTTTCCGTCCTGTACACTTTCAGGAAAATACTTCTTGTAGAAGACCTCAAGGAAAGTCTCCCAAGTGTATTCTTCTGCCCCAGTTGTATCCACAATTCTCATCTCAGACTGCCACCACTGATCAGCCTCACCTTCGAACTTGAAAGTGACGAGGTTGACCTTTTGCTCACTTGTGAGAGTCATTGTTCTAAAAATCTTCTTCATACTCTCCACCCACTCCTCTGGTTTAATTGTGCCTGGCGCGCCTGAGAAGGGTTTAGGGCTTCTCTTCTGGAATATGTCAAGGGGGTCCTTTGCTACTGTTCGAGGTTGAGGAACTACGAGTGGAGGTTGTGGTGCAGCGGGTTGGGGTTGTGGTGCTGCAGGCTGAGGTTGTGGTGCAGCAGGCTGAGGTTGTGGTTGAATAATTTGACCAATCCTGTCTACGGCTTGGGTCAAATTATGCAGAAGGTTCATCATCAAAACATGGTCTACCAAAGGGGGGTTTGCTGCGTTAGGCTGAGGCGCTTCAGAAATAGAGTTTTCGTTACTCCTGTTAAGTTGAGTTTCAGATTGTTCCCCCATACATTCAGAAACAAAGTCCTCTACTGTTCTTCCTCCCATGTTTCCTCGACCACGGCCATGGCCTCGGTTAGCGGTACGTCCTCCTCTACGTGCCATATTCTGGTACAAAAACGAGGAAGTGTCAAAAGATATCTAAGATTCCATCACACTAAGATGTGATTGCTAACTGACATGACGTAATTGGAAACAATTTACACGCTTGTTATGTAATATCAGATTCCTTCCCAAAGTTAGTTCTCAAAATCATCTCGAAACCAATATCAAATAAAAATATAGTTGAACGGAAACGTCAATGTATTCAAAAATAATCTCCCAAAATTTTATTAAATATCAAAACAAAATTCAACTCATATCTCAAAATTTGGACACACTTAGTATATTCCATGTCTTATGACTAAAGATAACAAGAAACCATCTGAACGAACCTAACAACTATGATGGCCATAAACAAAATTTAAAAACAAATGTAAGAATGTTATCCTATCTAGTTTCCTGACTCGAACACATCTTCTTCATCTTCCTCTAAGTCTTCTGGATTCTCATCCACCACTGGTCCATTATCTATGGCCATTTGGACCGTGTCCAAAACATTCCTAGCCAAGAAGTTATTGTTACTTAGCCTCGCTCCAACTTCCGCGTGGGCTCTCCTAGCATCTTCATTTTCGTCGAAGAGTCTAGACAAGGCATTTTGTGCCAGCTCTAATGCCTTCATCATTTCTTTGACTTGTTGTAATAGGGTTTCTTTTTCATTCACTAGCGTCTGATTACCATTTCTTAACAATTGGTTCTCGTTCCTTAGCAGATGGTTCTCTTGTTCCAAGACATGGTTAATTTCATCGAGTTCGGCTACCCTAGCGTGCATTGTATTCAGTCTCGTCCTAGCAACTGTCACGGGTGGAACGACCCTTGCTCTACTGGTGTTGTTGCGCGCCATTTCCTATAAGTAACACGAGTATATTAGTTTAACGAAATAATAATTTCTTAATCATCAGTGAGATCATAACTTAGCTATAATCACAACTTAATGCTAGTATCATAATCATATCGTAGTATCACATCTTATTCTTAATTGTTCCTAAATCCTAAGACCATCCGGATCTAAGGCCTAAGCTCTGATACCAATCTGTAACGCCCCAAACTCGGGTCCCACTACATGGGCCCACATCGACCACGTCACTACAAATTCAAACTTGAAATAAATACTGAATTAAAACGATATCTAACTAATATTAAAAAAGTCTCCAATTTAAATACAGTCATCCAAATAAATTTCGGAACAAAGTCTACTAAAAATTTCTCTGTCTTCATTAACTTCCAACACATATAATTATGACCTAAAAATCTTGGTTTCTTCGCCGGTATCCTCTACCTCAAACTTAGTCTTTAATTTCGACCTGGAAAAAGAGGATTGTGAAGGGTGAGCGAACAAAGCTCAATAAGATCATACGTTGCCCCTCCGGTTTCTAAGGAGGGGTGACTCAAAGAATAATCAGGATATATGTAAAACAGAGTTTTAGATATTTGACAATTTGCAAAAATCAAAGATAGGTGACGAAAGACTTAAAAATCTCTTTTTAAATGGAGAGTTCAAACATAACAAATATAGATCAAACAAGTTTGTCATTACTGACTGTCCCATACCAGCCAGTAATAACCGAATATCAAAATATTTATTTTGCTCACATAAGGGTCTATTGACCAAGAACCAAATCCTCCGAAGGGTACACAAATCCCCCGTAGGGTACACGAATCCCCCGAAGGGTACACAAATCCCCCGAAGGGTATACAAATTATGGTATATCCGGATAACCGCACTCACAGGCCAAGTGGTGCAATTTCAAGTATTTCAAATGCTGTCACGAAAATCCCCGTGACGAGTTGTTCATACTTAGTGATCATAAATAATTTCAAAACATAAATAGTACTGTTAATGTACTATTATCAAAACATAAATAATATAAAAATTCGTCATTTTCAATACCAAAGAGCAGACCGACAAAGTTTACGAATACAAATAAATTTCTCAATAACAAAGGTATTTCATGAAAATCAAAGTAGACATGAAATCTGCGAAAACGAAGATATAATGAAGATATCCAAACAACGCTAACGACGGAGTCAAAGCAACTACCGACATGATGTCGGGCATAGCAAATGAAAGAACGAATACATTTCAAGAATTTGCGGAAGCCTAAAATTAAAAGTATTTTTATACTTTTTCAAAGAACCTAGCTGAAAGAAACGTAATTCCTTACCTCGTTAAGGTGTGCTCACGACAAAGTCTCGAACCGCAAATTGAAATCTTAATTCGTCTCGCCCAAAACTAATTTAAACAAAAACACTAAAATTAAAAATTCTGAAATTCGGGTCTTATGATTTCCGAACTTAAATAACCCAACAAAAGTAAAAATAATAGTATTGACAACTAATTAACTGTTAAAAAGTTAAGGGATCATTTTGTAACTAATTGGAAGTGGTTACTATATCCAAAAGTTTAGGGGGAAGACCGAGATTTTTTAAATCATCATCGTCATGAATCTGCTCCCTGGTTTTCCGATTTTTCCTTCCTGTAACTTACACAACTAAAGCATATGTCTATCTACCAACTTACAAAACCATAAACATACCCATTTAAAATCCTACCCATTATTCCAAAGAAAACAAACCCATTATAATCATACCCATTATACTTTTGCTTTTTGATTCTTTATAGGTGAGTATCAGTGAGTGAGTTTTTCTTAAGTGGGTTTTCTTTTGCTTCCAGTTCACAAAAAAAAAAAAAAAAAAACGTCTCCATTAAGGCATCATCCAAGGTCTTTTAACAACTGTATTTTTATATTGATGTGCTTCAAAACTAAGGTTAATAAAATCATATGGAAGGAAGTTAAAACAGCCCGAGCCTACTAATGTTTTAACTAATAACCTTTGATCACACTAGTACATTTTATCAAATGGATGGAACCAAACATGTTGTATGATCTTGCCGAAAGTCTTCCTTCCTCAACCGCAGGCTTGCCGAAGAACACGAACACTCGAAAACTTGCAGCCGGTTATTCCGTCGACGCCTTCCCCTCTCTCTCTTGACTCTACTAAAATAGAACTCCAAAGCACCGATAGGATATTTATGAAACACAACTCACACCGTGGTTGATTAGCAACATGACTCTTAAAGGGAGACGGTTTCTTCCGAATCAACCGAGGGAGTGTTAGACTCCTTCCCGAACAACCCGGCTGAAAGGTATTATCTCATTATCATATGGTTGTTACTGTTTAATGATTTTAAATTATAATATTATCCTAGTCATTTAAGTTCTTTGAGATTGATTTATCATTATTGTTATTATTATTATTATTATTATTATTATTATTATTATTATTATTATTATAACGGCCAAAATTCAAAATTTATCCAAAACCGAAACTAGACCCAAAATAATTAGATCAGCCCAAAAACAATGTAATTAAATTATATTATAATTTAACATTTTCATACTAGCATTTTCGGGGTATTACATCCCCAAACTTCGTCAAAATTGGGTAACAATTTCACATTGCAGCAACTATTTCAGAAAAAAACAATTACAAAGATCTTACTTGAATTTTGAGAACAAGAGGCTCCAATTTCAAGCCCTAAGCTCGAAAATTTGCAGAAATTTTTGGGGAAAAGAAGTGCCGAACAAGAATTTCCTTCAAACCCACTTGGAGTAGATGAAATCAGATGGAGATGGAGCTCAAAATTGCAGGAGGTTAGAGATGAAAGAAGGAGCGGCGGCTATGGTGGTTGAAGATCGTGGTTTGCGTAGGCTTGGAGTTGTAGTTAGTCGAATTTCCTTGACTGGATGAGTAGATGGTGGGGAGAAAAGGGGTCGCACTCAGACATGAGGTCGGCGATGAAGATACGCCGAAGATGGAGGGACCTCATGGCACAGCTGGGAGAAGATTCGGCCAGAACTGTGGAAGGAGATAGGGAAAGAGATGTAGATGACAGCTGGCGTAGGAGCGGCAATGGCGGATAGAAGCTTGTTGATCCGGCCATACAGGATGACGGCTGGAAGAGAGCGAATCTGAGATGGCAAATCTTGTCACGAAGATTGAAGGCGGAGATGGTGGGGAGGAGAGAGCTAGGAGATATGTTGGAGGTGGAAGCTAGATCTGTGGTTAACGGGAGCAGGAAGCCGGAAAGAGAGCCAGCGATTAATAGACGACAAGAAGGGTTGCTTCGCTTGAGGAAGACTGGAGGCTGCGTTGAGAGAATTGCGCATATAGAGGAGAGGAAAGAGATCGATGTTTATGTTTGCAGCGAACTGGCAAATTTTATATGGCAGGGTTAAGCGATCGCTTAGAGCGTCGATGGACCCTTTTATCAACACTCCAAAAGTGATTTTTGGAGTCTTTTTGTATAAATCAATCATATAATGGACTCCCAATTCCACCCTCAATCCCTATAAGTCGGCAAATGGATCACAGCAGATCGGGAGACTCTTATCGTGAACAGTTCTTCCTCTGTCCTGCCAACAAATCGGGGGACTCTATTTCCTTTCTAATGGCCGTCAATCTTTATATCCAACTGTTGTCGGCCTTCTTCCTCTGTCCTGCCAATCTATCTTCTTCGATGAGTCCCCCCCTCATCTATATCTTTTTCCCCCTCGCTGCCCCTGCGCCAGTGCCGCCTCTGTCTCTCCCGTGCCCTTCATCTACAGATCCGCCCCCCTTCATTGCTCATCGTATCCTTCCAGCCGCCATTTCCATCTTTCAGTTCTACTCTTGACCTATCCCAGATATCTCTCTCTTCCCTCATCCCTCGAGCCACGGAACACCGAAATTCGTCATAGCCCCTGGCAGCCCCGTCATGCTCTGGTTTCTCTCACTGTCGGCCCAGCAACTTCATCTAGCCGCTATCATTCTTCGTAGATGGACAACCCAAGCAGTCTAGCGAGGCTTCGTTTTTAAACTCCAATGCTAGCTCCTGCTTCATCTCAATTTTGGGTTCAACCTTGAAATTGGAAATTCCCCCATTTCAGCAATTCCAGTAAGATCTCTCTATTTTTTATTGTTTTTGAAATAGTTACTGCAAATATGAAATTGTTGCCCAATTTGAGGAAGTTTCAGAAATATGATTTTCAGGAAGTTGTTTAATTTGTTATTCCGCCTGACGAATCACAATTCATATTTGTAATTATTATTTTATTCCAATTGTGATGAGAAAATAGAAAGAAGAAAGTTGAAAAATATGGTGGGAGTTAGGTTTGTTAGTTGAGATGAGGGAGGTTTAAAGTTTTTAGATGATTGTATAAAGGATGATTGTTAGAGTGAATTGTTTTGTAGAGTGTTGAAAAAGTGTAAAAGGAATAGAAAACGAGGTAGCTAGAGTGTGGTATTAAGTGTTATTGTTGTGGTCGCTCTTAGCACACGGGACTAGCATTACAAGAAAAATGAGATATTGTGACACTTTTTAAGAGGCTTTTTCAAAAAGGTCCCATAAAATAATCTATTAAGGCTTTTAGAAGTGTCCTATTACAAAATATCATAATATTTATAAAAGGCCCCTTAAAGTCATCTATTAGGGCGTTTGTGAATGCTATATTAAAAAATATAATATTTACGCACTTGACAAGTGCCACATTAGAAAAACTAGGTTATTACCCGTGCGATGCACGGTTGATTTAATATTGTTTCTAAAACTTAATTTTGTATATAGAATCTGCAAATTATTTGAATGAACCAACAACAATAAGATGTTCACATAATTAACAAATTTTTAAAAAAACCTGAGATCACACCGAATCATCAGACCGAAAATTCATGCGAATTATAAAATTGAACAAATATTCTTAGGGAGAGGATGTGAAGTACCACGAAGACAGACTCGTCAAGGAGGTGTTTGATGAAGAGAAAATATTTCACAGTGATTGTTTGTGGTTTTGGTGGAACACGTTTAATCAAATTAGATAAAATCTATTTTAAATTGACCGAGTTTTGTTAAATAATAAAAATTAAAAAAACTTCTACTATGATAATTGAGGAGCACTCCTAATCAGATGAAACATGTCTAAATCAAATGTGCTAAAATATATCTGGTACAAACTGATTTTGGAAGCAAAAAGTTGTAAAAAACAAATTATCATGAGAATTGAAAAGTTTTAATAAATTGAAACACGTCTAAATCAAATGTATTAACCGATTTTAGCAGCAAAAAATGGTAAAAAAAAAACTTTTACCATGTATAAAGAAGACATCAGTTTCAAAATCTATCCAGTTTTGATTTTTTGAAAGCAAAAAAAGAAATTTATCTCTCTCTCTCTCTCTCTCTATATATATATATATATATATATATATATATATATATATCTGTATATACAGTTTTAATAGTTTTTTTTTTTTTTTTGCAAAAGTTGTTTATAATAAGATGATTTTCTAAACTTGTAACAAATAATAGAATTTTTAATTAGAATAGTTTGAAGAAAAAAAAAGAAAAATAAGTTCAAATTTGATCATATGAATCTGTAATTTAAAGATTAAAACCTATGAGAATTGATAAAATCTACTTGCAAAAAAGCGTTTACCATGAAAATTTGGAGTAGTAATCATGTGAAACTCGTTTAAATAAAATAGTATAAAATATAACATGTATTAACTGATTTTGAAAGCAAAGAATGGTAAAAAAAAAAAAAAAACTTTTATCATGTATAAATGAAACACCGGTTTTAAAATTTATCCGGTTTTAATTTCTGACTGGAATTATATATATAGTACCGTATGCATAGTTTTAATACTTTTTTTTCCTGTGCAATAGTTGTTTATAATGAGATGATTTTCTAAACTTGTAATAAATAATTAAAAAATTTAATTAGAATAATTTGAAGGAAATGAAAAATAAGGTAAATATTCAAAATTGATCATATAACTATGTGATTGAAATATTAAAATCTATGAGAATTGATAAAAATATATCCGCAAAAAATACTTTTACCATGAAAATTTAGAGTCCTAATCAAGTAAAACACGTCTAAATCAAATGTAATAAAATATATCTCGTACTAACCGATTGTGACAGCAAAAAATTAAAAAAAAAAATACTTTTACCATATATAAAGGAGGTACCGGTTTTAAAATCTATACGGTTTTAATTTTCGTTACAAAAAAAAATAAAAAAATTACAACTTCACAAGAAGGTGTGCGTCAAAGTACGGAAATCCTTAAAACTTTAAGCATTCAACAGAAAATCGTCATGCGGCAGCAACAACTTCTATTTTAATAATAGTTAATAGATAAATAATAGATTATTAATTAATGATTAATAAATATAGATTAGTAGAAGAATAAATAACATAACATTATCCAGTGGATAATTTATAGAAATTAAATAGTAGGAAAATGAAAAGAGATGGAAATTGAAGAGTTTCAGTCAAATAAAACTTGTATAAATTGCATAAGATAAAATCTAGTTTAATTAAGTGATATTTGAAAAACAAATTAAAAAAAAATCCTAAATCGCTATCATAAATTTGACTCGTAAAATTATATCATAAATCTATCTTATCAAATTAGTTTTAAGATTTTTCTCTTATCTAATTAGATTTATGATTTTTATGTTAAACTAATCAATTTTGAAAAAAGAAAAAAACTTACCATTTCGAAGGTGACACGTGACATCACCGAATTCCTTTAAAATTTTTAGCTTTTCACAGAAAGCCGCCACGTGGCAGTAGCGGCTTCTATTTTAATAATAATTATAGATAGAACAGCATAATAATATTTCTTTTCATTGTTGCCGCCCAGTAATTCACGAAAACACACTTCGTGGGTTTTTTCTTCCAGAAATCTCTATTGGCGCCTGACTGTTTTAAGATCAGAATTACCCTCTTATTCTTCTCCCTCAAATTTCTCTTACCCATTGCTCTCTCAAGAACGAGAAATTCGTCCGCCGCCTTGAAGCTTCAATAGATATAGTAGTTTCTTCCATTCTCGAAGGTAACCGTGAATTTTTTACCCAATAGTTAGGGTTTTAGGTATCTTGTTAAATACATTTCCATCTGAATGAATTTGTAGTCTAATTAGGGTCTTTATTGCCCTAATTGGGGTGATTAAAGTCCAATTGTAATTTTAGGGTTTGTTGTAAGAACTCATAATCTTGATATCATGAGGACTGGAGTTGTAATGATTTTGCATAAAAGAAAACTTCATCTTTTATTTATTATATTTTCGTGATTTTACAAAAATATTCAATATTCAGTCGAAGGAAGAGATTTTGACTCAATCTGAATCAGGTGCGTGCTCTTTATATAGTTCATATCCTATAATTATTAACCTATCAAAGTGAAAATTACATAATTTTGTCTCTATTTTTGAGATCCATGACATAAAAATATTTATGCTTTGTGCTGATTAAAATATTTCGGTAATTAATTAGCTCTATGAGTTATTGTGGTTGATACAAGCTATTTGTTTCATTTCATTATCTAAATGTGTAGCTTGTAGTTCCATATTGTAATAGGATTTGATCACTATACTGTTACGTGTTTTAGGAAAAGTTGCTATTTTGTACAATGTATTATACCCCCACATACAGATTATTATCAATTGAAAGAGGACAAAAACAAGCCCTGCTAGCAAACACAATAAGGGGCAATATTCATGCATGATATGATATTTGTTTTGTTGGATGTACTAGTGATAAACTTAATTGTGATTAATAAGAGCTTTTTCGTTAGATTTGAGAAAAGTTGGAGGTCTTGTTAATGAATCTTGCTTGAGCTTGATAAGTATGAAGCGATGGTCCATTGAGGAAGGACTTGCATTCATTCTACAATAGGTTACTCATATTTTGACACAATTATGATAGATTATGCATGTATATTCCCTCTACCCCTTTTGAAGATTACTACTTGGAAAAATTACACACCTTCTAAAATAGATTAGTCTTACATTTAAGGTTGATCTTTATTAGAAAATCTATCATTATCCCTGATAGGATTGATCTTTATAAGATAATCACCATTTGTAGCCAGATAGTTGTAACCGTAAATCATTTCTACAGAATGTCTTAGTCGGAGCCTGGATAGGCTTTACGCCAGCCATCCTAGTATATGTTTCTCCTCTGCTAGTGGTTGTCTGATCATCTTGCACCTTGCTTTTGTTGATGATATAGTTATTTTCTACAACGAAAGTCGCAACTCTCTTCTCAAGCATAAGAAAATTTTGGCTAATTATGAAAGGGATTTGGGACAACTTATCAATGTTTCTAAAAGTTCTTTCTTTGTGGCTCCCAATCTTCCTCAAGATATGATCATTAATATCTCCAATTTCATGGGGTTCAATGCTAGCCAGTTACCTATCTCTTATTTAGGATGCCCATTGTATTTTGGTCATAAAACAAAGCAAGTTTTTGACCCTTTAATCTTGAAACTTCAACATAAAATTGGTTCATGGATGGGAGGCTTTCTAAACAATGTTGGGAGAATTATTCTGATTAATTCGTTTCCGAATTCCAGCACAACATAATTTCTCGCTTGTCTTGACCCTCCCATTGTTATGATTAAGATTATTGATAAGATGTTTTCTAATTTCACTTGGGGACATATTTATGGCAAGGCTAAATCTCATTGGACTCATGGAATGAATTCTGCCGCCCAACCATAGAAGGAGGCATTGGAGTTCTTCTTATTTCCGATCTTATACTAGCCTTTTCTATTAAACTCCGGTGGAGGTTTCTTAATGAAAAATATATTTGGACTTCTTTTATTAGTGCCAAATACTGTCACCCGTTCCATCCCTCTCAATGACATATGCGAGGCTCTCATATTTGGCGCATGCTGCTCAAAGCGAAGGATCTAGGAGAGCCTCACATCTTTTGGGTTATTGGAAATGGTAACAGATTGATTTGGTTCGATAAGTGGATGGAAGACCCACTTATTCCTCAAAAGGATAATTTCCCTCTTAGCTTTGTGAAAGACTTGATATATCTCCTTTTGCTAAATCTATCCTTGCTCCCCACGTAATTCAGACAATGATCTCTTTTAATATTCATCTTCCTGACTCAAACGATGGATCTTAGTGGGATATGAATTCCAGTAGTCTTTTTTCTCTTAGCCCAGCCAGTTTTCTTATTAGGGCTGCTCATTCTACTTCTTTATCTGCTAGGTTTATATGGCACACTCTTCTACCTCGTCCAATTATTGTCTTCATGTGGAGGCTATTTCGTAAGAAGTTGCCGTTTGATGAAGGTCTCTTGCTCAATGGTTTAAATCTCATTTCTATGTGTCCTTGTAAGGTATGTAACTTCTTCCTTTACGTCAAAAGTAGTGAGCAATTTCTATAGTTTCTTTATTTTCTTCTGCAACACCTTCAGTTTTCATCCTATGCGTCAATAATTTGGCTTAAGTTTTGACCTTTGTTTATATAATGATTGGCTTGGTTGCTACTCTGTTGTGTATTAGCTATCCTAGCAATTCTCGTGTGAGTTCAATCCAGTTGTAGTTTTCATGACTTTTAGCAATTGTAGATTTAAGTCCATTAATAGTTATAATATTCATCATTTGTTATAAATGTAGTGTATTACTTATAAATGTAGTATATTATTTATTTTTGTTCATGTGATACAATGACTATACAAGGTTAGTTTTAATTTTATATGCTTAGATTATCAAATGACTTGGGCTAGCCAATGTAATTTGTGACTAATATTATGAGAGCTTTTTGATGATTACATATTGTATTTGTTGTTGTACTTTTTAATATTTTTCCATATTTTTTTATAGATAAAATTACAGTAGCATTAAAATATATTGATGAGCAGGGATGTTGTTAACCTTTAAGGGTTCTTTTTAGTTGTTTGAATATTACTAAATAAGGTATTTTGAAGTGTCATAATAGATAGAGTCAAAACAACCATTATATATTAGCTAACGAGGCACTTTGAAGCACCTTAATACCAAATCGTAGAACAACCTCTACAGATTAGCTATTGAGGCAATTTTAGGTGTTGTTTTAATAGTCTTATTGAGGCATTTGATGGTAGTTAATACAGTTTGAATTTTTTAAAGCGACACTTGTAAAAGTCACAATAGTTAACTTTTGACATTTTGAATTACTTTACGGGACACATGTAAGTGACACTACTGAAAATATATTGAGGCTTTTACATGAGCCTCAATATGTTGTAGTCTATTAAAGCACTTGAAAAAACCTCAATAGTCTATTGGGGCTTCAAAACACGCGACACTTGGACCAAATGCCTCCAGGTTCAAAAAGCCTCAATAGGGTACCTATCGAGGCACTTTTAAGAGCGTCGAAAGACATAATTTGTTGTATTGTAGGCGAGTGCCTAATTTGCCATTGAGCTGCCAAACGTACTGCAAATTTTAGGATGATTATTGTAAGCCATATATTTTTTAATTTTTTTAAATATTTATTTATTTTTTTTTTCGTATATATATATATATATATATATATATTTAAAGAAAAACAAAAATAAATAAAAAAATGAATAGCTAAATTAACTAAATGAAAAAACAAAATCCCCGGCAACGGCATCAAAAATTTGATGTGTTATAAATTTACTTCGCAAGTGCATGAGTCAACCGAAGTATAGTTGTGCGGAAGCAAGAGTCGAACAACAGAGATTTAAGTTTTTATTAAAGCTAAATTTAACTAATATAACAAAATAAAGTAATTAATAACTAACGTGGTTTTGGTTTTATTAAATTAAATAGAAAGCGATAAAATAAACTAATTTAACAAAACATGTAAATTTGAGATAAATCAAAGTTTGTAAAATGCCTATGAATTAAGATTCACTTGTATATCCATCTTATGGCGTCCTTTAAGAGAAGGTATATGTTGAACAACCTACAGAGTATGTTAAAAGAGACAATGAAGATAAAGTTTACATGTTGAAAAGGGCTTTGTATGGTTTGAAACAAGATCCTAGAGCTTGGTATACTCGTATTGATTCTTATTTTGTGGAAAATGGTTTTCAAAGATGTCAGTATGAGCATACTTTATATGTTAAATCGTTGTATGGTGAGATTATTATTGTTTGCTTATATGTTGATGATTTGATTTGCACTGGCAATAATCAGAGGTTGGTGGCACAATTTAGGGAGGCTATGATAAATCAATTTGAGATGACATATTTAGGTTATGTCTTATTTTCTTGGAATTGAAGTTGCTCAAGTAGATGATGGAATTTCTATTTCGCAGAAAAAGTATGCTAATGATATTTTTTTGAAGCTATTGTGAATTGGGAAAGGCCGACGACCATGGTAGAAGTGCGAAGATTTTTGGGTTTAGTAGGATATTACCGTCGCTTTGTTGAAGGATTCTCGAAGATCGTGACACTTTTGACTAAGTTGACTCAAAAGAACATGAAATTTGTATGGACAGAGGACTGTGAGTCCAGCTTTTAAGAATTGAAGAAAAGATTGGTTTCAGCACCAATTCTCACCTTACCGTCGGGCACAGACGAGTTTGTGATCTATAGTGACGCTTCTTTGAAGGGTCTGGGTGCGTTCTGATGCAAGATGGAAAGGTGATTGCCTATGCATCACGACCGTTGAAGAATTTTGAGAAGAATTACCCGACCCACGATTTAGAGTTGGCTGCAGTGGTGTTTGCGCTGAAGATTTGGAGGCACTACTTATATGGGGTGACGTGTGAGATTTACACAGATCACAAGAGCCTGAAGTACATATTTACCCAAAAGGAATTGGACATGAGAGAGAGAAGATGGTTAGAGTTGTTAAAGGATTATGACTGAACCATTTTATACCACCCAGGCAAGGTCAATATAGTGGCTGATGCCTTGAGTCGCAAAAGTAAGGGAATGTTGGCAATGATGCTGACAAAGGAGAAGAGAATTCTCAAGGAGATCGAGAACTTGAGTGTGGAAGTGAGGGTAAGAGAAGGAAACGATTATTTAGCTCGTTTAAGTCTTCAACCGTCATTACTTGAAAGGATCAAGACAGCTCAGAAAGTTGATCTAGAGTTAGTTAAAATTTTGGAAGGTGTGGAAATGGGAGATCAGATAAACTTCCGACTAAGAGGAGATGGTATTCTACGTTTCGGAAGAAGGATTTGCATACCATCGGATCCAGAGTTAAAAAGGGAAGTGTTAGAAGAGCCTCACAATTCAAGGTTTGCGGTACATCCTGAGAGTACAAAAATGTATCAAGACATGAAGGAGACATTTTGGTGGGAAAACATGAAACGAGAAATTACATAATTTGTCTCTAAGTGCTTAGTGTGCCAACAGGTTAAGAGTGAACATCAGTGACCTGGTGGAATGTTACAGTGACTACCGATTCCCGAATGGATCTGGGAACACATTACTATGGACTTCGTGGTAGGGTTACCTAGAACGCTAAAGGAGCACAATGCTATTTGGGTTATCATAGATCGATTGACCAAGTCAGCTTATTTTCTTGCTTTCAAGATTAATGACTCATTGGAGAAGCTAGCAAAGTTGTATATTGACGAGATCATCAGACTGCATGGAGTTCCAGTTTCTATAGTTTCAAGTCGTGATGCTTGTTTCACTTCGAACTTTTGGGGTAGTTTACAGAAGGCCTTGGACACAAATTTGAGCATGAGTATGACTTTCCATCCATAGACAGATGGCCAGTCAGAACGAACCATACAAACGTTTGAGGATATGCTTAGGGCTTGTACTTTGGATTTACAAGGGAATTGGGATGACCATATGTCGTTGGTTGAGTTTACGTATAACAATAGCTTTCATGCTAGTATTGGTATGGAACCGTATGAAGCATTGTATGGAAGGAGATGTTGATCACCTACGTGTTGGGATGAAGTAGGCGAGAGGCAACTTTTAGGGCCAGAACTTGTGCAGATTACATCGGATAAGGTATAGTTGATCAAGAAGAGACTCCTTACGGCCCAGAGTAGATAGAAGTCGTATGCCGATAACCGTCGTCATGAACTTGGGTTTGAAGTGGGAGATTTTGTGTTTCTCAAAGTTTCACCGACAAGTGGAGTTATGAGATTTGGCATTAAGGGGAAGCTCAGTTCGAGATTTGTAGGTCCTTTTGAAATATTGGATCAGGTGGGGGAAGTCGTTTATAGGCTTGCATTGCCACCTATGCTTTCAATAGTCCATAATGTGTTCCATGTATCGATGTTGAGGAAATATGTCCCAGATCCAAGCCACGTAATTGCTTTTGAACCCTTACGATTGCGGGAAGATTTGTCCTACAATGAACAATCAGTTTGTATAGTGGATCGGAAGGATCAAGTATTGAGAAGACGTACCATTCCGTACGTGAAGGTACAGTGGACTAATCACACCGAGAGAAAGGCTACTTGGGAATTAGAGGAAGATTTGCGAGAAAGATATCCAAGCCTCTTCGACTGATTAGGTACAGTTTAGGAACTAAACTTCTTTTAATGGAATAAGAGAGTAATACCCCGATAATTTTAGCTAAAATATTAATTGACGTTAATTAATATTACAATCATTTTGGTAAGCAGCAGTAAAAATGGGGAAAGAGGCGGCCTTAGTTCTTGGTAAGCACTCATCCATCTCGTACCATTATTGTAGTAGAGCAGTTCTTATGGTCTATGGAATAAGACATTGTTTGTCAAGGAAAAGATAAATGGATGGTTTCAAAATAATATACTCCATCCGTCCCTAAATTATCGTCCTCCTTTCCTTTTTCGTCCGTCCCAAAATAATTGTCCATTTTGAAACTTACCTTTTTAGAACATCACTTTTACCACTTTACCCTTACTTTTTCACCCTACTTTAATTATGGGCCACATACACATGGGCTTTAAAGGAAACTACACATTAAGTCAATATTAATAATCCAGTCAAATAGGTTTTTTTAAACGATGCGCCGGGTCAACCAGGACAATAAATTAGGGACGGAGGGAGTATATTGTATAATATATATACGAGTGGTACTATGCTTTATACCAATGTATCGTATGAGTTACTGTATACCATGTGGGTGGGTGGATCCTGCCGGAATTGTCATTTTCAATTGATGAGGTCATCTAACTACTCATGATGATATTTTATATATATATATATATATATATATATATATATATATATATATATATATATAGACTATGGTTGCAGTAGTCATACTATATATATAGATACTTATATACTATATATATTTATGGGCGGCTGTGACTAAGACTATTAGTGTACTGTGAAAGTAATTCATGAAATTAGGTTTTGCATATTTTAATAAGTTAATCTTTTGTCATTATTATGATTATATTATTTTTTTTACTACATCTATTTTTATACCAAGAGGTCTACCAGTTAACTGTTAGATTTGTAAAGAATTTTAGTTTTATATATATATATATATATATATATATATATATATATATATATATATATATATATCGCAACTATACTTTTATAAATCATTGGAATACATAGTTTCATGATCATTGTTTATGATTGAACCTCGATTCGGGCAAACGAGCTTAGAGTGATCACATGTGTTGTGGATTATTAATTCTTTTGCTAATCATTTTGAGGTAAGGGATTATACCTCTTTTAGGTCTCCAATCTTTTATGTACCGTTCGTTAGGTTTTCATTTCTTCCTTGATATCGATGTTTCTTGAAACGTACGTCGACTTTAAATCGACATTTGAATTTGAACTTTGTCGCTTACACTTCATTTGAACTCATGAATTGAATTTTTCTGCTAATTCTCACATAATTATTAAATTTCACGTGAGATACATTTGATATGAAAAGTATGATTTTTGGCGATGCCTGATTTTGTAAAAGTATTTGAATACTTGAATTTCTAACATGATCACTAAGTTGAGTTTATGACACTATGAATTATGAAACTATGAATTATGATGCTTGTGAACACCACTTAGCTCGTGGCGTGGTTATCCGGATATACTAATGATCTATGAATTATGATATGTGAAGTTGATCTATGAACTATGATTTATGAATTGCTTATGTGATCATGGAATTCCGTGAGTAATCTGTTGCCATCAGCTAGTATGGGATGATTGATGACAATTGGTTACTCGAGTTTACTTGTTGCATTATTATTTTTCACTTGGAATGCTGAGTATATATCTATGAGTAGTTTGTTGTCTTCAACTGGTATGAGACGGTTGATGGTAGTTGGCTACTCGAGTCAATCATTGAGTATTTATCTTTCTTTAGAATTCTGATCTTCTGTTTGACATTTGAAAAAAAAATGCTTCCGCTTATCGATTTTGAACAATTGATTTTGAACACTTGATTCATCTCTGATTTATTTCTGATCAACTCTTCCTTAGTAACCGGAGAGATTGTATATGAACTTACTGAGCATTGTTCGTTCACCCCTTCATACTCTTCTTCTCAGGTAATGAGTAAGAATTAATAGAGGATTTCGGTTCAGGTAGACCAAGATGACGACTTCCAAATTTTTTGGATTTAATCATTTCTTATTGAATTAATCGATAGTATTTTAAATAAACTATGGACTCATGTTAAGTATTAGATAGATTTTGTATTTAATTATTTTGTGTTTATTTTGACTGTAGTCAAGGATGCTTAAGATTTAATTATTATGAGGTTGGAACATTTATGATTTAAGTTATAATTGTTAGTGACGTGACCAAATTGTAGGACCACGGCATCGGTACCAAATTTGGGGGCGTTACACAAAGTGTTAGTCCACATTTCTTTTTTCATTTGTTATTAGATAATTGTTTTTTTTAAAAATTTTCTTTTTACAAATTATATCATTATTTTTTCTACATACTTTAATTATAGCCACATACTCAAGTACATTAAAGGAAACCACACATTTCATCAATATTTATAGTACAATTAATTTTTTAAAATAAAATTTCAGATAAAAAGGACTATTTTAAAAATGGAAGGAGTATTTAAAAAAAATAACATAAAACCAAAAATAAATAATGAATACTATTTTTTTAAATAAACTACTCTCCGACCTCTTTTTTTTTATAAATTTTATTAAACAAAAAAGAATATATATATATATATATATATATATATATATATATATATATATTAGTCTTTTGTAAAGTGGATTAAGTTGGCTTTCAAAAAAAAAAAAAAAAGCATTAACATGGTTTAAAACCCAAAAAGGCAGAAGTCATTAAGTTGGTCCATTGCATTTATTATGTGTCCCACCCTTTATTATCGCATCCTCCATGTGATCTGATGCCAACGTACGATGATAACCATTAGTAATTTAGTATGAGGAAATAGTCCTTAGATTTATGTCGTCTTTCAAAGTTTTTTTTTTTTTTTTTTGGTTTTAAATCCTTAATATTGGTAGAACTTGATGGATAGAGGCTTAATGATTTGATGGTCCATTGCATTTATTATGTGTCCCACCCTTTATTATCGCATCCTCCATGTGTAATGTGATGTGATGCCAACGTACGATGATAACCATTAGTATGAGGAAATAGTCCTTATATTTATGTCGTCTTTCAAAGTTTTTTTTTTTTTTTTGGTTTTAAATAAGGTTGGACGCTTTGGCCTCTTTGTCCTCAAAGGGTAATATTTGTGTCATTCTCATTTTACACTAAAATATGGATATTTTATGATGTGACATATTTTCATCAGTGTTCTAAAACTTCCCGTCTAGCTCCGCCTAAATCCCGCCTAGGCGCTGCGCCTCTCTCTACCGCTGCGATTTTCTTAGTCGCCGCCTAATCGAACAAGTCGGTGTCTACGTCAAACCTCATCGATATTAATTTATTTTTATAACTTTGATTTTTGACATGTGGTGGCCGGAGAAGGAAGGGGAGGGGGACGAACTGAAGAAGGAAGGACTATTTTAAAAATGGAAGGAGTATTTTTTTAAAAAATAACATAAAACGAAAAAGAAAAAATGAATACTATTTTTTTAAATAAACTACTCTCCGCCCTCTTGTTTTTTATAAACTAGTTTTATACCCGTGCGTTAAACGCACGGACAAATATATTTTTCAATCAATTTATACTCAGTTTAATTATAATAAAGCAAAATGAAGACAAAAAACAAAACTAAAAGAAGAGATTGTTTCAATGAATAGAAAAATATCATTTGATTCATTTGATTAAAAATTAATATGAAAATAAAGAAATATATGTGTCAGGTGATTAACAATAATAAAATAAATAAATTGGAATAAATGCAATTTACGAAAATTAAATAAATAATTAAAATGAAAATACAAAAAATGTGTATCACAGTGTATGAATTTTCAGCAGCGATACGTCGATTTGGATTTACGATGCATTAATTTAGAATCGCAATGCATCGCTATGAATTGAAAATAGACCAGTTTGAACGTGAGACATTGATTTAAAATCGTGATGCACTGCTATGGAATGAGAATGACAATTACACAATTTTGAATCATGCATGGCAATGTATGAACTGATGCTTATCGCAAGCATGTCCGATTCATTAAATGTATATTCGTCCTTTCATATCAAAAATGTTTTTTTCTGATTAAAAAAACATAGTGGACAACGGTTGAATATCTGTCAAAAGAGACCAACCCAATTTTCATCATATTCTTTTCAAACCCTTAAAAGATAAAAAAAACATAAATGAATTTGACGTGTTCATAACCCCCGACACATATTAATTGAATGACAAAATTTACTCTAAACAAATTTAATTGACGATAATCGATTGAAAATTGACTCAAATAATTCTATTTGTACTGATTTAAGCCTGTTTATGGCTTATTTCAATATCAATAATCAATAACAATTAAAAAGACAAATTTAAACTCTTGGCTTTGTTACTTTGCCCTACTCACGGATATTAAAACGACATCGTTTTAGAGTGTAAGTATAAATATATATATATATGTGTGTGTGTGTGTGTGTGTGTGTGTGTGTGTGTGATTCAGACCATGAAGCAAAGATTGGAGGAACTGTGGATCTTGCGGCCGCAAGGGTCCATAGACCTTGCGACCGCAAGGTCTCCAGAAAAGGCTGTCGTTTTTGTTTTATTTTCCTGTTTTACTGTTTGGGTATTTTTAGTTTCCTTTTATATTTTAGTTTCCTTTTTTATTTATGTTTCTTGTTCCTAAAGTTTAGGGTTAAGAGTTTCCTTTTATTTAGTTTTCTTGTCCTACAAGAATTAGTATTTATTTTGTAAGCCTATAAAAGGGCATTATTAAACATTGTTTGGTAGAGAATTTTGATTAATAAAAGTGAGTTGATTTTCTGGTTAGAAAATTGTGTTCTTATTGAGTGTCCTGGATTGGAAGCTTCGGATTATAAACATCGTGGATTCGTTGTTTATAATTGAATTCGACTTATCAGTTGGAGAGTCATCCCAATTGTGGCGTCATTCACAATTCCAAGGTTCGTGTCATCTCGAAGGCGTTGGGTCGCGGATTTATTCATCCTAATACCTTTCTAGGAGATCTTGGGTTCCATTCGTTCTCACATCAATATATATATATATATATATATATATATATATATATATATATATATATATATATATATATATATATATAACTCTTGTCTTGAGTCTCGCTACCTTGCCCTCTCACCGAAGAAAAAACAAACTACTAACCCAACTTATGAAACCAACTCTCATTTTAGTTTTTCTTCTTCACCCCCTTTACTCATTATTCATCTCCCCATTCTCTATCATCGAAAATATATAACTCTATAAAAGAGGATCATCAAGGTAACTTTCCAAGTGAGATTACTTGAGCACTCTACAATTTGATGTAAATCCGATTACTTTTCGAACACAACGACAAATCAATTCGTTCATGATTAAATTGTTGATTCATTTCTTTTAAAGAGATGTAACTTTGCAGTTCCGAAACATTTCCTCTTTGTTAAAGGAAAAATTATGTTGCAATATTGTTTGTTTTGTTTTGTTATTTACCATTATATAGTTCTTGTTACTTGAAGTATTTGTTAAAATTTTTTATTTCAAATCGATATATTTTTTAGATCTATCAGTCATTTATAATTAATCATGTGTATTTGTGTTTTAGATGAACTTTTGATGATTTTTAAATTTTGAATATGATGAAATGGACAACAAAATTTCAAATCTATATATTTTTGTTGGTCAGTCATATATTTAATATCAATAATGAGTATTTGTAATGTTATTCATAATATTTATTTTAAGAATTTTGATCCGATGAAATAGACAAAAAAATTCATATATTTCATGTAGTTATAATGAATTGTGAGTTTTTGTGATTTCATTGAAAATATTTGTTTTAATAACTTTTAATCTGGTGAAGTAGACAAAAATTCTTGAATAAAATCATATATATATATATATATATATATATATATATATATATATATATATATATATATATAATATATATATATACAGATTAGTCATTCAATTAGAATTAATTGTGAGTATTTGTGATTCCTTTCAGTGAAATTTTTTGCGTAAAGTCATCCATGATTTTTCTGAAGTTTATTTGACAACAATGAAAAACTAACGGTTGTATGCAGAAAAGGTTGTATTTGGATAACAAAACAATGAATGCAATGGTTCTAGTTGCTAGGTTCTAGTTTCAAGGAGTTATAAGTATTTTAAATTTGTATTATTTAATTATAGGATTCATTAAATGTATATATATATATATATATATATATATATATATATATATTCCATGTGGGCGAAAATAAATAATCGGGCCACAAGCCCAATTACTAACATCTCCCACTCGTACACATGGACTCACATCTCTAACCACATCGTATCATCAAAACTCGTTATACACTGCCTCTTCATACTGGAAGTGAAGCGTGCGACATGACTAGAAAGATAAAGGGTGGAGCGCTATACCAAATCACCATCTGACTAGCATAGAACGTCCTCGTTAGAAAACAAAACTCGTCTATACCCCAGATCGTATATATACATCAATTTAAGCATCCTCAATCCCTCAAGAGCGGTGCTTAAAACTTAATATGTTTGTGTATCAAGATCAATATCTTGAACCGTATGTTCAATATGATCACCATGACATTGAAACACAAAAATAAAGATGCATATCATACTATCTTCCTTAGACACTCATATCAATCACTCTTGGTTAACTGCTTTCCCAGCAATGCTTCGTAGGACTGTATGTACATAGCCCGTTGGTCGGCATGCCAAAGTAACATCATCAACGTCCAAGTTCATGAAATAGTTCTAAGTCACATAGGGTATAATCGTGACCTGGATTTGATCACTAGAACTCACACAGTGATGAAGCAGTGATCATTCAATCACTTTCTTTAGTCGCATTATAGTCACATATAGTATGAAGTGCATGCTATGACGGAACTCCTACACGAAGTAGGCATGTCATGCTCAAACGTCATACGAACCTTAGTCTAGCCGCCCTTCTGGCGTCTAACCTGAGTACTTAAAAGTAGTCACTCTTCTAGTGTTCCTTTTAAGATCTCACATTCGGACGTTTCCTTGGGATATGAAGTCGACCTTATAAAAGGTCTCATCTTGGCCGTATGCCAAGGCAATAAATGTAATGTCATTTGTGTACCCCCCTTCGTAGGTGCCGAAGACTTTTATTATCTCGACTTACTCGCCCAACTAGCGACAAGGTGAATTACCCGTGTGAGAGGGCCAATTCAATATCCACGACATCTTTTTAATCAAACATATATATGCTACACAATTTCATATTGAAACATCCAATTAACATATAAAAGGAATAAAATGAAACTGCAATTTATTCAAACGATAATGAAAAATAATAATCAAATGTCAACAAAAATATTCTTATAATAAATGTCAAATCCTATGAAGCCCTAGACCCAACATGTGATCCTGAAAGATCTCTCTAGCTAGAGGCTTAGTCATAGGGTCAGCCAACATGCTTCTGGTAGGAATATATTCTAGAACAACTTTCTTTTCTGCAACCATGTCTCTAGTGAAATGATACTTGATGTTAATGTGTTTCGTCTTCCCATGATACTTGGGATCTTTAGTGTAACCTAAAGCAGCCATGCTATCACAAGCAATGACTACAGGACGATCCACATGCGTCGTAACATCAAGATGTTGAAGAAAACTCCTCAACCACACAACTTCTTGAACCGCAGCTGAGCAAGCCATGTACTCTGACTCCATCATAGATAAGGCGGTGCTAGTTTGTCGTTTGCTACTCCAAGAGATAGCTCCACCACTAAGGAGGAAAGCGTAGCCCAAAGTAGATTTATAACCATCTACATCTCCAGCCCAATCCGCGTCAGTGAAACCTTTCAAGCTCAATTCCCCACCTTGGTAACATAGGATTAAATTTTTGGTTCCCACCAAGTAATGCAGAACCCTCTTCACTACCATCCAGTGTTGAGGTTCAGGATTACTTTGGAATCGACTCAACATCCCAACTGCAAAGCATAGGTCAAGCCGAGTACACACCATAACATACATCAAGCTTCCTACCGCATTCGCTTATGGAGTCGTAGACATTCTCTTCTTCATTCTTAGGGCATTAGTTTGTACTAAGGACACATCCTTTTTTCCATTGGAGTGACAACGGGTTTTGCGTTAGTCATGCCAAATCGTTCGATAACCTTCTTAATGTAAGTCTCTTGAGACAAACCGAGAAATCTTTTTGAACGATCCCTAATGACTTTTACTCCAAGCACATAGCTTGCTTCACCCAAGTCTGTCATATCGAAAAGCGCAGACAACCACTCTTTAGTGGCATTTATCATCTCCATATCATTCCCAGCTAGTAGGATGTCATCAACATATAATGACATCAAGATCTTTTTATTGGATCGTTTAACATACACACAGTGGTCTTCCTCAATCATCACAAAGCCAATTGAGGTTATCGCTTGATGAAAGCGAATATACCACTGTCTAGATGATTGTTTGAGACCATAGATGGAACATTTGAGACGACACACTTTGCACTCTTGTCCCTTGACTTCAAAACCCTTTGGTTGAGTCATATAGATCTCTTCATCTAGTTCTCCATTGAGAAAAACAGTTTTAACATCCATCTGATAAAAGTTCTAGATCCATGTGTGCTACTATCGCTAGGATTAGGCGAACAGAGGAAAATATCACCTCAGGGGAGAATGTCTCCTCATAGTCTAAACCCTTTCTTTGGGTAAAGCCTTTCGTCACAAGACGTGCCTTATATTTTTCAATTGATCCATCTGTCTATCGCTTGACTTTGAAAACCCATTTGTTTCCAATAGTCTTGCGATCTTACGAAGATCAACTAACTCCCAAACCTGATTCTTTTTCATAGAGGAAATTTCATCTTCCATTGCAGTCATCCATTCACTGTTTGTAGGTAAAGAAAGAGCTTCTTTGAACGATGTAGGCTCACTAGAATTGAAAGAAGTAGTTAGGAAAGATTCCTCTTCGATCGTGAATCGATGACGAGGTATATTTCCACGTTTACTTCTTCGCTCTAGTATCAGACTCCCACTAGAATTCGTACTCCCACTCGGATGAAGATCACCTTGACTCTCATTGGCGACTTCCATAGGCTCAACCTCATGTTGTACCGTAGGATTAGGTTGAGGTAATTCCCCACCTTCGCCAAAAGATGTCACGTGTTCTTCTTCCATCTCAAAAAGTTCAAAGTCTTTCCTAACTTCATCTATCTGTGGGAAATCATTCTCAATGAAATCAACATTGCGAGACTCTGATTCGGTCATTCCTACATCAGGTTTTCCACCGTACATAACATAACCCTTTGAGGTATCTGAATACCTTATGAAAACACATTTGTTTCCTCTAGGGCCTAGTTTTCCAAACTTATTGGAGGTACTATGGACATAACCTGCACAACCCCAAGGATGAAGATGTCCCAATTTAGGCTTTTCACCTTTCCAAAGTTCATAAGGGGTTGTGGGAACTGACTTAGAAGGCACTCGGTTAAGTATGTAGGTGGCAGCCATTAGCGCATCCCCCCAAAACGAAATTGGGAGATTGGCATGTGCCATCATCGACCTAACCATTTCCAACAATGTTCGATTCCTTCGTTCTGCAACACCATTTTGTTGCGGAGTTCTAGGAATTGTCAACTGTCGGTGTATTCCCTTTTTCTCACACAATTCTTTAAATTGATAAGATAAATATTCACAGCCCCGGTCAGTTCTAAAAGTTTTTAAACTTTTATCCTTTTGATTCTCAACCTCTGCGAGAAAGCGCTCAAAACATTTGAGTGCTTCATCGCGGTGAAAAATAAGGTAAACATAACCATGCCATGTGTAGTCATCGATAAAAGTGAGAAAATAGGAAGCTCCATGACGTGCCTTAACATTCATTGGTCCGCAAATGTCTGAATGGACTAACTCTAATGGATGTGTGACTCTTTTTGCCTTACCAAAAGGCTTTCGGCAAACTTTTCCTGCCAAACAAGATTCACACAAGGGTTGGTTGACTTTGTTGAGAGACCTTAATAGGTCTTCTCTAGCCAATCTAGTCATCCTATCTTTTCCTATATGTCCAAGTCTAGCATGCCATAACTCAGAATTAGAATCATCATAAACCATGCAAGAAGAAGAATTAACAGAAGAATTATGGGAATCCAACAAATCTAATTTAAAAAAATTATTTGACAAGAAATCATGTCCCAAAATCTCATCACCAAAACAAATATCCAAGTGAGTATCACTAAAATTAAAATAATATCCATGTCCTAGCAATTGTACTACTGATAATAGATTATGTCGAATTCCAGGTGCATAACGAACTTCATGAAGAGTCAATGTGCATCCATTCCGCAATTGAAGTTGGTATGAGCCAACTCCTTTGACTTCAAAAGACGAACTGTTTCCCATGAAAATTCTTCTTGTACCCGCAGGAACTTTTAGATAATCTACAAATCCTTCTCGATCCCTTGTCACATGTTTGGTTGAGCCTGAGCCTACAATCCATACAGGGAGAGAGTCAACCAATAAAACATGAGAGCAAACACAACTTTGCATGGAGATAGGATTAAGGGATACCTTCTTGGGCTCAGGACAAGTCCGAGCAAAATGACCTAAGGCACCACAGTTGTAGCACTTCTGCTTAGCAATATTCTTTTTGCCTCTACAACATTTAGCAATCTTGTCACTTTTGGGGCCCAAATTCTGAGTCTTCTTATCTTTAGCTTGTTTCTTGCGTTACCCGTGTGGCTTGCGCGGACCCTCAAGGGAAACAAGAGCAAGATCACGAGTCGCAGCACTTATCGCACGATTCGCTTCATGACACTCAGCCTCAAGCTCAACATGGCGAGATACATCTGCAAAAGTCTGAATGAAGTCTGTATGAGTCAAGATACGCCTCAAACCACTCCAAGAGTCAGGCAGTGAACGAATCACCGCTTGAACTTACTGTTGATCAGATAAGATAGAACCATCAACCTTAAGATCACGAACCATTCCAGACATCTCACGTAGTTGTTCAAGAATGTTACGTTTCTGGTCAATCTTATAACTTTCAAACTTGTAAGTCAAAGTCCTCAACTTTGTAGCAGAAGTATTCCCATAAATGCGCTTAATGTCATCCAACATTTGTTTTGCACTCAGGCAATCCTCAAACTCGCCAATCAGATCATTATGCATGCTACTCAGCATAGTAAAGCGTGCACATCGATCTTTCTTTTTCCATTTAAGGAATTCCTGCATTTTCTGGCAATGCTGGACGATGGTCAAATTACCCATCTCTGGTTCTACCATCACAGTATCTAGGTTGACCAGAACCTCTTGCTTGTTTAGCAAATACGTGATTTTCCTTTGCCAAACACTATAGTTTGTGCCATCTAATTTCTAACCCTTGTTAAGGTCAACGATTACATTCTTAGAAGCCATTTCACTACTATTTATTGCAAAAATAAGACATAAGCATATATATATTTTGATTCACTTTTGTTCTAAAAAATCAATTACTAAATATAATCACATCATACACGTAAGGATGGAAAATCCACGAGGCTCGTAATCACAACCAAAGTATGCACAACGTAAAAATATTCATAAATTGATAATTTAAACAAAAGAAATAAGATAGAACAAATCCATCAAGCACATATCATGTACATAAATATTTTCACTTTGAAAATAAAATTATTGTGTCTCGTATAGTCTCAATCGCAATTTTAGAGTCCAAAACGACAATTAAATATGCTAAAAATGACTTAAAAATAGTTTAAAATTCACAAAAAATTTTAAAAAAATTCATAATAGTCCCAAATAGCCCTAAACTGTTACAGAATGACAAAACAACCCATGGATATTATTTTTGAATTTTTAAAAAATCACAAAACATGTTTTTATGCATTGAAAAAGCAAAAAAAATATTTACAGGCTAAGTTGATCAAAACAGAGTCCACCATTGGACTCAGAAGGCTGAAATTAGTCTAGACGCTTCGACCGTTTCTCAAAAACCGTCACAGAAACACAGCACGCACCACCTGCGCGTGTGGGCTTCCAGGGAGGCTGACTGTGCGCTAATTGTGCCTAGGGCTGACGTCATTGATGACGTGGCAGGGCTGACGTCATGATGACGTCACTGATGACATCATAAAAAATGAGTCACTGGGTGGGTCCCATTGCTGACGTGTCACGTGGTGTGGCATGACACGTCATCAATCAACTGTTTGACCGTTGACCAGTCAACAGTCGACTGGTCTTCTTCTCAGCCGTCTCCCACACGCCCAGCCGGAGAGTGGGCTCCACGCGCTGCCTTCCGGTGATCTGATGAGGTCACGGACGGTGGTGTTGGATTCGTCTCATCAAGTACTTTCCAGTGATGTACTTTTTACATCGAAAGGAGTGCCACAAAAGGCACGTACATCGAGACCGAGAGTGGAGGTCGTTTTGACATCAATTTTTCAACCCTAAAAATCTATTCGTGAACGTGATCCGCGAGCCAACTTCGCGAGGCCATAAAACGTTCATTTTAAGTCCAAATTAAGCATATAATATGTCGTTGGAAAGCACTCGTGGAGTAATACAAGTACAGTCCATAAAATCATGATTTTATAGAACATAAACAGGTCATAACATCATGCAAAGTTTCGGAAAAATCAATTTTCAACAAAACTTGGGTTTGCGATATTTTGAAAAATACCCAACGGAATTCAACGAGAATTTAGTATGTTGTTCGCCTCGTCGTAGGGAACTCAGACATATAAATTTTTCTCGAAAATAAAAAAGTTTTACATGTAAAATAATAAAACTCATTTGGTTCGTTATCGGGTAAAACTTTTAAACAAACCCAAAAACAAAAGTATGCAATTCATGGCATAACGATACGGGCAATCAAACATATAGGCTCTAATACCAATGAAGGATATATATCAAAACATATATCACACAAGTTCGATATCAAACAGTAATCATGAGTTACCTTATGCGAACTTGAACTTTGAGCGAAGCGGAAGACTTTTTGCCTAAGCTACGATCTTCATATGTCACGATCAACAAACCTGCAAGTCTCTCTCGTCGGATTGATATCACGGAGAACGGATATCAATACTGATTCACATCGCAAATCCAAGCCTCTTGATGATTAGGCTAGATGAAGTATTTTGGTGAGATAGAATTAGGAAAGAGAGAGAGGGGCGGCAACCTTGTAGAAGACGTGTTCTTCAGTTTGTGTGTTAGGGTTAGTTGCCCTATTTATATTATTACCAAGAAACCATATTTCTTGTGAGTTAAGTTAAGTCAATCCTAAACCCATTTGGATTAGGAAACTAATTAACGAATAATAATATAAATATATATATACCATGTGGGCGAAAATAAATAATCGGGCCACAAGCCCAATTACTAACAAAAGATATAGAAACCATCTTTGCTGGTGGGATCAGCAATGCTCCTACCGATAAATGTTAGAACCATATGCCCTTTAGGCATTATTTCCTCTGAACGTAATTTTAAAAATGTTGAGAAGTCTTTTTGATATTGCTTGAGATACGCATCAAAAACATTTAGAGGACTTCTCTTTGCCATGTATACAGCACCCAGATTGTTTTCAATCCCTTCGGGAACCTAGGCATAATTGTTATAGAATATGACAAAAATGTTGAAAGGCTAGGAAATTAATAGGTTATTCATTACTCCCACCGTTTTCAAATAATCGTTCTCTTTGATCCGGCACATCGTTTAAGGGAAAAAGTAATTGACTGTATTATATGTATTGGTGTAATGTGTGGTTTCTTTCGTTGCCTTTGAGTATGTGGTAAAAGTGTTTTCCTAAAAAGATTTTTTTAAAAAATAACAATTATTTTGAAACAGGTAAAAAGGAAATGAGTACAGTTATTCAAAAATGGAGGGAGTATTATTCTCTTAGTGATGAAAATGCTATATATGCTTACCCGCGATAGATAGTGTAGGCTATAAGTGGAGTGAACTAGGTGCATGCTCTCCTTTGGGAAGAGCCTTCCATAAAACGAACCCGGAACTCCTGATATAAGACAAGGCCCAAACTTTTCTCCGTTCTTCCTCTCGAGTTCCACATAAAATGTTGGTAAGGACTTGAAAATGGTGTTGAAGTCATTATTAGGAAGATCATTCAGGCAAACATGAAACTCAGGTGCTTCGCGATGATTTTCCTGATGCAACAAACTGACAGTGTCGATAATATTGGAGATGACCAAAAACGTGTTTGGCCCTGAAGAGCAACCCAAATTTGCTATCTTAAAACACTTTGGAAATTTGCAATCGTTGAGTTTCATTTTCTTGATAGTTTGCTCTAAAACAGGCCATGATTTCCTTATCACAGTTTCCTGAAAAATGAAAGTCTCTGTGTAAGTGATACTTGATAACATACACTCACACACACACACACACACATGTATGCATATATATATATATATATATATATATATATATATATATATATATATATATATATATATATATGCATATTTCAGTATAACAGGAGGGAGGATATGTATATATGTATATAGGAAGGAGAGACTTGGAAAAACGAATTTTTGGCATAGCTAGATGCACCAGTGCCTGCATTCATGTGTAGAACGTTTTGGACATCCATCATTGTGTTATTATATTTCTCACCTTTGCCTTAATCTTTGGCATAACTGAGGAAGAACCATCTATATATATTCACTCTCCCTCTTTTGCTCTTTTGTGTCACTTCAAAATTACGAACCCAACTTATCATGGATATAATAAGACAGAGTATTGAATAAAATGTGATTAGTCCGATCAGTATTATTAATCTCAATTCTATTATTACGAGACCCAACTTATCATGAATAAAAAGTTGTTAATTTTCACTTATATATCGGGCGTAGTTTTGTGAACAAACGAAAAGGAAAAAAATGAATACTATTTTTTAAAATAAACTACTCTACTCCCTCTTGTTTTTTGTAAATTGTATTAAACAAAAAGGAAAAAAAATAATTTTAGTCTTTTGTAAAGTGGATTAAGTTGGTTTTCACAAAAAAAAAAAAGCATCAACATGGTTTAAAACCAAAAGGGCAGAAGTCATTTGGGAGCGGGGCGGGGTGGTTGTATTGGGCTAAAAAAGGGTTGTACTATGTTGTTGAATTAAGTAATTTAAATTATTACATTTCGGTAAATAAATTGATGTAACGCAATACATTGTATAAGTGATTCATAACGTGCTTAAGATTTATTAATTTTAATCTTTTTAGTATAAAAAACTGAATAATATAATTTTTTTGTCCCTAAACTATACCAATATTATACGTTTGGTCCCTGATTTTTTTTGTAATGCGTTTGGTCCTTCAATTTGATTTTTTTGGTCAATTCACCCTTCTTACCGTTACCGTTACTAAAAAAATTAACATAGACTAACTTTTCAAAATGTCCAAACTATAGGGGGTCAATGTGTCTTTTTTAATTAAAAAAGGAGTTATTGTTAACATATATTAAATGGTGGACGAGTATAATATTAAACTCTTCATCTCCTCCTTCTCAGGCGAAATTTAGATCCCTTCCTACCGTTACCCTAATTGAAACCCAATTTTCTCCTATGTTCAAACAGACCCGACGATTTCGGCCTCAAGCAGTCCAATCATCCCCTTCATCTTCTCCTTCTTCGGCGAATCACCAAGCACGTCATCTTTTTCACCTTCGCATGCAACCCAGTTCGTCCCCCTTCCAATTATTCTCCGATGTCTGTCCCGGCTAAGCAACGAGACCCATCAAGGCCGCCATCTTCACCGCCATCTTCACGCTTGGCTACCGGTTCCCCCATTACACCCACCTTTCACCGAATTTTCTTCTCTGTTCAAACCCATTCTAATCATCCAATTCATCTCCTCCTTCTCCAAATAATCATCAAGCCCGCCATCTTCTTCACCCTCGCAACCGAAGTTCATCCCCTTCCAATTATTCTCCGATGTCCTTCCCAAAATCAATCATCAAGCCGCCATCTTCACCTTCGCACCTCCGACTTCATCCCCTTCCAATTATTCTCCGATGTACAAAGCCCCATCCAAGGCCGCCATCTTCCACAGCCCACCTCTGACCTCTCACCAAATCTTTCTTCCTATGAAAACGTCTAACGAACCAACTGAGAAGAAATCTCGATGAATGGACCTGAAAAAGAATGAAAAGAGGAGTCTAACCTTCATTTCCTACTGTTCTGTGGATGTGCGCTTTCTATTGGGTATAGAGAGGAAGAAGACATATTCGAGGCAAACCTTGGAGTCCCGCCGGGCATAGGAAATTCTTAAGTCAGCCTCTGACAGATTCAAGGCAAACCTTGGAGATGGCAGATCCACCCGCCTAATAATGTAGATGGTTTCCAAATCGATCTCTTGCTGACAACCACATTTTGACATTTTATCCATTGTTTGGACATTTTGAAAATTTTGACACATTAACTCCCTATAGTTTGAGCATTTAGAAAGTTAGCCAATGTTACATTTTTTACTAACGGTAACGGTAGGAATGGTGAATTGACCAAAAAAATCGAATTGAAGGACCAAATGCATTACAAAAAAAAATACAGGGACAAAATGCATAATATTGGTATGGTTCAGGGACCAAAAAAATATATTATCCTAAAAAAATCAAATGATAAAATTATAGCAATTGAAAATTATCCAAAACGGACCAGCTGAATTTCACCGGAATAACAATTGAGAACATTAACATGAATACATTTATATAATTGGATTGTTATCAATTGGTCCATTGCATTTATTATGTGTCCCACCCTTTATTATCGCATCCTCCATGTGATCTGATGCCAACGTACGATGATAACCATTCGTATGAGGAAATAGTCCTTAGATTTATGTCGTCTTTCAAAGTTTTTTTTTTTTTGGTTTTAAATCCTTAATATTGGTAGAACTTGATGGATAGAGGCTTAATGATTTGATGGTCCATTGCATTTATTATGTGTCCCACCCTTTATTATCGCATCCTCTATGTGTAATGTGATGTGATGCCAACGTACGATGATAACCATTAGTACGAGGAAATAGTCCTTATATTTATGTCGTCTTTCAAAGTTTTTTTTTTTCTTTGGTTTTAAATAAGGTTGGACGCTTTGGCGCCTTTGTACTCAAAGGGTAATGTTTAGGTCACTCTTATTTTACATTAAAATATATGTATTTTATGATGTGACATATTTTCATCAACATTGCTAGCCTTATAACTATTTTCACAACTTTGCTTACAACTAAGCTTTAAAGAAGGGTAAAATTATCTTTGTTCAAAACAATTTTTCCCAATTCAAGGTTTAGTTGTAAGGAAAGTTGTAGGATTCGTGGTAAGGATATCATTTTCTTATTTTTATTAGTTGGACATTTTGTGAGTTCCAGCACACTAGCCAATAAGGATGTGTCACATCACAGAATACCCATATTTTAATACAAAATAAAAGTATATACGAATGTTCGGGAAAATACTTAATTATAAACAAGGATACAAGGCCAACATCCACAAACCAATTGAGTTATACGAATGTATACAACTATTAACCGACATGCATGACACATGTTGGTTTCAAAAGAATACAACATGTATTACAAACTTTCATATAATACACCACTACCCAAAAGTTGCACGTAAAAATTTTCTCAACCGGGGTTACAGATTTAATAAAATTTACAAATTATAATTGTTTCATACGGTTTTTCATTTTTTGAAAACGTTTAAATACATCATCATTTGTAACCCTCTTAAGCAAATTTTTTTTAATAAAAAATATAAAATAATCATTTTAAAATTGATCACAAATTCGATATCATAAATCCATTCAAATAAATTATTATTTTTTTCACAAATCAACTACTTTAACCCAAAATTCAAAATGTTCTACTTTCAAATTAAATAAATAGACATTTCCTACCAAAATATTGAACACACAAATTTGGGAAATAAAAAATATATTATCATATCTTCTATCACAAACTCACAATTCATAACAATTACATAAATTAAATACTCTATTAGAGCTATTTCAAAATTATGGTTATTTCAAATTTGAGATATTTTAAAATTAGGGTTATTTCAATTTTAAAATTTTAAATCACAATTATAATTTAGAAATTCAAACAATTTGATCCAGACAATTATACTTTTGAAATTCACAATCACAATCTGAAAGGATGATCCTTGTGGATTCTGTTGTGAATGTCCTTGGATCTTTCAGTTATAATTTTCTCTTCAACAGATTCTGAAACTATTTTTGCATTCTTCAATGAAGTCTCCGATGAAGTTACATTGGAGCCTTCATTTACTTCAGTAGTTTTTGAAACAACCATTTCACGTCCAGCAATTGAAATTACTTCAGGTTCTAAAGTTTGCAGTCTTTCTAGGAGATCATCAACCTGGTCTTTAGTACTTTTTCTTCCCAAATCAGATAAATCATCAAAAATAATATTCATGGATTCTTGTGATTCGAAGAAGAAGAAAGCAATTAGTACACTATCAAGAAAAAAACAAAAAGACTTCTTGTAGCTCAAACACAAAGCTTGGTACGTAGGATTAACATGAATAAATTAACCAAGACAAGCAGAATATTAAGCTTTAGCTACAATACTTTAGTCGATTAAGATTAGAATGAATGATAACATGAAAATTATGAAAGATGAAGTGATGTTTTAGCAAAACAAACTGATATAAATTTAACTTATTCAAATAAAACTGGAAGAATTATGCGACAATTGTAAGAGTTACTAAAAATATATATATACACATAAAGAAGATTGAATAAATAAAGAAAGATGGAAGATAAGAAAATAAATGCGAGCAAATAAAAAATATTTGGAGATTTGAAAATAGTTAGTTTGTATGTTAAAAAAAGGAAAATACAATATTCAAAAAAAATATCAAACAAAATAGACTAACCACAACTAGATATATATAATTGAAATAAGAAATAGATAACTATATATATTTTGATAAACTAACAACGAGTAAAAATATGAGATAAACTAATGAGCATCCCAAATCAATTAGGGAAAACGAATACAACTTTAAGAACTCCTCAAAAATATGAAGTTATATAACACTTTTCAAATGTATTTTAAACATAACTCATATTAATTTTGATATCAAAACATCTTGAGATAGAAGAGTATATTTCTTAATCCAATTATACATAACATTCGATTTTCAAGAGAGAAACATAGAGTAGCCAAGTATGAATGTCTTAGATCATGCCTAAAAAGATATGAAAGTATATAATCAAAACAGTATAGTGATTCAGATTGTTAACCAACAATCAAGCCTTCAATATATGGCACTAGTTTCATTAGTCACTTCGTTTCGTCAAAACATTTAGAAATTGAGAATCTGTTTCCAAAAAATCATTTTTAAGATACTATTGATCTCAAAATAAATTAAGATATATTAAGCAAGCAGCTTTCACACTTTTTATAAGTAGCCTCAATTTTTTATGCACATGATCAGAACCAATGAGATACTATGGATGATCAAAGGCTGATTTTCATTTTTGTATGTGGACCAACTTGACAATTTCTATGAAATTTGAAAGGTAGCTCTTTCCTTTATTGGATATAAACAACACCAACTGATTTATAAATTTTTTGTAGGAAATATTAAGAGCAGGCTATGCCATTTTTGAAAAATCAATTCTTATGTAGTATAGAAATTTTGTTTCTTTTGAAATGACATTCAAAAACTCAAACTAAGTAAATAAACAATAAGTAGAAACAAAAAAAACAAAAACAAAGAAAACATAACATAAAAATTTAATAAAAACATTTAAAATGAACTGTTCAATGAAGAGTTCATCGAAGAGATCATTGAAGTTTTGAAAACAACATAAATAAAATAAAAATAGTAAAAATAAAGTAAAAAGAAACTAAACACAAGAGATAACTTTTGATCAATAACTAAATAACTTATTGATCGATCCTCATGACTAAAAGTATTTCACTAGTAAAATTGGTTTAAACTCATTACATTTGAAAGATTAATAAAATGAAATTTATGAAAAGCTCTAGATAAAACAAATACGTCGTTGAATAAAATAAACAACTCGGACTACCTAGATTGATATACGCTCAAAAGTTTTTAACAAAACGGTAGGAGGTATTGACAGAAGACTGTGCTGGTGACAGAATGAATGAAAGCTCCGATGTAGCTTCATTCAACAGTACATTCAGAATGCTGCAGCAGTACTTCAAACTCTTTTCTCTCTTATCTATATTGGGTTCTCTCTTCTAAGTTGTTACTTCTGTAAACTTCAATGGTGAATGTCCTTTTGTATTTATATGCACCAAAAGTAACTAAAAACCTTGTACAACAAGAAAACATACTTATCATAAATAATTAGTAAGTTAGTGTATTAAATAAGGACTCTAATACAAAATAATATTCACTTACTATATTTACATAAATCCTATACTAAGTATATATATAAGGTTACTCAATAGATCAACTGTGTGTAGGAAAACATGAGATACAACACAAACCTAGAATCACAATATATTATATAAAAACCTTAAACCAAAATATAATCAAAGTCTCCAAAATAACCGTACTATAAAAGACATAACAATTAATAATAAATCAAGTTAAATACTAAGAAAGGTAAAACAATTAAATAATATATTCTAACTATATAAACGATCAAACCAAAGTATTAACATTCGAACAAAATAAATATACTTAGAAATTATAAACCATAAAGATATATAAACCCTAATAAATAATTTCTTCCAAGAATAACCTTTCTCTAAAAGGTTTAATTGATAATAAATAATTAGTAATAATCAAGAAAACTAAAACTAATAATTGATTAATTTAAACAGTATAAATCATTAAATAATGTCAATAAATGAATCTCTAACAAATAATAACTTTACAAATCATTATAGTTTCATGACTTGTTACCTATCGTTTAACGTGTATTTTTTAATTAAAATTTCAAAATCATAAAACACACAGTACTTGGAAGTACCTATTGTGTGCCATGCCATGACCCGAAACAGATAGAGTTGGATTGCCATTAACGGTTAAAGTTGTACATTGATTTTCCTTTCCAAGTTATTGCCCCCCTAATGGGTACTGAAATGGTCGAGTGAAGGAGAAAAGTCAACAATATAATAAGGGCTTTAAATGAGTGTTAAATATAGATTGAAGAGAGCTTTCCATCAATGAGAAACCTCATTTCCCTCCGTAAAGCAACCATAGCAGAACCATGTACATATGAGCTTCCAGTGACCTCAAAATCCACCAAAGCGTTATATATTTAGCAACGTGCAATCCTCCAAATCTGCTCAAAATCCAATGATAGCCTTTCTGAAGGAGGGCATGCAAAAAAAAAAAAGATAAATAAAAAGAATTGTCATATTCATATATGTTATGATCAATGATGCAGAGAAACACTATTGTTATTGCATATTATATATGAAAAAAAGGTCTCTCTCTAATTGCATCCGATCATTACAGTAAACAGCTGAGTTTTATAAACTACAACAGTCAAATACAATCATAAACAATTGTAGTAGTAAGCTAAATTAGTCATGATTATCCATAACATTCATTTTGCCACCCCCTAGACATAAACAACCCTAGATTTAATAAACTATTCACTATTAATTATGGCTAAACAAGTAAATTGTTCATCATTAATTATGGCTAAACTAGTAAATTTGCATTTTTTAATAGAAGCAGGACGGCACCTGCAAGATTTTATTTAAATAAAGAAAAGAATGCAAACTTAAGGGGGACAACCAGCCTTACCCTTTGAACGGGGGGACAAAGGAGCCTTACCTCAAAAGAAATACAATAGGAAAAGAGATTAAGAAGAAACTCTAATCCTAGCCGTGCTTTGAGCGTCGAGAAGAACATTAGACTTGATAGAACGAGGAAGGTCTCGAATCGAAATAAATGTAGAGTTACTACCAGAGTCTATAGCCAAATTAGCCAATCCATCAGCAACAGAGTTTGCTTCTCGAAAGCAATGGCTAATAGAGAAATTCAAGGCTTGCTTCCGAAAAACAATATCCCGAATAAAATACGCCAGAGGCCAAGTAGGGGAGAGGTTTTGATTAATCATATCACATATGACCTTGGAGTCTATTTCCACCAAAACATCACTGATGCCATTCCTATGAATCCAGTCAATACCTTGTAATAGAGCTCTAACTTCCGCAACAGAAGAAGAAGACAGCCCATAAAACGAGCTATAAGCATATACAACCAAACCATTGCAGTCCCGAACAACACCACCGCCGTCGCTGCTACCTGGATTTCCACGACATGCCCCATCAGAGTTAAGTTTAAGATAACCAGGAGGAGGCTTAGACCAATGAACAGCCCTAACAAACAATTTCTTGCGAGACGCATAAGAAAAAATGAGACCTTGAGATTGCCGGACGCCCACGAAATTCCATGCACTTAAAATACAATAAAGATCATGATCAACCGCATAGGGAATCTGAGAATAAGGCTTACAGTTTCCATCAAAAATCACTCCATTTCGATACTTCCAAATATTCCACAATATGATAGAAGGCAGCAGGATAAGGGAAGCAAACTTGGCCAAACACCAGTTGGCCATGCAACGTTGCCGAGCAGAAGAGCCATTAATAGAAATTCCATGAGGAATGAAAGCTTTCCAAGTCAGAACTGCGGCTTCACTGAGAATGAAAAGATGTTGAAATGTTTCCACTTGGTGATGAGAGCAGCAAGCACATTTTGACGCCAGCTTAAAACCTTTTTTGAGCAGCCCCTCATCAATAGGAAGCCGACCCATGAACAAACGCCACATGAAAATACCAATGCAATTTGGAAGGAACTTGTGCCATATAAACTTAGCCAACAAAGAATAATTGGAAACATGAGCAACTAACTCTTTTGTAGAAGACATCGTGAATTTACTTGAAGCAGAACCCCTCCAGAAAGGTTGATCAGGATGTGTCGAAATAGAGATATGGCTACTGGAAATTTCATGAATGGCAGCTTCGGGCAATAAAGTTTTAGCAACAGGAAGCAGAAGGCCGTTATCATCAAACAAGTCTCGAACTTTATCAACGTTACAATTTGAGGGAGGGGAGAGATGTTGATTTGGAATCCAGCTATCAAACCATATGGATATATTTCCCTTTCCAACAATCCATCCTATATTCGGTTCTACCAGTAATTTAATATCCTGAAGCCGCTTCCAAATGTGGGATCCTTTACTAGAAGAAACAACCACATGGCAGGATTTACAGTATCGGGTCCGAAGAAATTGAGGCCAAAGATTATCCACCGTTCTAAACCTCCACCAAAGTTTAACCGAGAATGCCTTCACCAAGGACATTAAGGATGGAATACCAATACCTCCGGAATGTTTGGGCAGGCAGCATGTATGCCAAGCAGTCCGGTGGGTTTTGAATCTACCCTCAACATTGGCCCAAAAGAAATTGGCAAAAAACTTTTCAATGGACTTGATCTGAGCTAATCAATTCCATATAAAATTAAATTAAATTTGGTCCCTTAACTTATATCTAACTTTAAATTAGATCCTATCATTTTCAATTATATTCATTTTATCTCAAAGGTTGATTTTTTTTTTTTTGGTTAGATTCGCTCTTCCTATTACTACCATTACAAATGTCATACAATATTTTTGAAAATCACGAAAATACAATAACTAAGTTAAGACAAAAAATAATATGATTTTACCTTTTTGAATATGTTTAACATTTGTTATGGTGAAATTTGGGTTGACATTATTATAAGAATATGAAAAGTTTGAACTATAATAATAGATTTGTTGGTGAGTATCGAAATATTTAGGAAAAATCGGTTGCATGTTTAGGAATTACTAGTGAACAAGCTAAAACAAATAAGTCAAGAAAATATTATAATTTCAAGAAAAAAAGAGAAAATGGAGAACCCAATTGATGAACCTTTGTGTTCTACTATAGAAAAAAGCTTCTCCGTTGAATTTTTTTGACTACTACAAGCAGTCTTAAAAGACTATTATATTGGTCCCTAAGTTATAGATTTTACTAATAAAACTCTATTCAGTTAACTAAATAACTATAATGACCCGAGTCCGAGAGCCCAATCCGCTACGTGTAGCCCACACACTGGCCCACTGAATATGCAGCACATTGGGTCATCAGGCCCACCACAAACCGATCCAAAAGTCCATGGATGATGTTGGTACCTAGACATAGTGTGTGGCCACCTTATAAATCGAACACAATTCACATACCAGCCCGATGTGGGATGGGGTATTACAATCTCCCTGACGGATGTGTTTTAGACACATCTATTGTGTGTATATTTCTACTTAGATTGTGCTTTTCTGCGAGTTTCTGAAGCTATTGATATGAGTTTTAGTGTTTTATGAGTTTCAGGCTAAAGATAAGGAAAATGATGAATTTCGGCCTATTTTGTAGTAATATGAAGTTTCCAGGGGCCTGAGTGCAAATCTGCTGAAAGAAGAAGGCCCATAAGCTGATCTGAAGGTTGAGCGCTAGCTCAGCTGGAGGCTGGGCGAGTGCACAAATTCCAGAAACAAGAATCCGGAAGAGAAGGCCTGAGCGATCACTCGGTGTATGGCCTAGCTAGTATAAATAAAAGCCTAACTTCTCAGCTTTGGGGGATCCGATTTTAGGTTAATTTAGGCTGCTCTTGAGCACTCTCAAGAGGCAGAAACATTTTGTATTTTATTTTTTATTTCCTTTGTTGAAGATTGAAGATGTTACAATCCATTAATATGTTGTGTTCATCATCTTTGGTGAAGTAACCACTTCATTCTAGGTATTGGAGGTACTTTTGTATCAACTTTTATGTGTTTATATAATTTCATTCTATCAAATTATTGTTTATCATATTAGATTATATTTGGTTTACATTGAAGTTATCGCATAATGACTGCGTTAGTGGATGTGTAAACTCTTGGGTATGATGAACTCCACGATCATATGCATAAGTCATACACTAGCCAACTTAATTGATAAATAAGTCTCTCTGATTCCCGACCGTAGGCTAAGGAGTAGATTTAGGTTCGCATTGTGTGGGGGAATGCAATAGAGTTCGTTCCTTTTCACTTTAGTTCCTAAGGCACTTAATGGACTCTTAATTATTGTGTGGACAGACCAAAAAAGCACGGTCAAAGCGGAGTACTAAGGGTTGCAAATCTCGACCAGTAAGTCTAATCCTTTACCTAGCGAACAAACCCATAATTAATAGATATTTCTAGACTAATACGCATAAAAGGCGATACAAGTTAATCACAATACCTAGACCATTCTCATCCATAAAACCTTCATTAAATTCAGTCTTCAGTAAGTAGTTAATTTAGATTATTTTTATTAGTTTAGTTTTAGAATTTGAATTCTTCCAAAAACAAATCTCATTTTTATTTAATTACTTTTAAATTAGTTTAGATTAAATTCATTTTAATTCATTCTCCATGAGGTTCGACCCTTGCTTCCATCTTTCTATTCTACAATAATCTTTTGCACTTGCAAGGTATTTTTAAAAACATCAAGTTTTTGGCGCCGTTGTCAAGGTGAAAGTTTATTTAAAAGGTTTTTCATCTTTTCTATTTTTTTTAAATTTAAAATACAAAAAATAATAAAAATAATAAAAATATTTTTCTTATTTGTCTTAATTTATTTCTGGTTTGTAGTTGATTGTGCATTTTCTGCACGGTCGACAGTCGTTGAATCCCACGCTGACGGAATTTAACAATAAAATTAATAATTTAGGAAGGAATCCCCAATAGAATAATCCAATGGCTGATAATCCAAGAGATCAAAGAGCAGACTCAGTTGCTCTCGCTCAAGCAGTTGTGGCTGCAAGGGACGAGATGCAAGCCCCTAGGACGATGAGAGATTATAATCGTCCTAATATTGATTTTTCACCTTCATGTTTAATTTTGCCTGATAGAGTTAAGAATTTTGAACTTAAGGGATATTTTTACAATATGTTTCCAACTTTCCATGGTTTACCTACAGAAAATGCAGTATCCTTCATGCAAGATTTTAGTCATTTGGTTGAAACTTTCCCTAAGGGAGGACTAACCGAAGATGGATTTAAGATGCGTTTTCTGCAATGTACTTTAAAAGATGCTGCTAAAAATGGTTCATGACTTTAACAGCTAGAAGGATATCTACATGAAGAGAATTATATGATGTCTTTATTGCTAAATTCTATCAGCATGCTTCACTTTCTAGTCATAGAAGACACATTATGTGTTTTGTAATGGAGCAAGGTGAAACTTTTCATGAAACATGGGACCGTTTCAAATCTTTATTGATAGATTGTCCCCATCATAATTTTTCGCAAGATATTTTAATAACTCAATTTTATGATTCACTCTTAATGCACCAGCAAACTATGATAGATAGTGCTGCGGGAGGGTCGATTCATGGATTGACACCAGATCAAGCCTATGAACTATTTGAGATGTTAGGTTCAAATTCTAGACAAAAGAGTGTTAGAGGAAAAACTAAGACAGTTTATGAGTTAAAATAGAATATTGATGAGACCAATGCATTAACACTGGCTAATGCTAAAATAGAAGCTTATGAAGCAATGATGGCTGCGGCCAATTTAAATTTTTCTTCTGATCCAAGTTATAATTATGGCAATAACTCAAAGGCTTTTAACAGTTGCCCATCTAGTGCGGATATGCCTGTTTTTCCGGAACAGGTAAACTCTATGAATTCGTATCCACCTCGTCAAAGAAATGACTCTTTTTCCAATACACACAATCCTGGGTGGAGAAATCATCTCAACTTCAGTTGGGGAGGGAACAAGCCGTTACATCCACAACCTCAACAACCGCAAGGATATAGTTAAGGAAACCAGAATTTTGGAAATTCTGTACCGAATTCTGAGCCAAAAGATATTACATCACGTTTGCAGAAAGTGGAAAATAGTATTGATGCAATAAATTTAACTTTGCAAAAGATGATGATTAAGATTGATCAAAACAGTGAAAAGATGGAGGCACAAGGAACGTGAGTATGAGAACTTCTCAAGTCAAAACGAGCAAGCTAAAGCTATTACTACTTTACGAAGTGGTAAAACTATCAGTGAGAAGGTAAGTACACATATTCCTTCTACTTCTTCTTAAAAGATAAATTATGAAAAAGATAACAAACAAAGTGAAAATTTGAATAAAGAAAAAGAGAAATCAATTTTTTTTCGGAAATAGAACAACCTTATATTACACCTCCTGCTTATGTGCCCCCTATCCAGTTTCCTGGGCGTTTGATGCAATTTAAAGCTAACAAACAATTTGCTGAAATTTATAACATGCTGTCTAAGGTGAACATAAATTTGTCCTTGTTAAATGTGATTAAAACTATTCCTGCTTATGTAAAAAATTTCAAGGAGTTAAGTTCTCAGAAAAAAAAAGTTTCCAAAAGATGAAAAAGTCATTATGTCTGAGAATGTTAGTGTTGTCCTTCAGCAGAATCTTCCACCAAAGTTAAAAGATCCTGGTAGTTTTAATATAGAAATGACTTTAGGAAATTCAAAGAAAATCAAAGCGATGTTGGATCTTGGTGCAAGTATTAATCTGATGCCCTTCTCGGTGTATAAACAATTAGGGTTATGAGAATTGAAACCCACATCAATGACATTACAACTAGCAGACCGATCTGTTAAACACCCATTAGGAACTGTGGAAAATATTTTAGTCCAAGTATAGAAATTAATTATGCCGGTTGATTTTATGGTGCTTGAGATGGAAAATAGAGTTAGTACTACACAAGAATCACCCCCTCTTCTTCTTGGAAGACCATTTATGGCTACGACCAATACTATAATCAATGTTTAAAATGGTAAATTATCAATGACCGCTATGGGAGCACTACTAGAAACAGTGCCTTCAGCGACGGAATTTTTAGCGACGGAAATTTTCCGTCGCTAATTAGCGACGGAATTTTACCTTTAGCGACGGAATTTTGCATCAGCGACGGAATTTATCAGCGACGGAATTTTCCGTCGCTGAAGGCCACCTTTAGCGACGGAATCAGCGACTGAATTAATCATTAGCGACGGAATTGAACATCAGCGATTTTATTTATCGCGGCGAATTTTCCGTCGCTAAAGGTCACTTTAGCGACGGAATTTTCCGTCGCTGAATATTTCAGAAATTAATTTCGATTTTATTTTCAGCGACGGAAAATTCCGTCGCTAAAGGTTATTTTTTCCTAAAAATTTAGCGACGGAAATTTTCCGAATTTTATTAAAATTTAAAATTAATTAAAATTGAATTTCAACAGGAAATTTCCGTCGCTAAAGGCTTTAAAAATTAATTAAAATTGAATTTCAATGACGGAAAATTCCGTCGCTAAAAACGTTAAAATTGAATTTCCGCGATAATGAAAAATTAAATTGAATTTTAATTAATATAAAATATCAAAAATATATGAAATTAATTTGAAATTAAATTAAATTAATATTTGAAATGTTAATTTAATAATATAATATCAATAATTAAAATGATTAGCATCAATATAATTACAAAAAATAAAACATTCAAATTACAACTTAACGTAACTTAACGTTAACTTAAATTGAAATTAAATTAAAATAATATTTGAAATGTTAATTTAATAATATAATATCAATAATTAAAATGATTAACATCAATATAATTACAAAAAATAAAACATTCACATTACAACTTAACTTAACGTAACGTAAACTTAAATTGAAATTAAATTGAAATTAAATTAAAATAATATTTGAAATGTTAATTTAATAATATAATATCAATAATTAAAATGATTAGCATCAATATAATTACAAAAAATAAAACATTCACATTACAACTTAACTTAACTTAACGTAACGTAAACTTAAATTGAAATTAAATTAAAATAATATTTGAAATGTTAATTTAATAATATAATATCAATAATTAAAATGATTAGCATCAATATAATTACAAAAATTAAAACATTCACATTACAACTTAACTTAACGTAACGTACGTTAACTTAAATTGAAATTAAATTAAAATAATATTTGAAATGTTAATTTAATAATATAATATCAATAATTAAAATGATTAGCATCAATATAATTATAAAAATTAAAACATTCACATTACAACTTAATTTAACGTAACGTAACGTTAACTTAAATTGAAATTAAATTAAAATAATATTTTAAATTTTAAATTTAATAATATAATATCAATAATTAAAATGATTAGCATCAATATAATTAAAAAAATAAAATATTCACATTACAACTTAACTTAACGTAAGGTAACGTTAACTTAAATTGAAATTAAATTAAAATAATATTTTAAATTAATGTTAATTTAATAATATAATATCAATAATTAAAATGATTAGCATCAATATAATTACAAAAATTAAAACATTCACATTACAACAACTTAATAATACTTAACGTAACGTACAGTTAACTTAAATTGAAATTAAATTAAAATAATATTTGAAATGTTAATTTAATAATATAATATCAATAATTAAAATGATTAGCATCAATATAATTACAAAAATTAAAACATTCACATTACAACTTAACTTAAGTAACAACGTTAACTTACATAGCAGCAACAGTAACTTAGCGTAGCGTGGCAACTTAACAGCGTGCGTGGCAACCAGCAGCTTAACGTGGCGTGGCTTAACAGGCAACTTAACTAAGCGTGGCAGCAGCAATGTAATGTAACTTAACAGCAACAGCAACAGCAACCTAGCTTAGCAGCAACTTGGCAGCAACCAGCGTGGCTTAACATTGAAAACACCTCTACGCCTATTGGCGAAATGGTATAATGGACTACGATGGGACCATTATAACATGAAAACACGTGGCTGACTATTGGCGAAATGGTATAATGGATACGATGGACCATTATAACATGAAAACATGTTACGCCTATTAATGGTGAAATGTTATAATGGACTACGATGGAGCATTATAACATGAAAACAATAGTGAAGCCTATTGACGAAATGGTATAATGGAGTATGATGAACCATTATAACATGAAACACACGATACATCTATTAGCGAAATGGTATAATGGAGTACGATAGACCATTATACCATGAAAACATACTCGCTATTGGCGAAATGGTATAATGGATACGATGGACCATTATAACATGAAACATGATACGTCTATTAGCGAAATGGTATAATGGAGTGCGATAGACCATTATAACATGAAAACAAACTCGCCTATTGGCGAAATGGTATAATGAATGCGATGGACCATTATAACATGAAACATGATCGTCTATTGAAATGGTATAATGGAGTGCGATAGACCATTATAACATGAAAACACGCTCGCCTATTGGCGAAATGGTATAATAGATACGATGGACCATTATAACATGAAACATGATCGTCTATTAGCGAAATGGTATAATGGAGTCACGATAGACCATTATACCATGAAAACATGCTACGCTATTAACGAAATGGTATAATGGAGTCGATGAACCATTATAACAAAAAA
>CM028378.1:92138083-92195891 GCA_013146195.2 Codonopsis lanceolata | reverse complement strand
AACATGGGAGTTAAAAGTTAAAAGTGAGTGTAGTTCATATTTGTCATACTTAGCTAAACATAGAATTTTGCCTATGGCGATCAAATTAAAGGCATGAATCTCAAACAAACTATCATTAGACGAGCCGACCCAAAATGACAAGGAAAGGGACCACTAAGATATCGCTATAGGTTTACAACTTCCTACACCAGACCTCACAATCTCTGTTAGTCCGGATCGAGCCCGGTCATGGATCCTCGGATGGGAAACACAGGCAAACAAAAGTAGGTACATAACCACTTTCAGACATTAAATCTACACATATATAGAGCGGCATATCTATGTTTCAAATTAATAGCCAAAATTTCTAAACGAGACTCGAAAATGGAAGGAAAAGAGCGAGGATTTTTTATAATCACTTTTGCTCGACTTTTTGCTCAATGACTAACATCAAAGCATATATTGTGCCAACTATTTGTTCGAGAATTTCATAACCCGGCAGCCTCCTTGCTCTTACTGGTGTTTTCAAATGTCGGGGTGATCTCAATCAAACTCGCCTATCTATGTTAGGCCATACGAGATCATGATTTTCAAGGTAAGGGCAAGTTCAAAAATATTTTAGGCGATAAGTTGATATTACTTGCCCGTGCTAGAAAACTTTGCCGTAAGCATCCAATTTTAGTGCCTTGGCTAGAAAACTTTCTTTGTGAAGCATCCAATTTTAGTGTTGTTTAGTAACTAAACAAAGAACTTGGCATATTTCAAACTTTTACGTGAAGCATCCAATTTTCGATTCATCTTATGCGCATGATCCTCTTTTGTGATTGTTGGTTGATTTTTTTTTTGGAGAGTGTAAATTCTTAATATATTATTTACTTGCCTATTCTGGGACTTTTGTTAATTGAGAGCACTCACGGTTTTGGGTAATCCTTTTATTGACTCCCTTCGGTGTATGACAAGTATCACGACACTACAAGATACATTTTTGGTGATCTTTTAATACTTCATTCAGTCAGGTGCTAATAAGCTCACTGGCAAACACCCCGTTTCACTCTCCTCTCTCCTACCCCTAAAGACTCCCTATATGTGACATACGCCGGTACAAAAGTGAATCAAGAATTTTAACCCTTATGTTTTTCTTGATTAAAAATTGTTCTTTTGTTTTTTTAGGAGAAAAGGGGCTTGGTGTTTTGTCGTCGGACGAGCAATACTATGTAAAGACGTGATCTTAAAATTCACAAAGTAAATGAGCACACTTTCGAAACATAATCGGTTTCTTCTTAATGGCGTTAAGTCGCATGCGACTTCAGCTATTTATTCTCCATCTCCATCTTAAATCTGCTGCATCATTGTGAGCAGTACGTGCTGTTGTTCCTGCAGATCACCATATTGTTAACAGTCAAAAACCAACTTATAACAATAAATCGGCTTACTTGTCAATTCTTCCACGACTAAGACTGCAACTAACAACTTTATGGTAGAAACAGAATCAATTTGTTAATGGATCCGGATATGGTTCAAACACAAGCCGCATATCCGAGTACTTGATTGAGACGCTACTCGGGTGGCATGTTGAAGACTTTCTTGATGACCCTTCTTTTCTACTGCAAGGTTCGTACTCTCTCTCTTTGATGGGTGTGTGTCCGTGTGTGCTTGATTGTTTAATTACTTAGAGAAGTAAATGGGTTTGTGATCGGAGGAATTTATATAAATTGTGGGAAACGGGTGTTTGAAAAAGAATTGATTTTGTTCTTGATATATGAACTGCAGAGTGTTGACAGTGATGTGATGCCATTTTGGGAAGGAGATCTCCAAGTCGACGGAAACCTGGGTTCTTTCTCATCGGAAAATATGGGGATTTGGGTCCCACAAGCCCCACTTCCACCACAACAGTACCCTCCTAATTCAAACATAATGGGATCATTTGGTGGGCAAAGGGGAGGATCCTAGGAAGGAAAACCCTCCAATACAAACAACAATGAAAGTCGGCCGAAAGTGGATTGGATCGGATGATGGTTTCACTGTTCTCGATCGGTCCCCTTCCATTGCCTCCAAGAGATCCAGAACCTTTTGGTAGTATCAATTCAAAATCCTTTTTTTCCCTATTTTCTTTGTTCTTTTCCATTTTCAGTTTTGATTAGCTTGGACTACTTTATTTTCCTTTATATATGCTTTCAATCCAATTAGGATTTTTGGTTTTCATCATTATCTATCTCCACAATCCACAATTTTGTAAATAATCCCCTTTTGTTAAATTCCCCATGTATGGAGTTCATCATCAGAACATCTTTTAGTGCATTGGCTGTTCAAGATTTCATTTAAGTGATGTTTTTTGTACGTACTAGATCCAGCAGATATCCTTCCAATCAAGAAATTAGCAAAGAATTATGATGAAAGTGTGGGACTGGCTTGATTTGAAAGGAAGGAATTGACAGATAAAAAAAGTACTTCAAGCTGATTATATTGTACTTCCTTCTTATGGCCTTTGTCCCACATAATTTGGATTTGGGGAGCCCCTCTAATTTAGTACTTTTCATTATAACTAAGGATCGGGGTTATGTCGCTTCACTTTGACCAAGTCTAAAACATATTGTGATTTTAGAATAAAATTAAAAAAGAATAATCTGTTGAGCCTGATTAATATGGAATTAGGGTATTAGTTCATGTCATGCAATGATCTAAGGCCGAATCAGAATTCAGAAGTGGAAGTATGTGATTATTTCGAGCAGTATCTTTTCCAAGAAAATATACGAAACCCCAAATTAGAGAATGTATTGTAAGACAATGAGGAGATTACAGAAAGGAAGAAGGTGATGGTGGCGACTGACGAGGGAAAGAAGGATAAGGAGTACAGATTTGCAAAATGAGATGCGTTCTGTCTTTAATTAGTTTTTATCCATTTCAGGAACACTAAAGCCATTCAATGTGTATTTAAATTTGTGAATCAAATGCGTTCTGTCTTTAATGAATGACAGTTTACTATTTTACGGTTTTACAGTTTTATGTTATCGTAATTAACCTAATCAATTTTTTTTTTCGGATCCATAATTTCATATACAAATTAATTGAAATATTTTTTTCTTTTTAACTGTTATCGTATTCTTTTTGTCAGACCTATTTTTTCCGACCCGTAATTTCGTATACAAATTAATCAATTTACTGTTTTACCAAGATTCTACGGCTATTGAATAAAAAATTATTTTGTAACACCAATTTCCAAATAATGTCTCAATTTTTTTTAAAGAATTTTCATTATAGTTTTTAAAAAGTTGATGAATGTCAAAATTTTAAACGAAAAATTATGTGCGGGCATTCATTTCAATGTAATATTGATATATATGAAATATAAAGAATATCTCTGGCACGTTTAATTTCACAATCTCAACCGTTTTTATCACGTTTTTTTCCTTCTCTATTTTATTACTGTGAAAATTATTGAGATGTTACGGTTTATAAGACGGTTTACAGTTATTATGTTACATTTATATTACAGTTAATATTTTACGGTTTTACAGTTATTTGCGAAAATTAGTTACTCTTTTACTGAGATATTACGATTTTACAGTTAATATTTTACAATTTTACAGCTTTATGGTTGCGAAAATTTGTATTTGTATTTTTTTCCTTTTTAATTGTTATCGTAATTAACTTAATCAATTTAATTTTTTTCCTACCCGTAATTTCTTATACAAATTTTAAAAAACGTAAGTTTTGTTTTTGAAATATTTATTTTTTTCTTTTTAACTGTTATCGTAATTAACTTAAGCAATTTAATTTTTGTCCGGCCTACAATTTCGTATACAAATTATTAATTAATCATTCAGTTCCGGGCAAAGAGACCCCGTTTGAAAGTCGATTTTTTTAAGAAAATAATATTTTTAGTAGTTCATTTCTACAATATCTGCTTCATTTATTTAAAAAATTTCAAACTGGCGCCGTCCTATCGGCACGGGCAAGAGTACTAGTCCGTTAAATAAGGTTGGAGGAAACAGTAACCTGGGGCTTATTTGCCTGGGAGCGAGTTTGTCTGGCCGAAGGAGGAATGGGAGGTTTAGGTTTGGGGGAGGAGGGGTATATGTTGTTCTAGGTTGAGAGCTTGCAGAGAGATATTATCCACATCCTCTTCATTGTCCAAAGTATTAAGAACCGCAAACCTGTTCGGAGAGATACAACCTTGCCGTCCAGAAGGCATTGATTCTGCAACCTGCAAAGAAGGTTGAGCACCATCCCTTGCACTAGAAGGAGATGAAGGATTTACGTCTTCTTGAGGGCCTGAAGATGTATCATGAGCAGGCATAGCTTTGTTGATCAAACTTGAGACATCTTTCCCAGACAAAGAGGTGCCACTAACATGATTATTAGGGGACAGAAGGGGTTCAGTGCTTTGAGCATTGTCCTTAGTTGGAAGATGATTGGTTCCCTTATCTGGAGGGTTAAGAGAGGGTTGGTTTTCCTTGCCTGGATGCTCTATAAATTCTTTTCTTGCGTCGGGAATAACACAGTCATGTTGTCTATTAACCGTGGCTTGGGAAACCTTTTTAGGGGTCCATCGTTGCCGAGATGGATTAGAAACTGGGCGGGAGCATCAGTAGCAGGAAAGTAGGGTTTTTAATTTTGCAAGAGAGTTCACTATGACCCTGCCTAAGGCAATGATTGCAGTAAGATGGCATGTTCTCAACCTCAAGAGGCTGCCAGAAACTAGGGCAAATTGAGCCGCAATCCACCCAAACCCTTTTTGGGCAGGTTTTTAAAAGATCAACTTCGACACAAATGCGAGCAACGCTAGGGCGGGAAAGATTTATGGTTGGTTGGTCGATCATAAGAGGACGGCCAAACAATGAAGCAAGGGAGAACAAAGCGGATTTGTTGAAAAGATGGATTGGGAGACTGGGAAGAGCAAACCAAACGGGGACAATGGAACTTTCCACATCCGGCCTAAAACTTGGGGTCCATTTGAAGACACGCATAGGATACTTACCCAAAAACCATTGGTCTTTTATCCAGAGACGTTGGTAATCATCACTATTGTGAACCTGAATAAGAATATGTTTAGGATCCAAATGACCAACACTGAAGTCCGCTTTGAGGCCGATTGTACTAAAATATTTGTGGGTGGCTTCCATTGAGGGACGGCCATGAGAGAACTTGCCTACAAGAGCAAGGCTGAATGGCTTAGCAAGGGATTCTATGATTTCATGAGACAGTTTAAGTGCAGGTTCCCCTTTATACGAAGAGGGCGGGAAGGCGAATGAAGGAACAAATGACGAGGCAGAAAGAGCCTCAGCGAAAGATGGAGGTTTGGGGATCGGAGGGGGGTCTGGGGGCGCTGGAGGTGGGGCTTCAGCCATAGCCGCCGGCAAGAAAATAACCAAATGCAAGAAACCCTAAACGGCCAGGCTAGAGAGAAAAAATCTTGAAGGATTGGAAATCCTCCGCTTATTTTCATATTCACAATATTTGGTGAAGAAGGTAGCAGTCAGTTGTTTGTCCTTCGTCGCTTCTTCAGCTCCTCCGGCTCAACAGAAGAGTTGATTTCTGGAATGTCCCTTAGCAGGGTGTTGATCAGCCGAACAAAAGGCCCCTTGTGGTAGGGGCTAGCCTTGACTGTGGAGACATAGTCTCGGAGCTCTTTGTAAATGAGGGCACCATAGTTTAGGTGAATCCTCAGGTGGATGGTGCTGGAGAGAGTGAGTTGTTGAGAGATGAGGACATCGTGGGAGCCATTCTTGAAGAGAAACGACTTGTCCAGTAGGTGGTTTGAACAATAGACGTCCAAGGGGAACACATTTCTTAGCATTTTACCTAGGGGTAGGGGTTCCTTTGGGGTATCTACTCCTCTCATTGCTTCCCAGGCTGCTTCAGCCTCAGCATTAGACAGCTCGTTGTCTCTGCCGTATTGGACCCTAATCACTTTGGAAATGATCTTTGCAGCGAGGGTGAAAAAGAACAGTGAAGATTGAAAAGCGGTGAAAGTGAAAAAGGTGAAAGTAAAAGCTATAAATACCATATTCAAAGCGACGTCGTTTTCAATTTTCACCGGTTCAGCCCACCAGCATTCCCAAGGGACATTTAAGATCACCGCCTCGATTTCCCGCCCAAATGATTCGTTTCACGAAAAAAGGCGGCTCTGCACCAGTTTTGAAATTTGAAAAGACACCCCGCATTTAATGTTCTGACAGAGAAAAGTTGCCTTTATGACGGCCCAATTTCCCATAAAAAGCGAGCCGTCATCACTCCACTCGCGCAAAAGGCCGACAGGAAAAGTAAATTGTGCAGTCGCGCCATTAGGCCAAAGGACAGTTTGTGCAGAAAAGCCGAGTCTTAAACAGTTTACTTCTCGGCCACATACCATCAACCATGGCCAAGAAGTGGGGGCCTACTGAAGGGTCTCGGTAGGAGCCGACCTAGGACCCACCTTTTTACCGAGTCGGCCTCAAAAAGGATCAGCCGCTGTCATGCCGACTAAAGAACGGACCCACAAGGCCGAGCCGACCTAATTCTTCTCATGAGTTCTCCAATCACGTATGTCGTGGAAGAGACCCAATTCTTCTCATGAGTTCTCCAATCACGCACGTCGCGGAAGATGATGAGAGCAAGGACAATTTGTGTGGAAAGGCTGAGCGCGACCCAATTCTTCTCCTGAGTTCTCCGATCACGTATGTCTCGGAAGATGATGAGAGCAAGGGTCCCGGCAGGAGCCGACCTGGGATCCACCTTTTTACCGAGTCGGCCTGAGAAAGGATCAGTCGCTGCCATACCGACCAAAGAGCGGATCCACCGAAGGAATCCTTTGAATGCTCACTCACGGTCACTCCCATCAATCCACTGAGCGAGCTCAACCAACCCTTATGAGAAAAGGATCCTCGATCCTACCCACGCCGAGCAACCGGGGGTCGGTAGCGCTCGTCCCAGCGTGGCACACACCTCGATAAAGTCATTACACTGTAGCTCTGCCTCACAACCTGATCATACAACAAAAGTACTGCCACACTCAGCTAACTGCTCCCTGACAGACGTCCATCTTTTCAAATCACTCACCTAATTCCGTGCCAATCAAATGATGAAGGGCCGCACGGACCTGCCAATGAGAAGAGGCCACCTCCATTTCACGGACAACCATGCCACACTTCGATAGGGTATAAAAATGGAACTGAAGGTTACAAAAAGGGGAGGGCAAGAATAGAAAGAAAGAAAAGTATTAGGAAGGTTCACCCTAAAAGAATCTCCCGGAATCTTGGTCATCCATAACCTAAAAACCTACATGTCTCCCACATTTCTATCTAAAATCTCAGTTCTTCAGTTTAGTTCAGTAATAGTCAATGTAACCGCCGTAACCCAAATGTTAGAGAGGGTTTGTTAATGTTCGGAACCTTGATCAGCCAGATATCCTTCTAAATTCATTATCTCTTCACCATATTCTGTTGTCTCACACTAGCATAGGACAAGATCACCAGTTTTGCGTGATCAAATATATATATATATATATATATATATATATATATAATAAAATAAATAAATAAAAAACATATTAGGATGGTTCGGTTCTGTGTTGTTTTAGTTCGGGAACTACGACGAACCAAATGTTCAATTTTATGAAAATTAAATTCAAGACCAAATCAAAGTACTGATTCAATCCGATTCCATTGATTCGGTCCGGTTCCGAAAAGACTTACCCCTAACATCGATTCTCTCATGTCTCTCATCCCTCTCACTGTGACATCAAATACTCCTCAAAGCCCCCCATGGCCGCCGCCGCTCACATCAATCGCCTCCATCAACAACCCAGATCAGATCCAACACTGTTCATGGCAGCTCCCCCCAACCTTCAAATCCGACCAACACCGCCCTCTGTAATCTGCCCAACACTGCCATCCTCCATCTCAGCCCAGCCGGCCCAGCAACAAGCGAACCTTGCCAGCCCTCTCACTCGCCCTCCTACTCCGATCTCCTTCAGATCCGGCCAAACCCGTCACTGTCGTCGGCCCCTTCCGTTCCTGTTCTCCCCTCCATCAGCACATCGATCTGTCACCCATCTCCTTACTAGCTGAATCTTCTTCCAGCCAGCCTCCTTTGCTTCACCACCTATCGCCATCATCTCCAATCATCATTACCATCTTCTCCCACCATCCCCAGTTCCGGCTGTCTTCATTGGAGCCCCAGCGCCATCTTCGTCTTCCCCGTTCAAATCACCAGCAATCATGTTCTTGGTTTCCAAGCACAATTTCCCCTTCCAGTTCGTTTCCCCCATATAACAACCGATATCTTTCCTCTCTGAATCCGACATCATCACCTCAAGCAATCGCTGCTCCAACTCCAGCAACACACCTCCACCGCAAATCCAAGTTTGGAATAATTGAAATCCCCCATATTGCAACACAAGTAAGATCTGTCATATTTTTATTTTTCGGTTGGATTAACTGCTAAAATTATCTAAATTCATTGATTTGAAAAAGTCAGCTCATAGAATTCTTTTATAATCTGTTCTAATATGGAAAATTGCCACTCTTCACAGTAGTATGAGGATTTGATCATTGATTGGAAATTTTTGGTGATTGCTAAGATTAGTGTTTATTCTACAATAATTGCGATTGTGGGTATTGACACTAGCAAAGAGTTGGGTTGATTTATTATGCATTAGGGATGTGATGTTATTAGTTTGCTCTATGATTGCTGAATTTTCATAAAGCCTTTTTAATGTCCAATTGGTTAAAACTACTGTCCTGTTTAATTGCTTAGAATTGGGAGTATTATGCAAAAACTTGTTGGTATACTCTGGTTATACCCGTAGAAATTGGTGATGTCTTTTAATTTAAAAGTTGAAATTTTTTGGTGAATTGTTGGCTGGGGATGGTTTGGTAATTGATTTTTTTTCGAAAAATCTTGGTTCTCTGTTGAAAGTTTTCTGATTGGTATGTGCGAATGGGCAGCCTTGCGTGCTCTTGCAGATAATTTTGTCACAACTAAGTTTAGAATTTTTAGTACAAAATATACTACTACCCCGTCCCAAAATAGCTGTCGTTTAAAAAGAAAAAATGTCTTAAAATAATTGTCGTTAAAGGATTTTAAAAAACATTTATCCATATTTTGTTAAAACTACCATTATTTACTACGCTTAAAAGAAAATGCTATTAAAGAGAGTCGTTGAGAAAAAAGAAAAGAAATATACTAGTACAATTTAACTATATTTGTCACAAAAAAAAACTAGTGCAATTTAATTTAACTATAATAAATGATCAACCAATTGTAATCTGCCTTAAATAGATAGTGACTTTCTATTAATACTTTATCACCATGACGAAAGACAAAGAAACATATATTTAAAGTCCTAAGATTATCTCGTCGGCCTTTAACATGTGGCCGGTGTGAGTTTTCCTGCCAACTCCATATCTCTGGCATCTTTTGAAAAAATTAGACCGTTGCTTTAATGTAAAAAAGTCTATTAGTCAGCACTCAGCAACTATGTAATATGATGTTACAAAAAGAAAAAATGAATGAAGATAAATATTTCCCCTTAAAGAGAAACAATTGATGTCCATCAAAAACTTGGAAGAAAACATTTAATTTACTCCACAAACTTTACCCCTTTATTTCGAGTCCAGATCTCCTGTTTCACTTGTGTGTACCACTGGTGTACCACTTTTCATCTCCACCATTACATCCCAATCATTGTATCTCAACCAATGGTTGAGATGAAAAGTGGTACACCAATGGTACACACAAGTGGTACAGGAGATCTGGAGTCCTTTATTTCTCGACCGTGGCATCATCAACTTACGCGCTTTTGATTATTTATTTCCTTTTTGTAAGAAACTTCAAGGTTGAAGAGAATTCGAAAGGCTAACCTTTAAAATAAACCAAATACACTTGTTTCTTGAAAGATAGGTAATGTGATCTCCCAAGATCATTTAGAGAGAGAGAAAGAGAGAATATTTTACAAATCAAGTTGTGAAGAAAGATGTAGCTCGCCAAGCTTCCAATATAGAACTCATGAACCCAACATCTCAAACTTGGAAATGAGTTTAAACTTAGTAAATGGAAGAGTCAAAAAGAATCATTGATAGAGTAGGGTTTCGTTTTCTTTCTTGTACAATTAAAGTTTCTTCCTTCGATTTTATTCTTTCCATTTTTGTGATTGGTGAATGTAGGCCTGTAACCATGCCAAACAAACAAGAGTTGTTTCCAAATTGAAATAATTCAAAGACAAGATTTAATATTACTATTATGTTTCTTCAAAATTTGACTTCTGGTGTAATGAAGAAAAATATAAATTAGTTCGGTCGTCTTCCAAGAAACTCCACAAGTATATATATATATTATATATATCAATTCCGGTCTGATCGGAATTTATTTAATAATTTTTTGTAATATCCCTGACATTGCAATTGAAAGATAATGAGAATCTATTTAAGAGGCTGCATCAGTTGCTTGAAGTGATGATAACTAGTGCGGACTACCTGAGAAAGTCTCTTGCTTCTCGCTGTGAAAGGTTGTGAATTATTGAAAAATACCCCTATTTCCCCAAACATATCCGTGGATCCTAAATTTGTCTAGAACTGAAAAGCCCACATTAGTTTGGTACTTAAACATGAAATTCTGCTGGTTACTAGGAATTGATTCATTCATTAGTTTTTCCCCTAACATACATATACGCATTGCAAGTCTCCGGCACCCCGGAACTTCTAGACTGTTGTTGAGCTCTCAAATTGTGACTCTGAGAGTAGATGTTCAGAACCTGATGAACTTGCAGATTGGGGTGGGAAAGCTGAACCAGAAGCAGTTCTATTCTCTGAGGTCTTAGTCTTTGAAGCTGCAGCTTCAGACTTCTTTGCAAAACGGCCATCGAATTAGGCTTTGATCAAGTTCTAGTATGCCTTTTTTCTTTTCAGTATATTATGTCTTTTTTGAAGGAAAAAAAATTGGAACCAGTGACCTAGTGACCTCTTGCTAATTCTGGACAAAACCTTCTACCTTCTAGAAAAGTTCTTGCCGAATTTGTTCGGACAAATGCCGATTTGTGTTGTAGAATTCTACACATAAAATCACAAGGATAATGGGATATATAATCACGTATAATCACAAGAATTCTACATATAGAACTAATGGGTTAATACATGTAATTTATTGGTGATACTATTTCAGTTGACACTTTAGGTATGTGACTGTTACGAATTGGAACCAAGACGATACCTCTGTAAAACCAAAACCAATGGTTTGGTAAGCTTTCAGTTTTTGATTTCAAAGAAATTGGTATATGCAGTTGAGTTTCAGTTTCTACCTAAAATCCAGAACAGTTCACACAATCACACTGAGCATAAGGTGTATAAATAGTAAACATCCAACAAAATGGTCAGCTTCCGTTATGAAAGTTTAGGCAGAGCTTTTATTGTTTAGGACTCACTCCCATTTGTGTTAAGGCTGTAAAGGATCATGTAAAGGATCATTGCCAAGTTAATAAATTGAGTGATAATATCCAACAATTGAGAAGAGACTTAATGTTGGAACAGCACTCGTACCCAAAGAAGTAACTAATTTCTAATACAACAAGTAGAGAGCATGTCAGTTGTGATAATAAAAAATAACACCCTAAATTAATATTAAACTAAGAGAATGCTTATTGGTTAAACTAAGACAAACAGAAGAAAATATGTAAATCAGGTTATGTTAGCTTTATATATATAAGAAAATAAAACTTAAAGACAAGGAAGAACATGAGATGGTATTTCCAAGGGAAAAGATAAGTTTTTGCATTAGATTTCTAGCTAATGGCCCAATGGTAATGAAACTCCCACGATTTGTGTGAAGCTTCCACTCCCACACCCACGTCTTATTGCATCGACATAGGTGGTTGGTACACCGGAATATACCGAATAACATCTTCACATAAATGTAGTCATAAGCACAATTCACTACTCTGTTCAAGAATAATGTATAAAAGAAATATGGGAAAAAAGGTTTCTAAGGAATTAAAACTCATTTGGTCATGGAATCAGTTGGTAAATCAACAATGAAAAAAAATTCATAGATCGTTGTGTTAATCACGAACGTACGGTTTCTTTCTCCTTTCATTAGGTTTACAACTTGATTATTTTGTAGACACCATGTTTTCATCTTTGTGATATGAAATGCATGCCCCAGCCTGGAAAATGACCACCTGAGAAGTCATATGCTGGGAGAAAGAATCTACATGTGCATGTCCAAATCTATATACAAATAATTGGTTAATACAGGCTCTTGGACACAGCCTAGTACTATACAATTTTGGGAGTTCTTGTCACACTTGTTTTTAGTCTATATGACTTGTCCCTTATCCAACAAGGTTCTACTTCCTAGGGTCATTATATTGTATTCAATAGTCTTGCCTCTACAAAGAACCTATTCAAACAAAAAGCATGTTTGTTTCTCAGTGTTATAGGCTAATTATTTCCAAATATCCAATCCCACTCCGCAAATGCACATCAATACACGATCAATTTTATTCAGAGTGTACTAGTGATATAAATCACAATTTTATTACTTCTTTTTCCTTAATCTATCTCTCTTCTATAAGTGGCTTAAAACAGAGGGAACATAATGTCGATAATATGTAATTCATGATAAGGAACATTAGAGACAGTTTAAATGTGTTTATGTTGCTTTTCGTGTTGAGGTATATATTTGGGTTGATATTTACACTACAACAAAAAAGGCCTTTAACAACGTTTTTAAAATGTTGTAATAGATCTTTTACAATGTTTTGTAAAACGTTGTGTTAGGCAACGTTGTAATAGGCCCCCCTTTTTTACAACGTTTTAAAAACTTTGCAAAAAGTCTATTACAACATTTTAAAAACGTTGCAAAAAGTTTATTACAACGTTTAAACAACGTTGCAAAAAGTCCATTACAACGTTTTAAAAACGTTGCAAAAAGTCTATTACAATGTTTAAAAAACGTTGCAAAAAGTCTATTACATGCTTTAAAAAACGTTGCAAAAAGTCTATTACAATGTTTTTAAAATGTTGCAAAAAGTCTATTACAATGTTTTAAAAACCTTGCAAAAAGTCTATTACAACCTTTAAAAAATGTTGCAAAAAGTCTATTACAACGTTTTAAAAACGTTGCAAAAAGTCTATTACAACATTTTAAAAACCTTGCAAAAAGTCTATTACAACCTTTAAAAAACGTTGCAAAAAGTCTGTTACAACCTTTAAAAAAACGTTGCAAAAAGTCTATTACAACGTTTAAAAAACGTTGTAAAATCTATTTTTCAAAAAAAAATAAAATTAAATAGCAAGTTTGTTCCAATTTTGAACCCCCCCCCCACCTAGCACAAATAGGTATGCAATTTCATCAAGGGGTACATGGGATTATCAATTCTGTTGTTAGAGCGGATTACATTCCATGAAAGGCAGCAAAAGATAATACAATAACAGTAAATGCATGTAAGCAGAAAAAAGGAGTGGTACCCAGTACCCCAACAACAGCTCAAAAGGGGAAGAACAAACTCACACCTGAAGTAAAGTGTTGCCACCTCCACCACATAATATTACAAGGACCAACATATTGTCAAAATTAGTTTACCACGTTTCAAGAGCTATTATTATCCAGAAATGAAAAACCTCGTAGAGATACTGAGTGCTTCTCAACAGACTACCTGTTAAGAGTTAATTTCATATTCTTAAAATCCATTTGGCCTGTTTGACCCCATACATGTATTAGCTTCATTCTAGAAGATGCATTGTGCCTATCACTCTTATTGAATAACCAAAACAATTTAGTAGACTCCAAGACCAGCCACTAACGGTTTAAACAATAATACATTTAGAAAGATGTCTCACCAGGCACTAACGGTTTAAACACCAGTACCAGAATCCTTCCTATTGCCAAGATGGATGCTTGTAGCTAAGCCTATCTCCATCCCATCCACCATCAGGCTCCTTTCGCTTCAATACCCCACCACCTGCTATCTGCTGAAACATCTTTAATTGCTCCTCCGCTAGGGCTTGTGATCCAGTAATAGGAAGTTGCCTTAGTGCGGAAGGCATCCTCTCTTCTCTCCGTTCTATATCTGTGCCACCAGGGCCTGCATTAAGATCGAGACCCTGACTTCCCCATTTCCTACTATCAGGACCAAGACTACTAGCACCACCAGGAAGACTCATGACATATGGCTGATAAGGTGTTGACACCACACCGCTTGGTCCCACCAGCTGAAAGGGCATGGGAGGGAAACAAATTGGCCCACCAGATTAAGATTCCACATATGCAGTTGAAACCCCTGAAAATGAATTTGAGGGCAGAGGGAAATTGTGCTCAAAGGGGAATCCAGAATATTGAAATGGGGAAGTAGAAGGAAAAGCAACTGCATGAGAGGAAGACAGGACATGTCCCCTAAAAATTTCAGGACCAAACGAGGTACTGGAAGCAGCAGGAGACAATATCCTCTGTGACGACGCAGCTGGAACAATAGGATAACTCTTCTCCCCTCTACTAGGGAAGATAGGTGGGACCGGAATGGCAGAATAGGCATTACCCAGTGAAAACAAAGTTGAGAAGTTCCCCAGTTCCATATTATTCATTCTAGCGCTAGAAACATGTGACCGAAATGGCAAGCTGTTTTTGGCAAGTGGTATTGACTCACTGCCAACTTCTTCCGGGCCAGGACCATTGTTAAGATCAAAGTCCCTTGATGTACTTGGCTCGCACTTGGAAAATCCACCTGGTAAAAGCGTCATGGGAGGAAATTGTGGGAGTACAGATCTAGAACCATTGCTAACAGAGAGTTTCCCTATCTCAAGACTCTCATCACAAGTGTTCATATCAAGGTTAAGTCCCTTCCCCCACCACTACGATCAGAAGGCCCAGGCTCTGAACACGTCAACGGTATAGTATTCTGAGAAACAACATCCTCAACAACTCCCACATTCAAGTCAAAGTCCAAAAAGGGACAACCTTGTTTACTGGTAAAATTTTCGAGAACAGGGACATCAGCTATAGTGGCTAGCGCATCCATAACCTTTCTAGGCTCTGCAGGGAGAAAAGCACTTGTAGCCGCCGAACCCTTCCAGCCAAGTTCAACCTTACTTCTTAGCAGGCTTTCAGAAGGCAGAAATGGTCCTTTTGCCGCAGCAGCCACAGTAATTTAAGCGGGGAGACTTCCAGACATCGATGAAATTGAAACAGGTAATGGGCAAGGCATATGGACAGAAGACGAATTTCCAGGCCCAAGAGACTTGTCAAGATCCCCTTGACTACCATCGTCAGCAGGCATGACTTCGTTCAAATCAAAATCCAGCTTTACAGGATCGGACCACGATGTTGAAACCGAAGAAGGATTCACCCACGGATGGGTTCCTGAGTCGAATCCACTTCTACGCCTGCACTAGACTTCACACACTTTTTGATGGCTTGCACAAGAGAAGCATTAGTGTTGTGAACAGGAGCGGTACCGCCAGGATGATGACTAAACACCTCCATCTTTTCAGGATTTCTCCTGACACGTGCCCCATTGTTCTCCAAAACAGATGAGCATGAATCCATATTTCCTTTCTCGCTCGCTGCATGTGAGTACCAACATTTATGTCCTCGGCCTTTTCAAATTTTGGACCTAAACCGACATCATTACCAACGTTGCCAATGGAGTATCCTCGCTCTTTCCATAAACTGTATGAGCTTCCTTCTGCACCACTACACTGCTACTAGACTGTTTGAACACCATTTTTTTATCGTCCTCGTGCATTTCTGAGGATGACCAAGATGATGATTCATCATTCCCTGGCAACTCTACTTTTTCACTTTGCTTAGCAACATGTGGTACAACTGCATTGTTTTCCGAAGATTTCACATCGACACAACTAGCGTTCTTGTTTCAGGAGAATTGATTAGGGACGCTTCAGATCTTGACATTTCACCGGCAGCCACACTTGCAAGCAGATTCATACCAATGTCATCTCCCACTGATGCAGACACGCTAGCTTCGAAAAACTTGGTACAGCTCTCAACCAATGCATTTATAGAGCTAAAAAAAGCTTCATAAGATTTCCCTGCTTTCACTGTAATTCCAGATGCAGACATGGTTGCTTGGGATGCATCTGTCAGCCTCTCAGCGATTTCAGAATCCCTCCCTCGATCATCACAGAGGACCCCTACTGTTGAAACATGACCTCCATCAGACCCAACCAATCCATCTACAAGCTTGACAACTTCACGCACGTTTCTGGACAGCTACAAAAATGATAACAAGAGACATATGTTCATTAACAGAAGCAAACCAAATTTACAGGAGATTTGCAACAAAAGAATGGGATCATTTTAATAAGACCTTAAATGCCCCGAGAAGACCTTAACTGCATCCACTCTTTCAGACTAAACAACAACTATAAAGATTTTGTAGACAGAAGTGAACTCCTTCCCCCTCCTCCTTTATCCGGGCTTGGGACCGGCAATGAAATGCTATACATAGCAATTACATTTGCGGAGTTAAAAAGGGGTTAGTTATCTAAGTGGTGCATACATCATTAAAAAGTAATTATATAGAATACCAAATCAACTGGATGTCTTGTTCTTGACACAGAACATAAAAGAAAAGTCTTTAACATAGATTAATTAAAAGTGATGAAATCTTTAGGCCATGCGATTGTACTCCCAACTGCATCCTCGATCAGCGACATGTGTGAGTTAGGCCTAAAGAGTGAAGCCGTGGGATCTAACAGCACAACCACCCAAACTTTCCAAGCATCCTTTCCTAAGGGAACGTGGTGCACCAAAGCATCAGGATCTGTAGATGCAACTTTCACTTCTGCAACAACCATCCTTTGCCAATTGAATAGTTTGCATTTACGACCAACATCGTCATTAATAGGAACAACTCTTGAATTTAAATTAGTACAACCATGAACGTTGGAGCTACCATTTTGTGAAGGTGGAGTGGGTGTCTTTTCATTCACATTACCCCGTGAATGCTGAGAGAGTGTGTTAGCATTCCCATTAACCTTTGAAGCCAAATTCTGAGGGCAAACACATATTAACATGTAAAGTGACAATTTAAAATAACTCTCTAAAACAATGAGGATTATTGTAGAACACTTGCCTGCATGACTAGATTTTTCAGGAACTCCACCTGGTTCGTCAACTCTGAAACCTGGGTATTTTTTAAGTACTCCAACTTATTCGTCAAATTGAAAACCTGGTTCTAAAGTGCTTCTACGTTCTTTGAACCTCTCATGTGGACTCCTACTTGAGAATGGGTAATACCAAATCCCATCCCTCGAACTCTTCCATTCCGTTCGGGTCCAAGGGTATGAGAGAGTGCATCTTCATTTATAGGTAATGATGGTGAAGGAGAGGTTTGTGATGAGTTGAATTATTGAATTTTACTCTTGAAATTTTATAAACAATAAGTATTAAGATATAGAACAGTAAAACACAATTAGAAAATAGATCATTTAATGAAAATGTACACTTACCACACAATCAGCAATAAATGTAGTCGGTAGTTCCCCATTTTTTTTGGTGTGTGCTTTACACCAAACATCTTCTCTCCTTATAGCTGTATTTGGACTCTCCTTTTTCTAAAAAATAAAACATTATAAAAATTGCAAGACATAATATAGAAACGATCATCCATATATTAGTCGATTCATAGAAAGTTACCATTTCTTCCTCTAGTCGAGCATACCCCTTCCTGCTCATTGTGTGTGGGGTTTGATTCTTTATCCTGATGTCCTTAAACTTTTTACTCTTCACCTACACCAAAAATTCAATTTTAAACAAATCATACATTACAAAATCGTTAAATAAAAACTCACAATGTACCTCAAATTCATTAGATAGCTTTTGTGCTATAAAATTGTTCCACTCTTGAAGAGATTCTATGTTATCTGGTTTAAGGACAACATATCTAGACTCCTTATCCGGGAGTTGCGATGCTTCTCTAAGTGATGCTATAAGTCTTGACTCAAACTCTCTCCAACGTGTGCCCATCACTTGAACAAAAAGCGTCTTGTATAAGTCGTCAATCTTGAACCTCCCCTTAAAAAAAACATCACATCATTTATATAACATGTGCACTTGACAATTTATGTTTGAGCTTGAGCCATTTATATAATTATTACCTTAATGCATGTCCACAAATCATCATTTAGTCCTTCATTAACTTTCCTCCAACTATCAGTAGTGACTGGTACCATGTCTCGTACCAATGCACCCAAGTATGAAGATAACCACGCAGAGTGCAAACCTATAGGTTGTCCTCTTCCATTAAATTCAACCTCTACTAGATCATTAGGAGTTACGACCAGTTTTCTCATCTTTGTTAGACCTCTTGTCCTCTTTCCCGGTCTTTCCTCTTCTTCAATAGATTGATTAGGCACTTCATTGGATATAGAAGGCCCATGAGAAGGCATTCTTTGGGCAGTAGAATTATTTTGGGAGGGAGAGGGATTAGAGCCTCTTTCAGAAATCCTTAAGGCTTCATTTCCCTATTGTTGCGATATTGAAATGGCTGTTAGATTTAATCGTTTGGAGCGCTTCTTCCCTTGTTTTGAACCCTGCATAATTCATTATCAAATATGAAGTTAGTAAACACATTTTTTTTGGTAAGTAGATAACATGAATATGAAAGCTTAAGTTGATCTAGTCAAGTCTTACTTCAGCCTTTTCATTCGCCATAGCAATGATGATGATAAATCGAGGTCAGGGTATCTAAAGATCCACCTGTTAGTTCAAGAAAAATTTTAAATATTAAATATTATATATATGACATACTCACAAAAAAAAACAATATACTCATAATAAAGAAACATTTATTGATTTTGCCAATATTCTGTCGCAACCCACTCTTACACAACTACCATCTGGGTCGTCCATGGATTATAGGATGATTCATCATCCTCATCAGGCTCATCATCGTAGATTTTCAAATCGTGGTAGCCTCTTGGTCGTGGCCTCACTACGACTTGCCAATTGGAGAATTTACTTTCTCTCCAATAAAACACTTGGGACGCTTATGTTGCTAGTATAAAAGGATCTCCTTTAAATTGATCTTGAAATTGGTCAAAGTTGACTAATGTAAATCCATCTTCAACCTTCACTCCACAATAAATATTTGCCCAGTCGCACTTAAATAAAGGAATTTGGAAAACAAGATAGTCCAACACAATAATGTCACGCAAGATCCCATAATGACCTATTGTATTGCTACTAGATTGTTCATTGTCATTTGACACTGATCTACGAATCATAGTTGCTTCGAGTGAAACACCACTATTCTGTGTGGACTTTTCAGTGGCCTTCGTGTAAAATCGACGACTATTTATAATAAAGCCTGAGTAGGAGAGTGTTTGCTTTCTAGGTTCATACGAAAGCCACTTTATTACATCAGAAACATTACCGGTAGTCATGTCGAGTTTAACCTATACATGTATTCAAAACAAGAATGTGTGTATTCATAATATGTAAACTAATCTATTGTGTAATAAAATAAACCAAAGTGTTAAAAACCTTATTCGTAAACAAATTAGAGAAAGTCTCTGAATGCTTCTTTGAAAGTTCTTCATAAGAGAGATTATTATGTAACCTCTTCAATTCTTCCATGCGCATCCTAAAAGAAAGAAAGAGTGAAAAATAAGCATGACGAAGAAACTGGACAAAATTTTGTTTAACTTGAACTTACTCTTCATATGGTTCCACTTCCGCCGTATTAAACAACACATATCGATGAGCATTCTGCATGTCTTCATTAGACAATATAGTATGCTCTCCTTTAGAAATCGGTCGTCCCTCGAACGTTTTTTCATCTTGAGAGTCCTCATTACGATTATGTGTTCCACCAATTTCATTAGCTTTCTTGATATATTCACTGCAATATCTCATGCACTCTTCGGCAAGATAGCATTCACATATGCATCCTTGAGGACGTGCATGATTTCTAATAGAGTCCTTGCATGTCTTCATAAATCTATAAAAGATCGAATAAAAAGGTGAAGACAAACTACTAAGGGTACTGAAAATTAATGTTTGATGAATGAATAGATCAATAGGAATACCTTTCAAATGGATACATCCAATGATATTGATTTGGTCCACAATAACGTGTTTCCCGTCCTAAATGTATTGACAAGCGGATCATAATGTCGAAGAAGGAAGGAGGAAAATATCTTTCAAGGATGCACAATGTCTCAACAATTTCTTCTTCAACAACTTCTAGTTTTTCTATATCAAGCACTCTTTGACTTATACTGTTGAAAAATGAACATAGTCGAAATATCGCATTTCTTGGCCCTTTGGGTAAAATTCCTCTTAATGCGACGGGCAATAACTGTTGCATTAAAACATGGTAATCATGGGAATTGAGACCGAATAACGTGTCATCCTACGCAAAATAGTTTGCAATATTTGAGTTGTACCTGTCTGGAACCTTCAAATTTCTTAGTCGCCAATACAAGGTATCCATCTCTTAGCTTGTTAACGTATGTTGTGCAGGTGGAAGGAAGATCTTATTATTTTGTTCAACCCTTGGGTACAAATCTGACCTAATTCCCATATTTTCCAAGTCTTTACGAGCATTAAAGCCATCTTTTGATTTTCCTTTTATATCAAGCAAAGTGCAAACTAAACTCTCACCGCAATTCTTTTCAACATGCATCAAATCCAAACAGTAACTGACCGGAAGATACTGAATCAAGACAAAGACATAACATTATTGACTAATAAACTCTACAATTTTATTCAAGTATTATTAAAGTTCAAAAAATGGTTTACCTCGTAATAAGGTAACTCAAAAAAAATTGGCTTCTTCTTCCACATGAGGCCCGTGATCAAGAATTTCTTTCTTCTATTACTACTCTTCCTCTTCTTGTGGCCCTTAGCTTTTTCCTTTCCTTTTCCTGTTTCTTCCTCATTGCTCATTTCCTCCCCTTTTCCAAAATCATTTTTAATATGACTAACAACTTTTAAAACAACAGAACTAGTCAATATTGGAGGCTTCCCCCTCGTCTCAAGGGTTCCATCAAACCAACTCTTCTTTTTTCAATAAGGATGATTGGATGCAAGGAACCGTTGATGACCCATGTATACACACTTGTTGCTGTAAGGCAGCCATATTGAACAAGTGTCGACACCACAAATAGGACACGTTGCCTTACCTTTTGTAGTACACCCAGTCAAATTTCCATAAGCTGGGAAATCATTAATTGTCCACATGAGAATGGCCCTCAAATTGAACATGCTCTTCCCGTATGCATCATAGACCTCAACTCCACTTATCCATAATTCTTTCAAGTCTTCAATGAGTGGGCTTAAATATACATCAATATCATTTCCTGGTTGCTTTGGCCCAGGGATTAACAAAGTTAACATTAGATTCTCTTTTTTCATTCATAGCCATGGGGGAAGGTTGTAAGTAACAAGCATGACATTCCAACAACTGTACGTAGAACTTAGATTACGATGAGGATTAAATCCATCTGTAGCAAGTCCAAGTCTTAAGTTTTGATGATCCGATGCAAAACAAGGCCACTTACTATCAATAAAACTCCATTGAGGTGAATCAATGGATGTCGCATCTTGTTATCCTTACTATGATGAGTGCTACGCCACAGTAATTGTTCAGAATTTACTGATGATCTAAACATCCTTCTAAATCTGGGAATAATCGGAAAGTGCCTCAAAACCTTAGCCGGTACCCCCTTTTTAATTTTGCGCTCATCTCCTTTCCCGACCACTTTCCACCGGGATTTCCCACATCTTGGGCAATTATTTAGATCTGCCAAGTCTTTTCTAAATAGACAACAGTCATTGACACATGCATGTACTTTTTCATACCCCAAGTCGAATGTCTTAAGTAACTTTTCGGCAACATATGTAGAAGCAGGAAGTGTATTTCTTTGTGGAAACATGTCACTCAAGACTTTGAGAAGTTTGGTAAAAGACTTATCTGACATACCATTGACAGCTTTATGTTTGAAAAGCACTACTTTTGCTATCAGCTTTGTGTAATTAGTGCAACCTAGGTACAGGGGAGTTTCTGCTTCATCCAACAATTTAGAAAACCCTCCATCTCTCCTTTCTTCTATATAATCTACAATCTCTTCCTCGTTAACACGCGCATCTATGAACATCCTATATGTATCTGATACTTCATTGCGATCACATGTCATTTTTGAGGAAGTTCCAGAACGTTCTTCCCCATGAAAAATCCATTCCTTGTACGTCGCATTCATCCTAAACACAACCAAGTGTGACACCACATTATCACTAGTCTGGTGAATGATATTTCTGCACCGAGTACAAGGACATTTAATTTTGGGGGGATTTCCTAACTTCCCCATAGTTCTAGTAATGAAATTTCTTGCTCCATCACTATATGCGGGCAATGGTCTACAAAGAAAGCTTACAAAAATTAATTCAATAGAAATAAAAGAGCATGACTATACCAAACTAATCTTTGAGTTTAGATTTGAAACCTTGGCTGATTCACCCAAGCTTTATCCATCAAAAGAATGGGATTCTAACATTAAACCTAAACTAAGAAAATACACGCATGTAATCACCATATCAGACGCAAGTATACAATACATATAGACTGACTAATCGCAATCAATGTGCACTTCATTATGAATTCTAGAGGAAAAAAGTTAAACATAAAGATGAGATCAGTTTGGGGAACTGTAGAAGTGCATCTGTACTTATGTAGTGCAAAAGTTTTAATAGACATCAACTGGTAGGTCTGATGTACTCTATACAACATTGTGTAGTGCAACAGAAAAATGTACTAAACTGAGTATAGCCAAAATCAAAATGTTAAGATGGATGTGTGGTAAAAATAGGAAAGATGAAATTCTAAATGAACATATTTATGGAACCATAAAGGTAACTTGTTTAGGCACAAAAAATTGCTTGAGGTGGTTTGGACATATGCTACATAGACCACTCTCAACAACTGTAATAAAAGGTTGAGGAAGACCAAAATTAACATGGATAATAATGACTAAGGAGGATATGAGTGACTGTGTTGACTGATGACTATGCTTTGGGCCAAATTGAATGGGCTAGCCTACCCCATAATGATGTCAAAGGCTGAGTTTAGGTGAGTTGTTGTAGTTACTTTGTGCTACATAAGTAAAACTAGCAAGTGTGAATTGAAATAAAACCTTTTAATCACCGCTTTCATTGCAAAAGGCTTTGACGTGAGCGCTCCTAGCTATAGGGCATATATTGATTACATTCCCTGAAAGTTCACTAGTCATAAGCTTTTCAACATAAGTCCCAATTTCTTATCCACTGCCGCGGCCCAAAATGCCAAGATCCTGAACTCCAGCTACCTCAGTTGCAAACGACACATCATACATTCAACATAACGGAACTTTGGTCAGAATAGAACAACCACAAAACTCAATTGCAAATTGAAAGAAATGAAGGAATATCAAGATTTTTCATTATCTCAGGCATTATAATCTAGCTTCACTATCTTCCATATACAACTCTTGGAAGACATCTCATAAATCAGAATACTAAATTCAGTAAAACAAACATAACACAGCAATCAATGGCAGGCGCGAAATGTATAATGAATCTGAATGCAGTATTCATACACATTAATCTGTACACCCTCAATTCACTTATTTCATGTTTAAGTACATAATACAAAGTTACACTGAAAATGATAGCTTTGTCACGCCTCATTTGAGGACTATTTAGACTTAGTTTGTTTCATGCCAAATACCTTTTTTTTTTAAAAAAATTTAATTTTTTGGTGTTTCATAACACACAGAAAATATAAAGGTTTTTACAAATCAACATAAAATAAAGTCTAAAAGATAGGAAAATGACTTACACATTCATTTTTCGTAAGAGCTGGATGAGTTCACTGCAATCTGTTGTAGAAATCAGAGATACGTTGGTGAAGACGATCTCTTTGAAGATTTCTTTTCTATGAAGTTCTTGAGTAGATTAAGTTACTCGTTGCTCACAGTGTATCGTTTGATAATCTTGGATGTAGCTTACACTGTCACTACGTCTCACTTCCTTTTTGACGCTCTATTTATTTGAGCAAGAGAGAGGGTTTATATAGGCGAGAATCAATATGATCGTTGAGAGATGAGGACTAGAAGATTTCTATCAGTTGGAGATGTAGTGGTTGAAGACTATAGGATAGAGATCTTTTGTCCATAAGATCTTTGACTATTTGGAGCAGAGATTTAGTCCTGTAGATCTTGGAACTCGTTGTCTGTCAGACTAGGTTGATAAATCTCTGAATAGTAGGTCTGGTGTCTGTTGCACTGTCAGGTGGTCTGTTCAATAAAGTAATTGCTTTTTGACTTTAACAAACTACTTGAGTGAGAGAAAGTCTTGTAGCTTTAAGTATGTTAGGCTTTTTGAGGCACGAACGTATTTATCTTGATTTGAGCATCTTCTTGACTTTTCTCTATAGCACATGCAGATTTTAAAATCTGCCGGTAGAATGCTTCGAGCCAGTGGAAACAAGTCTTCCGATTCAGGAGAACAGATGTCTACCGGTGAGAGCATTATAACTTGTAGCATGTCTGCCGGTGATGGGTCTTAAGAGTATTCTGATCTGTTATCACTGAAGGTTGTTGACATAGCTGCAGGTCTTCCGGTGCTGAGTGCATTCTGAAGTACTGGTCTGTTTTGATCATCATATAGGAAGGTAGGACTAGATCGGGTCACACCTAATCTAAGACCTATGTGAAATCATACAAGTTGCCACACTAACCGGTACGCATACCTTTTAGCCAATTGTATAATTCACTTGTAATGGAGGCAAGCAAATCAACAGATATAGAATATGCAAGGTGATAATTAAATTATCAAGAAGCATATTCCAATAATCAACAATCTCTTCCATTTTCTTGGAACTATTACAAAATGACATATACAAAGCACTAAAGCATTTATCAGACATAGTAATAGCATGTCCACAATGAATGATCATTTTATCTCAAGACATGTCCTATGTTGATAATTACATATAAGCGATGGCTATAGTATAGTTAACTATTGCTATTACAGACTCGATAAATCAAGGTATTGAACATGTAATGCAATAGTGAAAACAATTTAGATCACTTTAAATTTGAAAGAGTTTTGGACAGGATCTAAAAAGTTTTTAGAAGTCTTACTTGCTCATAAATTTTTATAGAATGAAAGCTTGTTTTGGTAAGTAAGAGTAGCAAATCCTTAAGCAAATGTATGTTTTTGAAAGAGTTTTAAAATTAGGATTGCTTGTAATATCAATTTTATCAAAAATCAATTTTTGGAAAATCAATTTTTGAAGACTAATACCAATTTTTTGAAAAATCAAATTTTTGAAAACTAATACCAATTTTCTGAAAAATCAATTTTTGGAAAATCAATTTTTGAAAAACTTTTTATTTCTGTTGAAAGTAAAAGGCGTTCTGTTGAACGTAAGACTCAACAGAGGGTTTTAGTTTTAAACAAGACTTTCAACATAAGTGCCACAAAGGCTGAGCATGATTCACTAAGAATCAGCTTAGGGTGAAATGTCACATTTGTTTTGTGTGTTCATTTGGGATTTAGTTAAGTCAATTCTTCTCCTTACGAAAGGAAGGTTATCACTCTTTTTATACTCTCCTCCTTAAGTTATATGTCTGATACCAAGTTATATGTATATGTCATATAACTCTCCTCCTTAATGGTTGCAAGCACTTAAGAATAAGATCTGAAGGATAGTTGCAAGCAAATAATAAAGAAGGATAACAGAAGAGATGCAGTAAGGTAGAGTAGATAGCTAGAGAAAAGACACTAAATAATGGAAGAAAGTACTAATAAGTGAAGAAAAAAATACAAGCTAATTTGAATCTCCAAAGCTACCAGTGCTAGAATCTAGAGAATAATTTCTATCCTGATCTGAAAAACTTCTGTTGCCGAACTATTATTTAGTGATCAGCAATTCTCCAGTGATTGGAAGGCGTTCGTCCTCTTGAACCGTGGAAAGAATGGTGTGGTAGAAGCATAGGAAATAACTTATTATCCTAGCATACTTGAGAAAACCAGATCCATTCACTCGTCTTCACTGGAAATATTGACAGATGAGAGAGAAGACTACTTCAGACCAGTTGATGACATGAGAGTCAAGAACAACAATGGTGAAGTTCCGAAGTCTTCTGGTGTCGCTTCCTGAGCCAGGTTCATGAAACAGAAGGCATTGGCTCAGAATCTCTCCAACACAGTACACGTCCAAGGGATAGTTAAAAATGGCCCATGTACTATAGTCATTTCGAGATTGGTGGCCAGTACGGTGCAGCCATGATTCGTTGAGAACAGAATCACTAATGGAGTCAGGGCCAGCAGAGGGAAGGCTGAAGTCTCTTGAAAGGCTGTCGGCATTGAGGACAAGATCAGTACCTCGAATGCGACCGTGGAGGCTTTTACCATCTCTTGATAGGTGCATCCTTGAGTAGAATTCGTCAACCAGTCGAAGGCTGTAGAATTCTTCGCGAAAGCAGAGGATGGAGACGAGTCCAGAACTATGGAAAAGATCCAAAATCTTTGCTCCAACAGTATTGTCAAGGAGAAATTGTTCTCCTTGAATCGTTCGACCAAGAATGTAGGATTGATGGCCTATTATGGTGACGAAAGAAGGTTCAGAGGGATCGATAGGGCGAGAGACGCTATTCGAAGAAGAGGCGGCCATGAAGAATTTCTCAGGAAAAAAAATATGCACTAATAATTAATCGTATGGATTGATTGGGAAACGATGGAGACCAAAAAAGAGTATATATATATTTAGTACTTTCTGAGATTGGGCAAGAGGAACACACTGTTCAAGAACCGTCGTTTGATAGTCCACAATAAAGCTGTTATTGATTGAAATGAGAACCGGCAAAGTAATCATTTCGAAGCTTGATTGTGAGAGGAAAGTTTTTATGGGAGAGGCGGCGATTCATGATTGCGATAATTAAGTCTTCTAGGGAATATGTATTTGGACACTTTAGAGACTTAAAATCGAGGAATTCAATACCAAGAAATATTTAATTGACAACTTAGGGTATTGAAAAGAAGATGTGTTGATATCGATGAGCAAAAATAATGTACTGAATTTCGTAAAAATAAATTTAGGAAATATGATAGGTTTTAAGTATTCCAGATATTCTAATAGATAATTTACGAGGCATTCTGAATCATCTACACAATCCTCAGCAATCTCCCAAATCTATAGAATTTTGGAACAGAAATCATTTCAAAAATATTTTGGAAGAATTTAAAAGATGCTTTTGCAAAATAGTTAAGATTTTTGTGTTCTTTGTTTACTAGAAGAAATTTATAGAGCTTTCTGAGTCATCCACACAGTCTTTAGCAATCTTCCAATTCTTTTAGTCATTCCAGAACAAAGTTGTTTGGCAAAACCCTCCATTTGGCCGCCCAACTTTTCAAAAACTTGCAATGCGGCCACCGAAAGTTTAAAACTTGCAATGAGGCCACTATACATTAGTTAGGATGCAAGCGAGCCCATTTTTTGGACGGCCGTTGAATTTGGCCGTTAAATTATGTCATTACCTATTTTACCCTTCTAAATACAACTTCTTGTCTGATATTAGAAATTTAAGGGGTCTAACTGAAAAATAAATAAATTACATTTGCTATTTGTATAAAGAGAATGGGTCAAATTATAATTAAAAAAAATTAAACATCACTTGAGAGTTTGATTTCTTCATCTATCAAACCCAGATCAAACCCCAAAATCAAACCCAGGTCTGAATCTCTCTTTAGGTATCGATTTCTTCATCCTCAGTTTCCACGGTGGTCGGCAAGAAGACGGAGAGTTCAAAGAATCAACTTTAATCTGAGTGAAAATTTGGGGAAGAAAGAAGACAGAGAGTACGAGGGGCTTCAGATCTTCACACCCAACAGTCTCCCTCCCACCTTTATCGATCTTCATAGCCGCTGGCGAAGCCACCTCTAGATCCGGCCTTCTCTCACCCAGCTCCTACCGAGTTCTCCAGTCTCAAGCCGTACCAACCCCAGTTCGATCTCCCTCCGACTTCACACCCAGCGGCCTCCCTCCCACCTTTATCAATCTTCATAGCCGCCGGCAAAGCCACCTCCAGATCCGGCCTTCTCTCACCCAGCTCCTACCGAGTTCTTCAGTCTCAAGCCGCACCAACCCCAGATCAATCTCCCTCCGACTTCATACCCAGCGGCCTCCCTCCCACTTTATCGATCTTCATAGCCGCCGGCGAAGCCACCTCTAGATCCGGCCTTCTCTCACCCAGCTCCTACCGAGTTCTTCAGTCTCAAACCGCACCAACCCTAGTTCGATCTCCCTCCGGCTTCACACCCAGCGGCCTCCCTCCCACCTTTATCAATCTTCATAGCCGCCGGTTCTCTCTCTTCCCAGGCAATTCTCCATCTCCAGCCTCTTAGGATCCGTCATCTCCGTTCGTCTCAAACCTGAAATTAATAGTTTGGAGGCACCGAATCCACAGCCCCCCTCTCTATCTCTCCCTGTTACGTTTGAAAGTAAGGTAGATGGAGGGTCGAAGGAGGTGAACTTGAAATTTGAAAATGACATGTACAATATATATTTTTTCATTAGACCCCTTTGGGTTTCTAATATCACATAAAGGGAATAATTGTTATTTAAAGGGGGGCAAAATAGGGATTTCACTCATATTTAACGGTGGAGCTTACGTCCATCCAAAATATGGGCACGCTTGCATCCTAATTAATGTATAGTGGCCTCATTGCAAGTTTTAAACTTTCGGTGGCCGCATTGCAAGTTTTTGAAAAGTTGGGTGGCCAAATGAAGGGTTTTGCCAAGTTGTTTTGAAATTCATTTTCAGAAGGATTTTTGAAATGTTATTTTGAAAAACAATCAATCACTCATAAATGTTTTTATGTCAAAGATATCATTACGCAAGGTTGATTAGCAGCGAGAGATCTGAAACCAATTTTGCTGATTAGTTTCAGTAGAGTGTGAAGTGTGCTGATACAAGAGTGTGAACGCTAGAGATGAAGGTCTGCAGTTCAGGTTTTGACCAGTAGACATTGAGGTCTACCGATTCAACTGATAACTTTTAAGGGAGTATGCAGCAGTAATGAAAGTCTGCTGATACCAATAAAAGGTTTAAGTGGGGTTATCAGTCTTTTGAACACATGAAAGATGATAGCTATTAAATAGCTTTTAAACTGAATTGAATAATGTGCTCAAGAAGAGTGAAAGTTTACTGACATTTGAGAGCTGAAGGAAGTCAATCAATTGTTGGAGGGTCAATTGATTGTATGAAGGATACCAATTTATGAATGATATCAATCATTGAAAGATGATCAGTAAACTCGATGTTGAGGTATGCCGTTGTCGAAAGAATGAATGACAGAGGAATCAGTATAGATAATGGTCTGATGATGAAGGAGATCAGCAGGGATTAAGTCTGCTAGGATAGAAAGAATTAATAGTTCTTGCAGACAAGAAGTTTTGCTGTAAAAGGATGGAACATCAGACATTGAGGTCTGCCGATACCAATTGAATGAAGAGTATTATAGCTTATATCCTTTGGAATGCCTTGACTTCTGGAAGGATTGACCATAGGTTTCATCGGCAAAGAGAACGAAATAATAATGGAGGGAGAGCAAAATGTTTCTTATAAATTTGAAGCAACAACAACAGTAATAGTGATATCGGTACTAGAATGATATCAAGGTCTACAGTTGACTCCTCCTCACTAGTAGAATATGTGCTTCGAACCCTTTGAAGAGAGAATAGAGTCTGCAAATTACAAGAGTAGAAAAGAGATTTTCTGCAGATTTTCCTTTTTGCCTTGGCATCTGTTAGGGGGTTCAGCTGCTTCATCGGCATAGATTAACTGATGACCATGCTACTTTTAGAATAGAATGCCATTGAATGGTAGGAGCACTTAGAAGCAAGAACGGAGGACATCAACCATTTTAGTTAAAGTACTTGAATCACAAAGAAGCAAGTAGCACAAGTTTGGATAAGCTGACGGTACAGATGAAGTATGACTTTTTCTTCGAGGTCAATGGTTAAGGAGATGATGACTAACCTTTTAAGGGAAAGGAAGTCATTTTGTTCAAGAGAAGAGAAAGTTTAAAGCACAGTTATCATTGAACAAAGGAAGCAGTAGAAGAGAAAAGAATTTGGGGAGACTGCTTATTTCCTCGAAAGGTCGTTGTTACAACGGCAGAGAAAAGGTCTACCGTTAAAACTAGAGAGACCAGAAATTTTAGAGGGGAATTTAAGATTCACCAGAACATCATGGGTTGAGATGAGATCTATAATTCCTGATGAAGTAGTTGCTAGATATGCAGTTACCTCAAAGAAATCCAAAACTTAGAATTAACCATATTCCAACATTGTTTCTATAGATACCAAACGTTGAATACCAAGTGTTGAATAGGAAATTTTATGAATAAGGATTGGTTTGCTGTTGGGTTAACAGCAGAGTTATATTTGCTATCTTGAATTCGGAACAACATATTATAAAAAGTACACATATCGAAAACTCAAGCAAATATAAGATTTCATGCTATCAAGAAATGTTCATACAAAAGCAGATAGACATGAAGTAAAGATGCTTTGAACAAGTTCTCATTTAGATCAAAATAATCACGAATACAAAGAGGATCTAAAGATTACAGAGTTCATTACAACTTCCGATGATTTAACTACTCCTTTTAAACAACTAATCTAAACACCTGATACATATATAAAGATAAGGATGTTACAAGGAGATGTCTATGAAGACCATGGAACCAGATTTAGCTAACCGGTTGGCAGACAGAATACAGGTCCTAGATCGAGGTTGAAAGAGGCATCCAAATAGAATCTCTACATTTTGAAAGATGTAGATATATGATCATGTCGCCTCCTCTTCCTACTCCAATCAGCTAGCTCTCAAGCCAGGGTGACCTTCACAAACTCGCAGGACTTCTTTTGAAGAAACTGCGGTTGTGAAAAGAGCTAATCTCATGAGAGAACCATGTCAGCTAAGGATCACGTAGAAGGTCTACGAGGCCTTGAAGAAGTGACTGACATGAGCATAGTCACAGGAATCTGGGAGAGGCATGCTAAATGGTTGTTCATGCATGTCTTCACGCGAGAGAAATCCTTGAAACAAACCAAACAACTTTTGAAGAATCGAAAGAGTGATTCTAAGTTGTTGAGAAGTATCCTTGATCTAGTGCTAAGAATTCTCCTAAGTAACATTTTGGAAGAAGGGGATCTTGTATCAGTGTCTATCATAGTGTTTGAGGTAGTTTGCGAGTGATAGAGAAGAGGGAAGGAAGGTCTCTATAAATACTCGCTGAGGCAAGACAATGGACCGACTCATTTAAGAGTGAAAAGTTCCTTTTCAACTACTCTTCAATAAAAGTTATACGGGGAAGAATGAGAGTTGGTATAAATTTCTAGATATCCGATAAAGTTACCTTTTTGGAAAGCTAAAAGATTTTGAAAAGTAGGTTTGACTTTCTTGAAAGAAGGAAACGTCTTTAAGTGGATAAAGCCTTCTTCAGTGGGATTTGACGAAACAAATCTCTTTTTAGAAGAGTGTTTTGGGAAGTACAATTCCCACATTTCAAAGTCGTTTTTATCTTTACTGAGATTCTATGAAATCTCTCTTTAGCTTTTAAGAAATAGTCAGTTTCTAAAGCTTTACCTCAACCTTTGTAGAAATGGCAAAAATACCCATGTAGTTTACACATTGTCTACTAAGGTGAAAAACTTCTATAAGTCAGCACATACAGAAGAGTACTTCAAAGAAAATGAGGCAACACACCAGATGAGTAAGTCATAGATCATACTGTAAGAAGGAAAGCAAAGTATGATAGGAGGAATTACTCTAGCTATATATTGCTTTTGAGAAAAGAATAGACAAGAGTAGAGTAAGCAAATATAAAGCTATGCAGAGATGATATATTCAAGATCATGATTAGCAGGGAATCATAAATGAAAAACAGATATATCATAATCCAGAAGAAAGAAGACTGAATCAGGTGAATAGGATCTTGTACTTTCAGTCAAAGCTTTTAGAACTTGATGAGAGATAATAAAGTGTGCTTATTGATCTTTGGAGAATACACATTCCTGAATAAGAATCAAGAAGATCATTAGCAACATTTTATGAGCTTTAGGAAGCTCCAGAAAAATCTAGATACTGAAATAAGTATTTCAAGAAGATCAGTGAGAGGGAAAGACTGGATCTTGAATTTCTCATTCTCCCTTGATCTTTTTGTGCAAAGATAAAGATTTGAAAGAGATAGCACAAGACATGGATGTACCTTTTTGACAGTTATCTGGATAGAGATAGATGTTCTTCAGACAAAGTCCTTTTTGAATCTGAGCTGATGAATCTGTAGTAGATGTTGTTTAAAGAGTAGATTTCCTTTGCAAACAATTTTGTAAGATTTTTTATTCTTTTTCTTAGATTCAAATAATTCTTTGAAACATGGGCCAAGTTCCCAGAAACTAAATATCATATAATAGAGGGATCAATCAATGTTTCATGATATATAGTTTTTGACTCTTAACCTTTTTCAAACGAATACATATGAAAAAAAAATTTCTTCTCGAGAAGGTGTTGGATTGATTTCAATCGTTAGCCTTATGTCAAGAGAGCTTGAATCATAAGTCTTTTCAATTGAAGCATCCATCTGAGAATTTTTCATTTGAAGATAGTTATTCATAGTGGCAATTGATATAGATATCTATCATATGAATAAGTATCTCAGAATCACCATGATAATCTTCCATCTCATGATATTTTTTAAAACAAAATAATTTTTCAAAATAAGTATATTTTTCAAAAATATTTATCTCAAACTGAAATCCTTGACAAAAGTTTTTAAGGAATAAAACAAGTTTTCTTTTGTCATGCATTTGAACTAAGCATTCGAGGATCACAACTCTCAGGAGGTTAGTCCTGGCATACAGCTTGAAGAGCCTGCTCTAATACCAATTGTTGGTCTACAATAATGCTCAAATAGGCTAGAGGGGGGTGAATAGCCTATAATGCCAATTTAAAAACTTTTCTTTTGGATATACATAAAGCGTAGTTTGGTTGGCAGTTACAATTTATCAAGTTGAGTATGTCTGCCGGTAGAGGCTATCGGTAGACTTACTCAAGGCAGAAGTAACAACTCTGCCGATAAACTGTTTAATCAAATCAAAAGCCTGATAAAAGATTTGTATAGCGGAAAGTAAAGAGGCTATGATTTGGAGAAGTCAGAAGTGGCTGTACGCGAATATATGTTCAGAACAACAGCACACTTATTTCTTCTTTCAAATGCATGTTTAGGAGATCAAGTAGAGAATGGATTTTCTAATGTTAAATCATTTATAAAAACCTCATAGATATATAAGGACTGAGATAAAATGAATTAGTAAGAATATATGAATTTATTCAAAGATAAATTACATATTACATCAGTCAAAATAGTCTATGTCCAGTTTTCTGGCTTTGTCTTCCTCAGTCTCAATCCTTACTTAATTATCCATTCAAGGATCATTAACTTGCAAAGGACAATAGGAGACGAAACCAAGAAACTGTTATGAGAAGGAAGGGATTCTTAAGGTCGTTCAGATATAAAAATATATCTGAACGAGAGAGTGTAACACTCTCGTCCTTCCATGATGATTGAAAATTGCACAATCAACATCATTTGTATAGGAATACAAATCTTGTAAGATCCCGATTCCCGGTTAGCTTAAATTGCGTGCAATGCTCGCATTTCTTCTTTGGTTGATTGCTCGTTTGGTTGTGAGAGAGTCTAAATGTGTATGAGAGACCACATTAAGACTAAAACACTTTTAAGAGATGACATATAGTTGTTGACTTGCTAAAGTCAAAAGTCGTAACCCGACGATAGTCGAAATGCGACGCGATTGAGAGTTTATTCGGGTTTTGTGTTCATGACCTTAATTTGGTCCCAGATCTTTACATGATGATTAAATAACATGTTTAGATGTGTTAGACTTCTAATTGGATGCATTCCATAAGTCTCGTGAAGTTTTGACGCCTCGAGAATAGCAATTCTCCTTATCGCGTAGTTTGAGATTTAGCCAGGCGATCGTCTCGTCTTTCGGGAGCTTATTTCCCCTATCTGTTGTTCATCATCTGAGAGGCATTCAGGCATATTTTGTATCCCTAATAGGTGTTTACAATCATGGGTTATTACCCGTCGGTTTGTGGTTTCGTTCGACGTTTCGATAGCAAGTTGTTACGGCTTGCTTCGGTTTTGCCCCGGGTTGTTTCGGGTGTTGTTTAGGGGCGTTTAGACCTACTTTAAAAGTGGTTTGAGACTTGGATGGATTAATTTAATGTTTGAGGACTTTAAGGGTTCAATTGTGAGCCATTTTGAAGCTTTAAGGCTCGAGGATGCATGCGGGGAACGAAACCGAGCAAGGAATGAACAAAGGAGGAATGGTGTATATTGGCTTGATGCACTCGCATCAAAGAAGTGCTGCGACCGCAAGGGTCCCCTGTTACAGAATTTTTCCAATGTTTCACGATTGTCCGATTTTTACCCAACCAAACCCAATTTAAACTTAACCTAAACCTATCTTATTAGCCTAAGACTTGTCCTAAACATCTATTAGAGGTTTTAGATGTTGATTAGTGGATTAATTAGGAGAGTTAATCCCCCCACTTAAACTAAAACCAACTTACTCTCTATCACTTAGTCGACCACAATAAACGACTTCAGCTTTGCGTTTTCTGCGAGCACTCAACAGAGACTTGAAAGAGAGCTTGGGAGAGGCGATTCTAGGGTTCTTGAAGGGCTCGATCTCAGAAGCCATTGCTAGGGATCATCTTTCCCCATTCTATACCGTGAGTTTGTAGAGAAGGTTGAAGGGAACAACACCCATCACCAAGGTTTCGGATTTGCAGCTTGTGAAGGGCTGATCGACTGTAAGTTTCTACCCCTATTTCTCTTTCTTTTGGCTCCATTGACCCTAGGGAAACAATCATTCTTGCTAAGTGAGGTCAATGGATGCAATTTCTAGGGTTGCTAGAGATGCCATGAACCCTAGGTTTTCAATTGTTGATATAGTTTGGATAAACCTATGTGAGACCTTGATTTAAATGAAATTCATATGCTATATGGTCTATTAAACCTTGCTATGTGAATTATCCATGAGTATTGAGCTTGATTTGGTAGAGATTCTTGGAAGGGGGTTTTACCCAAATTATGACTTGGCTTATAAATCATAGTTGTAAGCTTGATTATTATGTTATATATGTCTAGTAGAGTATATTAGACTATGTTGTGTGATTAAATCATATTTTGGAGAATATGATTGGTAAGGTGAACTAAATGAAGTTATGCTCAAATTGATGAATTTGTTCTATGTTACATTGATAAATGTTTTGTTGGGTTTATGTGAGTTCGATGAACCCGGGATGATGACTATTGTTGATAGATATGAATATAGGGGGAATTGAGACCCATGGCTTTTATGCCCTAAATTTTAGAAAGGGTAGATTGGACTCAACGGAGTCACTATAAGTTCGATAATGTGCTAAGCGAACTTGGGTTGAAATCCTACGACGTTTGGATTTCGTTTGATTAGTGAAGTGAAACACATAACTTCCAAACTTTAAATGGATTATGATTGTGCTGTGTTATGGGGATTTTAGGCTTGGGAAATAAGCCCGAACGACTATTGGGATTTGGTTGTAAACTTTAATGAATTATTACGGTGTGGAGTTATGAAACACATAAAGAATGAAATGTGTTAGTAAGACTCAACGGAGTCGTTATAAGGCCAATAAAATGATAAAGAGCCTTGGGTTGAAACCCTACAATGTTTGGGTTTGTTTGGGTTATGTTTGTGGACACCGGGTTTTTGGTTTGTGTTCAGTGGAGACACTCATGGTATGGAGACTTATTAGAAATATATCTTGAGCATGCTTGGTAGAGCATGGGACAATAGAGACCCACGTATGGTCACGAGAATATTTAACAGAAGATTAAGAAAGAATTCTCTTCTTAAGGATTTTGGATTGTGTGTATATGAAAACACTTGTGAGAAAATGACTACGGAGTAGTCATGATGTTCTTGAGTATGGGATTTGTGAAGTCAATCATGTATGACGAGTAGGACTATGATTGAGTCCGGTGTACTTAAAATAAAGACTAAAATAATAAGTCTTGAATTGTGGATATTTTGAGACTAACGTAGTAGTCTTTGGTTTGATTTGAGTTGAGGATTATGGTAGACCTCACATTATGTTTTATTAAGCTTGTATGCTATACTTGACTTGGTTGATGACTTGAGGAATAATGAGTACCTCAATATGTAGTTTTTGAACTAAACTTGTAAGTTAGTTAAACACATTGGTTATATGCAAATATATGCATTGTTCATGATACTTGGTAGAGCATTATGTCCTACTTGATTATATGCAAATATATGCATGGTTTATGAGATTTCGTAGAGCATTATGTCCTACTTGGTTATATGCAATTATGTGCATGGTTTATGAGTTGTTGTAGAGCATTATGTCCTACATGATTTAATGAGCCCGATAATAATGAACTTGGTCTCATTGGTTTATGCAAGTAAATATCTACTTGATCGTTTTGGTTTAAGTCCAGCTGGCGGGTTTGGTTGTTGTGTCGGCAATGGGACGATTCATAGTCTTTGGAAACAATCGCTATGAATCGTTGCATTGGGTCCATTTCTCCTCACTATTTGGCCAATAGTGGGATGTGGTCTCGAGAGAGAGCCATCTAGCCTACTTTCGAGCTCCCATTTCTCATCCGGAGACTGGATGAATGTAACGAGTACTCATTAAGGGAAACTGATGAGTTGTGATTATTTGGGGACGAAACCCCAGGGTATGATTGATTGGGTATTGAGCCCGGATCTTGGTTTGAGATTTGATCTCATGGTAAGTTGGTTGGGTTTTGAACCCGGATTTGATTGTAACGGTTCGATTTACGTTTACTGTTACACATGTTTATTTATGAGCATTTATATGAAAGATATTATGCTACATGATTTATGTGAGTTTATGTGCTTTAAAAATTAAGTACATGTTTCTTGTTGGTATACTAGCATGATACCATGATTTTTATATGATTGCACATTATGCCATGCCATGACATAATATGCCATATAGTTGCATTTAGAAACTTACTGGGTCATTATGACTCACTCCGTGTGATTGTTTTCCCTAGTGTGTGCAGTGATCCCGTTAGTACGTGCGGTGGCTTCGGATAGCGATTTTTAGCAGGTGGTTTTTCAAGCCATAAGCTTGGAGTTATTTTATATAAATGTTGTTATTTATCAGTGAGACTCGGATGTAAAGTTATGTTGACTTTACTTGGGTAGATTGTAGTGTTATGTTATTATTGTGTATTTGGGAGCCGGTTGTATAGCCGAGCCTTTGTATCCTTAGAATTTATTCCGTTGTCATTTCGAGCATGTGTGGCTCGTTTATTCTAGTTTGTATTATTATTGTTCCTATCTCCGACAGTTTTAGTCGTGAGATCTTGGTTGGTGGTTTAGCATTGATATTATATTGTTATAGTTGAATTGTTCCTCCGGCATGTTGTAGCCGTTGAGTGGTGTTTATCAGGTTGGGATTTTGTCTGTTGCCGGCCTTGGTTGCCGATGGTTTGTTGCGCGTGTCTAATGTTGCGTCACGTGCGTCGAATTTTTGGGCCGAGAGATTTACTATCTCTTTGGTTGTTTTTATTTAGGAGCTTGTTAGCTCGGGTCCATTTGTGGTTTTGCTTCCGCAGGTTTTAGTTTTTGTTATCCTGTATCGCCGTTATGGCTATGTCTTCTTGTCTTGAGCTTGTTGGCTCGTCTTTTGACTCGCACCATTATGCTTAGCAGGTGCTTGTCTATCTTTTAGCTTGTCCTGATGGCACGACCTTGGGATCTCGTCTTGGGATCCGGGTCGGGTCGTCCACGTATCGAGCTATTGGTTAGCTATTTCGCCAGGATAGGTTCCTTGGCCTAGTTGGGTTGGGTTTATTGTTGAGATTTTTAACGTCGAGTGTTCCTTGTAGGTATATTATGTCAGGAGCTTGGCGTGGAGCTAGTTCTAGCAGACCTCGTTCGAGTACCGCTCGTGGTTATGAGAGAGGGGAAAACGTTAATGATTCTCGTGTGACTCCTCAACAAATGTTTAGAAGGGAAGCCGATTCCACTATACTTGGGAGATTCTTGAAGTTGGAACCTGAGGGCTTCGATGGAGAGCCCGATGCTTCTAAAGCCGAGCATTGGTTAGAAAGCATGGAAAAGATCTTTGAAGTTATGGGTTGTACGTCAAAAGAGATGGTGACCCTAGCAGTGTTTACGTTGAGTGGTGCGGCTGACCATTGGTGGCATGTGTTACGAGATAGATGGAGACACTATGGAGTGCCTCAAGTGTGGGAAAATTTCATAATGGAGTTTAGGGCACAGTTTATTCCGGCAGTAGTTCGGGAAAGAAGAGAAATGGAATTTATTGCGCTAGAACAAGGAGATATGGTGGCTCAAGATTCAGTTCACGAGTTGGCTCGTTACTGTGGTTACTTAGTACCAGATGAGGCTAAGAAGACCCACCGGTTTGTAAAAGGCCTAAAGATGAAGTATCGTAGGCAGCTTATTCCCTTACAGCTCACGGAGTACCGAGATGCTGTGGATCGTGCTTATGCGATGGAGTTGGACATCGAGGAGTATGCTCAAAAGAGAACCTCGAGGGCTATTAAGAGTGATGATAATATTGGAAGGCAAGTAGCACCTCAGATAGTTAATCAAGGAATCACACGTACTGGTAGACAGAGTGATGTTCCTACCTCTAGTCGGAGACGACGAGGCGGCGAGTTGATATGTAATTTTTGTATGAAGACAGGACATGCCGAGAACAGATGTTGGGGCAAGGCAGGAAAGTGCTTTGCTTGTGGTGGTGATCATGTTCGTAAAGATTGCCCGAAGATGAGGGTTAATCAGTCTGGGAGTACTAGTCGACAATCTTGTGGCTCCAAGAGAGATGGTGATGGTCGGCCTAGAGTTTGAGGTCGTGTGCGCGTGGCAGTTGGCCATTGCGGAGTTTCGAAACCTATCCGAATAGGAAGGTATGCTCTCGTATATATATATTATACCGTTACTACTATTATTGTTATTATGAGTACACGTCTTATCGGTAGCTCATGTGCATTCATACATACATTACATGGTGTATTGCATATTATTGGTTTATTGTTTGATTGGGGATAAAGCCCCAATGTGGTGTTGGTATGTGATATTGTTTGATTTGTGAATTGCCGGTAGGTAATCACACATGGTTTGTGGATTCTTGTGTAGTCTATGTATATATAGGACTATACTATATATAAAGAGCATTGGGGATGAATTTATGTTACGACGATAGTAACTAATGGTTTTATGGGGTTACGGTTTTGTAGGCCTATATTAAGAGCCGGAGTATGAATATTTATATATATATATATATATATATATGTATATATATATGAAGCATCAATGGTATGATGATATTTATTGATTTGATATGATACTTGTATATCCTATGGGGATATGTTTAAGGTGATTTATAATATACATCTATAATATTGTTTATGATTATTATGCGAGTAGGATGCACTCGATAAATGCGAAAGTTGAGTGTTGCGATCTATGGGTTGATTTTAGTGCGTGAACAAGTATGAGGTTTCACCACAATTTTGTTGAAGTGTTGATGTTTGGGAGACGCTTAGAAATTACGCTGGTTGTAGACTTGGTCTAGAATTTAAGAAAGGTTGGAATTGTGGAGTATAGACATTACGACTACTAGTATCCGCGTCGGTACGTGGTGACTTCTAGTGAGATTTCTTTGTTATGTGTACTAGGTACACAAGTTTTGTGGTAAGTATGATTGTTGTTTGCCAAGGTAATAGACCTTGTTATTTGCCTTGATTTCATTCAGTTATGTGCATTAGTTGTAAGGAACACCTACTTGATGCATCTACATCGTAGTATATTAAATTCTAATTTCATAATTTTTATCTCCTGCTCATTCATTTCATTAGCATAGGAGACTATTGAAGGATGCTTAAAACTTTTTAATCATGAACCTTCGCATCCTTGCAACGGAAGCTTTTGAGATCCAATTTAGCCGGTACCCTAAATTGGTGATCAAAAGTGGTTCGTTGTTGGACTAGGATTGGTATGAATTATGGTAGAAATTGACTATACCCGTTACCAAATGGAATGGACATAAATGGAAAGAATTTTTAAAACATTTCATTGTTGTGCTCTTATGTGTTCTTACCCGCGATAGGGAGATCGCGAGTATTACTTGCGTGGCTTGAAATGTCAACTTGATTGCCTCTGATTTGGTTGAGAATTGCTCTATAGGCAATTATTACTTCTTGTGACTTAAGATCGGTTATGCGCGAATTTTATGATGTGCCCGGGACAAATAGTTTCGGTAGTTGAATGTTTATGGTATGCTTGAACTCGTTTCATGTTAAACTTTGGGGTTTGTGTACGAGATTTGGTTAGTGTTGTTCGTATGTGTTTTCGCGATTCGAATATGAGTCGTATTATTTCCAATTTGAAGAGTTTAGTGTTGTTGTGCCTATTGAGAGGTTCTGAAACCTGAGTTTGGATCACGGTAGTTTGATCCTCATATACTTGGTTTGGTTATTGTGATGGTAGACTCGGAGACTGAGTCTAGGTTTATGGTTTTGAGCATCGAGTGTTCACTCGGGATTGTGAGACACCGTAGTGGTGTCTGGGTATTCCAAGTTGAGGTGATGACCTAGCATTGGTTTGAGATACGGTTTAGAATTCGGGATGAATTCTTTTTAAGGGGGAGAGGATGTAAGATCCCGATTCCGGGTTAGCTTGAATTGCGTGCAATGCTCGCATTTCTTCTTTGGTTGATTGCTCGTTTGGTTGTGAGAGAGTCTAAATGTGTATGAGAGACCACATTAAGACTAAAACACTTTTAAGAGATGACATATAGTTGTTGACTTGCTAAAGTCAAAAGTCGTAACCCGACGATAGTCGAAATGCGACGCGATTGAGAGTTTATTCGGGTTTTGTGTTCTTGACCTTAATTTGGTCCCAGATCTTTACATGATGATTAAATAACATGTTTAGATGTGTTAGACTTCTAATTGGATGCATTCCATAAGTCTCGTGAAGTTTTGACGCCTCGAGAATAGCAATTCTCCTTATCGCGTAGTTTGAGATTTAGCCAGGCGATCGTCTCGTCTTTCGGGAGCTTATTTCCCTATCATTGTTCATCATCGAGAGGCATTCAGGCCTATTTTGTAGCCCTAATAGGTGTTTACAATCATGGGTTATTACCCGTCGGTTTGTGGTTTCGTTCGACGTTTCGATAGCAAGTTGTTACGCTTGCGCCGGTTTTGCCGGGTTGTTTCGGTGTTGTTTAGGGAGTTTAGACCTACTTTAAAAGTGGTTTGAGACTTGGATGGATTAATTTAATGTTTGAGGACTTTAAGGGTTCAATTGTGAGCCATTTTGAAGCTTTAAGGCTCGAGGATGCATGCGGGAACGACCGAAACCGAGCAAGGAATGAACAAAGGAGGGAATGGTGTATATTGGCTTGATGCGCTCGCATCAAAGAAGTGCCAAGCGACCGCAAGGGTCCCTGTGGCCTGTTACGGAATTTTCCAATGTTTCACGCATTGTCCGATTTTTACCCAACCAAACCCAATTTAAACTTAACCTAAACCTATCTTATTAGCCTAAGACTTGTCCTAAACATCTATTAGAGGTTTTAGATGTTGATTAGTGGATTAATTAGGAGAGTTAATCCCCCCCACTTAAACTAAAACCAACTTACTCTCTATCACTTAGTCGACCACAATAGACGACTTCAGCTTTGCGTTTTCTGCGAGCACTCAACAGAGACTTGAAAGAGAGCTTGGGAGAGGCGATTCTAGGGTTCTTGAAGGGCTCGATCTCAGAAGCCATTGCTAGGGATCATCTTTCCCCATTCTATACCGTGAGTTTGTAGAGAAGGTTGAAGGGAACAACACCCATCACCAAGGTTTCGGATTTGCAGCTTGTGAAGGGCTGATCGACTGTAAGTTTCTACCCTATTTCTCCTTCTTTTGGCTCCATTGACCCTAGGGAAACAATCATTCTTGCTAAGTGAGGTCAATGGATGCAATTTCTAGGGTTGCTAGAGATGCCATGAACCCTAGGTTTTCAATTGTTGATATAGTTTGGATAAACCTATGTGAGACCTTGATTTAAATGAAATTCATATGCTATATGGTCTATTAAACCTTGCTATGTGAATTATCCATGAGTATTGAGCTTGATTTGGTAGAGATTCTTGGAAGGGGGTTTTACCCAAATTATGACTTGGCTTATAAATCATAGTTGTAAGCTTGATTATTATGTTATATATGTCTAGTAGAGTATATTAGACTATGTTGTGTGATTAAATCATATTTTGGAGAATATGATTGGTAAGGTGAACTAAATGAAGTTATGCTCAAATTGATGAATTTGTTCTATGTTACATTGATAAATGTTTTGTTGGGTTTATGTGAGTTCGATGAACCCGGGATGATGACTATTGTTGATAGATATGAATATAGGGGGAATTGAGACCCATGGCTTTTATGCCCTAAATTTTAGAAAGGGTAGATTGGACTCAACGGAGTCACTATAAGTTCGATAATGTGCTAAGCGAACTTGGGTTGAAATCCTACGACGTTTGGATTTCGTTTGATTAGTGAAGTGAAACACATAACTTCCAAAATTTAAATGGATTATGATTGTGCTGTGTTATGGGGATTTTAGGCTTGGGAAATAAGCCCGAACGACTATTGGGATTTGGTTGTAAACTTTAATGAATTATTACGGTGTGGAGTTATGAAACACATAAAGAATGAAATGTGTTAGTAAGACTCAACGGAGTCGTTATAAGGCCAATAAAATGATAAAGAGCCTTGGGTTGAAACCCTACAATGTTTGGGTTTGTTTGGGTTATGTTTGTGGACACCGGGTTTTTGGTTTGTGTTCAGTGGAGACACTCATGGTATGGAGACTTATTAGAAATATATCTTGAGCATGCTTGGTAGAGCATGGGACAATAGAGACCCACGTATGGTCACGAGAATATTTAACAGAAGATTAAGAAAGAATTCTCTTCTTAAGGATTTTGGATTGTGTGTATATGAAAACACTTGAGAAAATGACTACTGAGTAGTCATGATGTTCTTGAGTATATTTGTGAGTCAATCATGTATGACGAGTAGGACTATGATTGAGTCCGGTGTACTTAAAATAAAGACTAAAATAATAAGTCTTGAATTGTGGATATTTTGAGACTAACGTAGTAGTCTTTAATTTGATTTGAGTTGAGGATTATGGTAGACCTCACATTATGTTTTATTAAGCTTGTATCCTATACTTGACTTGGTTGATGACTTGAGGAATAATGAGTACCTCAATATGTAGTTTTTGAACTAAACTTGTAAGTTAGTTAAACACATTGGTTATATGCAAATATATGCATTGTTCATGATACTTGGTAGAGCATTATGTCCTACTTGATTATATGCAAATATATGCATGGTTTATGAGATTTCGTAGAGCATTATGTCCTACTTGGTTATATGCAATTATGTGCATGGTTTATGAGTTGTTGTAGAGCATTATGTCCTACATGATTTAATGAGCCCGATAATAATGAACTTGGTCTCATTGGTTTATGCAAGTAAATATCTACTTGATCGTTTGGTTTAAGTCCACCGGCGGGTTTGGTTGTGTGTCGGAATGGGACGATTCATAGTCTTTGGAAACAATCGCTATAAATCGTTGCATTGGGTCCATTTCTCCTCACTATGTGGCCAATAGTGGGATGTGGTCTCGAGGGAGAGCCATCTAGCCTACTTTCGAGCTCCCATTTCTCATCCGGAGACTGGATGAATGTAACGAGTACTCATTAAGGGAAATGAGTTGTGATTATGGGGACGAAACCCGTGGTATGATTGATTGGGTATTGAGCCGGATCTTGGTTTGAGATTTGATCTCATGGTAAGTTGGTTGGGTTTTGAAGATTTGATTGTGTTGATTTACGCTATGTTACACATGTTTATTTATGAGCATTTATATGAAAGATATTATGCTACATGATTTATGTGAGTTTATGTGCTTTAAAAATTAAGTACATGTTTCTTGTTGGTATACTAGCATGATACCATGATTTTTATATGATTGCACATTATGCCATGCCATGACATAATATGCAATATAGTTGCATTTAGAAACTTACTGGGTCATTATGACTCACTCCGTGTGATTGTTTTCCCTAGTGTGTGCAGTGATCCCGTTAATACGCGCGGCGGCTTTGGATAGCGATTTTTAGCAGGTGGTTTTTCAAGCCATAAGCTTGGTGTTATTTTATATAAATGTTGTTATTTATCAGTGAGACTCGGATGTAAAGTTATGTAGACTTTACTTGGGTAGATTGTAGTGTTATGTTATTATTGTGTATTTGGGAGCCGGTTGTATAGCCGAGCCTTTGTATCCTTAGAGTTATTCCCGTTGTCATTTCGAGCATGTGTGGCTCGTTTATTCTAGTTTGTATTATTATTGTTCCTATCTCCGACAGTTTTAGTCGTGAGATCTTGGTTGGTGGTTTAGCATTGATATTATATTGTTATAATTGAATTGTCCCTCCGGCATGTTGTAGCCGTTGAGTGGTGTTTATTAGGTTGGGATTTTTGCACTGCCGCCTTGGTTGCCGATGGTTTGTTGCGCGTGTCTAATGTTGCGTCACGTGCGTCGAATTTTTGGGCCGAGAGATTTACTATCTCTTTGGTTGTTTTTATTTAGGAGCTTGTTAGCTCGGGTCCATTTGTGGTTTTGCTTCCGCAGGTTTTAGTTTTTGTTATCCTGTATCGCCGTTATGGCTATGTCTTCTTGTCTTGAGCTTGTTGGCTCGTCTTTTGACTCGCACCATTATGCTTAGCAGGTGCTTGTCTATCTCTTAGCTTGTCCTGATGGCACGACCTTGGGATCTCGTCTTGGGATCCGGGTCGGGTCGTCACAAATCTGAAGATATGAATGCAATATCTACAGACAGCTCTTCTTTTTCTTCAGACATTGTCTAACATCAATCATCAGATCTTGATCTCTGCCTATTGAAGTTTCTGATCATTCTCTCCTCTTTTCCAAGCTTTTCTTCCTAGCAATCCACTGAAGGTGTCTTGCTAAGAGCTGGATGAGTTCACTGCAATCTGTTGTAGAAATCAGAGATACGTTGGTGAAGACAATCTCTTTGAAGATTTCTTTTCTATGAAGTTCTTGAGTAGATTGAGTTACTCGTTGCTCACAGTGTATCGTTTGATAATCTAAGATGTAGCTTACACTGTCACTACGTCTCACTTCCTTTTTGATGCTCTATTTATTTGAGCAAGAGAGAGGGTTTATATAGGCGAGAATCAATATAATCGTTGAAAGATGAGGACTAGAAAATTTCTATCCGTTGGAGATGTAGTGGTTGAAGACTATAGGATAGAGATCTTTTGTCCATAAGATCTTTGACTGTTTAGAGCAGAGATTTAGTCCTGTAGATCTTGGAACTCGTTGTCTGTCAGACTAGGTTGATAAATCTCTGAATAGTAGGTCTGATGTCTGTTGCACTGTCAGGTGGTCCGTTCAATAAAGTAATTGCTTTTTGACTTTAATAGACTACTTGAGTGAGAGAATGTCTTGTAGCTTTAAGTATGTCAGGATTTTTGAGGCACGGACGTATTTATCTTGATTTGAACAGCTTCTTGACTTTTCTCTGAAGAACTTGCAGATTTTAAAGTCTGCCGGTGGAATGCTTCGAGCCAGTGGAAACAAGTCTTCCGATTCAGGAGAACAGATATCTACTAGTGAGAGCATTATAACTTGTAGCATGTTTGCCGGTGATGGGTCTTAAGAGTATTCTGATCTGTTATCACTGAAGGCTGTTGACATAGCTGCAGGTCTTCCGGTGCTGAGTGCATTTTGAAGTGCCGGTCTGTTTTGATCATCATATAGGAAGGTAGGACTAGATCGGGTCACACCTAATCTAAGACTTATGTTAAATCATACAAGTTGCCACACTAACCGGTACGCAGACCTTTTAGCCACTTGTGATGATTCACTTGTAATGGGGGCAAGCAAATCAACATATATAGAATATACAAGGTGATAATTAAATTATCAAGAAGCATATTCCAATAATCAACAATAATACTAACAAGCGATGAATCTAACTAAGCACTTAGTGTAAAGTTGAATATAAGATAGAATCGAGAGAATCGTTGTTCAAGTTAAGGAAAACATGAGAGAGAGAGAGAGAGAGAGAGAGAGAAAGAGACCCAGGGTTTAGAGATTTTTCGTCCATGGAAGAATCTGGTGATTATGCCGCTCAAATTTTCATTTGAATTTCATTGAAAGGGAAACATAAGCAATTAGACATCGACGTTGGAAAATAGAAGGTGGATATATCACAGGAAAGACGGCGGGAATAATGATTGACCAAAGCTTTACCGAAGATGATGATGCGATGACTTCAGAAAAATGGATCAGAGGTGGTTTTTGCTCGTCCCAAAACAGAGGGTCCTCCCAGCCTACCTTATAGTTGTTTGGCGGTCCAAACGAAACTGTAAGTCGAAAAATTGCAAGCAGATAACATTATAAAATGCAGTAATTAGAGATCAATCTATGAAAACGTTGTGAAAAGAATGTTGTAAAAAGTCATTTTTGTTGTAGTGGGAATTGTTTATGTTGTTTTTCGTATTGTTCATGTTGTTTATTGTTTATGTTGATGTCATGCCATGTTTTTGTTTCTCTTGAGCATACACATATATTAATTACATGTGTTTTATTTTGTTAGGATGAATATGTAAATAAATTATGCGAAAAACATGGATTAGCCCCTAATGCAAGCGTGACTGGAATTGAGGATCCTGGTTTAGAGATTTGGCAGGAATGTGTTGGGAGTGTGACGAGGGGTAGGCTCATTGGACGACCTGGTGAAAAGTGGAGTAAAACAGGTGTCTCAAAAGACTATGACACACATTGTATCTCAAGAGCATTCGAAGAAACTTGAGAGGTTGGAGAAAGACAAAGCGAAATTATACAAAATTGTGAATAGTCAGAGTAGTTATATTTCCAAATGCGAAAACATAACTGCTAAATAAGTAACTTAAGATGTATTCTTGTTTTTCCTTCAAATTTACATTATAAACGAAACAAACCTTAATTTCAATACTCATTGCAGAGGGGGCCATGTTGCAGGAAGTTTCTTGTTATATACCAAAATTATTCGATTGTTTTTTCTTAGATCAAATGTATCTTATTTATATTGCTTGTAAATTTGGTACTTCAATGAGATTCATATGCCAAATAATGGTCCACCTGCCCAAGGTGTCCACATACATTTGTAACCATTTAATATGCTTAATTTCTTAGAAAAGATTTGTATGTCATTGAATAATGATGCATGCTGAATATGGTGATATTGTGCACAAATTTAATCTTTTGAAAAAGAAATTAGATAATACATTTATATTTGCAATGTAGGACACGGTTTTTGCTACAAATCCTTCTATTTCATTTCATTTCATTATATTAAGATCCATGGAGAATATGAAGAGGTTTTTAATACATTAATAATATCTGTTGCGTCCAAGAACTCTGGATACACTCAATAAACTCAATCCGTACACCTGGCTTTCAACGTGTACGTAGATTCTCCAAGCCTTACTCTGCAATACCAATGAACAAATGTAAACTGGGCAGGGGCACTCCCTGCAAAGGCCCTCCGGCGTGTGAATCAGTATAAGGATTAACAAAAAGAGTAAGCAATTTGGCAGAGTTTCGGCTAGAGAATAAGATTGCGCATACCTTTCTCCACCTTTTTCTCAGCTTTTATATCTGCCAGAAGGTTTAACTGCCGATACTTGTCAATAACCACCCATGATTGGCATTAACTGCCCATGATTATCATTAACTACCCACGACTATCATTAACTGCCCATGATTGGTCATGACTTTTATGGCAGGCATATTAATGAGCCCATTAATACCAACGGTTTACCTGAAGAATTTTTTGATCATTACTGTTAACGGAAACTCTTGCTCGGACATGACCGTCCTCAACTGGTAACTTGATCTTTTCCGGACACGGATGTCCTCAACTAAGAACGGCTTGTGTTCGCCGAGCATAAGTGATAATGCTCGCACATCGACCTTGATCGATAAACAAGCCCTCAGCTCGCAGAAAACTCACCTAGTGAAAACCCAGGCTTTGCTCGCTTGCTCGCAAAATGCGCTTGCTCGCTTACTCAGAGGGAAACACATGCTTGACACGTGGCTCATGGCTTGGGCCTTTTGGGCCAAGCAGCTCAGTAGCCCCCAACTCCTTGTCTTACCAAGTATTTATGCTCGTGACGAGGAGGAACCCAAAAGATTCAAAATACACCTCCGTCAAATAACCTTGGAACCAAAAAGCTAAATAGACGGCAATTCATAAAGCGTGTTAAAGAAGCGTTTCTTGGAAGCATGAAAAGTCAGCCGCCAGCCGCCAGTCTGAAAAAGCAGGCCCAATTCCTGATGCCCTATTAAATGCAGCCTCGTTCACCGTGCCTCATGCTTCGTGCCTAATGATTTGAACCCTCAACCGACGGCTTGGCTGAGTATAAAAAGCGGAATTCTCCTCTTTTTACAACTTTACGCCTCAACCAGTTCTTAGAGACTCTTTGACAGAAAGACGGAACAAACGAAGTCTTCTGCAGATTTTCACCAAGAATTGATTCCCGGATTCAATCCCTCAAGTCTTTCGAAAGCAGAATCAAGATTCTCCCCAACTTCCAGGTATTTCACGTTTCCCCTTTTCATTCTTCCACTGCATTTTTCTTTTTTGAATTTTGAGTTAGGGTTTATGCCATTTAAGCCCCTTTTCTGCTTTTCTGTAAACTATTCATCCAATTGATGTAATAACTAAAATCCAATCCCCTTTGCTCTTCACAAACTGTCAGCCCTTTTCAATCCAAACCGAGGGAATCGAGAAAACCGTGATCAGTACCCCGTTTGCTGATCTCACAACCTGTTTACCACAGTCAATTTCTCTCTTATCGTACTTCACCCAATCAATGTCTAACCTGCACTTCTCGATTCCTCTTCCTGTAGGATGTCTAGCGAAGAGATTGTCTCCGAAATTGAAGGCCGGAGCTACGACCATGGAGCTCCAGAAGAAATGCCTCCGTCTACGACCTCATCTTCTGAAGAAAGCGAGCAAGATGTGGTTCCACTAATTACTCGCCGACGAAAACCCGTACAATTAAGCAAGCAACAAGTAGACAGTGGCCCCCAAATCCCTTGTGAAAACATGCAAGCTTAAACAAATACCCGGCCAAGCCAAACTTTATCTTTCCAACCCTCAATAAACGTGGGAAGATTTGACCAATCCGAGGAAGAGGTACCGGGCCAAGCCAAACTGGTTCTATTCGTTCCGCCTCTTCTTTAGAATGGTATTCCAACCCTCAATCGGTGGGAACTTTACCGTGTTCAGGAAGACGCCTTTGACTTAGACATAGTTCTACTCTTTAGGAATGGACCCTAAACTTTACCGTGTTCACGCCTTTGACTTAGACATAGACAACGAAGGCCACAACTTCCAAGGGGACAATATGGTATTTTATTTCGACTTCTTTCAAGTCGGGCTTCGTCTCCCTCTCGACCCATTCATGGTCGAGTTAATGAATGCATCCAACACTCTCCCCTGCGACTTGACTTTAACCACCGTTAGGTTCCTAGTGTCATTCACCGTAGCTTGCCGGTCACTCGGGTTTGAGCCCGATATGACTTTATTCCATAAATTTTTCCTCTTTCTCTTGACAAGAAAACTGGTCGCATCAACAGCCGTTCAAACCATGGGTTCTTCAAACTTCTTACTGATGGTCCCAACAAAGTCGATGGTTGGGATTCGAAGGCTCTGCTCGTTGAATCGAGCATTGGTTGGCCGTTTGCACCCTACATCAGCGATTACGGACTTCCCGAGCGCGACAAAGACGCCTACCGAGCTGGGGAACCCCGAATAGTTAAAGCCTTCAGGAATCTACTGGGAGCGAGAGAAGGACAAGCTGGACAGGATTTTGTGCTTGACTGGCGAGTTCTTACATCCGACCTTGGTCTTCTACGATCCGCCGGGATCTCCTACTTACCCATTGAAGGAGTTGAACCCCGAGTTGTTCTCGATCCAGAAACTCCCCATCCATACTGGGGCTCTTGCCATGGGAAGAGATTCCCTAGTGAGTGCGAGGATTGTGCTCGCGCCGGAGCTCTCTGCCGACCTTCTTTCTCGCTGACTGGTTACATTTCAACTGCTTCTTACTTCATCATCCTTTTTTAATAACTTTACAGATCTATGCTTTTCCCTGGCTAACATTCTCTTGATCTTATGCAGATATGAAGCAATTAACAGACGTTAGCAAGTTCATGCAGGCTGCGAAGAAGAGCTCCAACAAGCGAGCAAAACACTTGTCAACCCAGCCAGCTATCAATCTTCCGACGGTCCCGGCCAACATTTCAAGCCGAGGAACAAAACGCCAGCAACCCGAGCCCAGTCAACCTGCAGCAGCTTTTATCCCAGTACCTCCTGTGCGAGGAGCAGTAAACGTCTCCCCACCTATCATCAATGTAGAGCAAAATGAAAGCCCAAGGAGGAACAGACGCCGGGTAGATAAAGCTATAGTTGAAGAAAGCACTCCCCAACTCCCCTCTTGGCAGAAGGAAGACTTCGTCATGCCCGACGACCAACCCAAAGCTGCTGCCCTTATTAGGGAACTCGCCAATGTACCAGACCTCCACAACATCGCCGTACACAAAAGAAGTGGTTTCCAGGCCACTGCTGGACTTGGTTTGATGAAGCGGCTTCACCACAGTGGAATCCAAAAGAAGTACGCCGATCAAGCGAGCTCTGTCTTGATCGGGGAAATAGGAATGTGTATGACCGAGGTAATGCTTTCCTCTTACCACTTATTTTCCTTCCCTTTTCCTCGCCTTTAATCTGCAACTTTTCTGACAGATTGCCAACAAGTCCATTTTGATGTATGAGCGCCTGATCACCAACCTCAACAAAAACAACACTCTTACTGCCGAGAAGGATACCCTAGCCACTGAGAAGAATGCCTTGGAAGAAAAGATTAACTGCATCCGGGCCGACCTCAAGAATACCGAGGAATCCCTTACAAGCAAGGTGACCGAGCTTTCCCAAATCGAAGCCGAGAAGAAAGCCTTGGAATCCCAGCTGAGCCTTTCCAAGAAATCGGAAGAAGCCGCCCTTAACAACATAGCCGGGGTGCGTAGGGAACTTCGTGCTTGCCAAGGTGATCTGGAAGCTGCTAATGCCACCATCACCAATCTCGAGCAAAAGCTAGCGGAGGCCGGCTCTTTGACCAGTGAAGAACAAAGGCGACAAATCATTGAAGATTACAAGAGCTCGAGCGACTTCGCTACCAGTGTTGAAGGTGAGGCTTACCCATTCTTCTTACAAGGCATGAACCACATTTTGAGGCAGATTGCCTGCAGCGGGCTAGAAATCCGCCCCGAGCAACTCGCAGAGTGGGGGGCCAATCCATTATTTAGCTCGTCTGCCCGCCCCGGCCACTCCCTCGTGCCTTTCAATGAAGATGAACTGAAGTCACTGGCCGAGACCGATACTGAGAAGGGCTTATCTCCTTGGAATCCACCTCCTGTCACTAATCCCACTGTCATCAAACTCATGACACAAATCTGGGCGTCTCAAGCTCCCCCATCAACCACTGACAATGCACAAGACCAAGCCCGATCAACCACTGACAATGCACAAGACCAAGCCGATGATGAAGTCACCATCTTGGAGACAACTGAAGGAACCGAGGAACCCACTCCCACAACGAATGACAACAATGCTGCCCCCTGTGCCTGAACTCATAACAATGGCCTGCGTGCCTTTCTGGCCTCCGTGCCTTGTCTCACAAACAATTTAATTTTTATATCTGTAATATTTCTACTCAATTTTCTTTATTTCTGAATGACTGCCTTATATAATTTTTTCTCGAGCAATGTAATCTTTTACTCGCTCTAAAGCGATCACTATTTAGACAAGTTATCCCGCTCGAACGCCAACTCCTTTTACGAGCATAAAGCCCTCTATGCTCGTAAAAAGAGTAATCGAGAACCGGAAAACCTCTCCTTAAACCTTTTCGAACATAAAGCCTTCTATGCTCGAAAAAAGACAATTAAGGAGATACTCAACTCGAACACCAACTCTTTAAACAAGCAAGAAAAAACTCATGCTCGATAAAGAGAATAATCGAGAAAACAACAGAAACCAACTCGAAGACTAACTTTCCACACATAAGGTTGAAAAGACAATCGAGTTTCACCATTATTAATTGCCATAAGAAAAAGGATCAAAGAATTACATATTGCAAATCAATTACCAATAGTATTTCTTCAAATGATCCGCATGCCATGGATGTTTTAACTCGTCACCATCCTCTGTTCGCAACATGTAAGTGCCTTCCTTAATGATCCTTGAAATCTGAAAAGGACCTTCCCAATTTGGTGACAGCTTTCCCCACTCAGCTCGATGGCCCGTTGCCTCAATTTTACGAAGGACCCAATCCCCCACAGCAAACGATCGACCACGAACCCTTTTATCGTGGTGAGCTTTTGCTCGCTGCTTATAATTGGCCATTCTCATCTTGGCTTCCAACCGCTTTTCCTCCAACAAATCCAAATCGGTTGCTCGAGTTGTGTTATTAGACTCAACATTGTAGTTTAAAACCCTATGAGTGGGCAAGTACATCTCTACTGGAGCCATAGCTTCAGACTCATAGGCTAATGAAAAGGTTGTTTCACCTGTTGGACCCCTTACTGTTGTTCTAACCGCCTACAAGGCTGAAGGCAATTCGTCTACCCATCTTCCTGCTTTTTCTTCCAGATTCCTCTTCAAGACGTGCAAGATTTGTTTATTTGCTCCTTCGGCCTGCCCATTGCCTTGTGGATACGCCATAGATGACTGCTAATGCTTCACCCTCATTTGCTCGCATGCCTTAGTAAATTTTTCCGAGAACTGAGTTCCATGGTCGGAAACAATTGCTCGCGGGACCCCAAACCGACACCATATGTGCTCATGAACAAAATCGATAACATTTACCTCACTTATGGTTGCCAAAGGTTTCGCTTCCACCCACTTAGTAAAATAATCGACAGCTACCACTGCATACTTGAATTTCGAGCGAGCTACGGGAAAAGGACCAATCAAGTCTATTCCCCACATATCAAACGGCCATGAAGCTGTAACAGGGGTCTGCTCGGTAGATAGCAAACGCAGAATATTTGCGTAACGCTGACACTTGTCACATCGACGAACATACATCTCGGCATCCCGTCGCAATGTTATCCAATAGAATCCAGCTGCTAACACTTTCTCGGCTAATGACCGTTGACCAGGGTGACCTCCACATTTGCCTTCGTGCACTTCGCCCAAGATTCCTTTCGTCATCTCTGGTCGCACACACCTCAACAGAGGTCGGGTGTAAGATCTCCGGTACAAAATGTTGTCCAAAACAATGTAACGACATGATCGTTTTTGGATGGTTCTAGCTTCCTTCTTGTCCTCAGGTAACACCCCTTGCTCGATATAAGCCCGAAGGTCATCTATCCAACATTTTGTAGCCGGCTCAATATCCATAACCACCTCCTTCTCAATGACAGGAACCTCCAAATGCTCGATCATGACTCCAGGATGTAAAGTTTGAATTTCATCCTCAGCCATCTTCGACAGATAATCTGCCCGCACGTTATCCTCCCGAGCAATTCTTACTAATTCCCAGTAATCAAAGTCCATTAAAATTTCCTTTACCATCGCACAATAACGAACCAAGATCGGATGATGTACTGCATAATCGCCCTTGACTTGATTCACCACCAACTGAGAGTCACAATATACAACCACTGCGCGTACTCCAATGTCTTGTGCGAGCTCGAGTCCAACAATTAAAGCTTCATACTCGGCCTGATTGTTGGAAGCTGGAAATTTGAAGCGCAGTGCCTTCTCAAATTCTACATCTTGTTCTGGTGGGACTAACACCAAACCGGCACCACTCCCAAACCGGCTAGCTGAACCATCAACATGGAGTTCCCAACAATATTCTGGTCTCGGCTTTGGACTTGCGCTGCTCGTCGTTACTGCTTTACCTGCTACTTCCTCCTCGCCAGAATCCTTGAAACTTGTCTCAGCCACAAAATCCGCTAAAGCTTGCTTGATAGCCTTGATAGCCGAGGTCGATAATCAATATCGAACTCGGTTAACTCGATCGACCAAGTAAGTAACCGACCAGAGGTATCTGGCTTATGCAAAATCTTTCTCAAAGGCAAGTCAGTGTACACCACAATTGAGTGTGCAGAAAAATAAGCTCGTAGTTTCCGAGCAGCAACAACAAGCGAGTAAGCCAACTTTTCTGCATTAAAATATCTTCCCTCTACATCAGTGAGGGCTTTTGAAACATAATAAACAGGCTTTTGTACATTGCACTCCTCCCTAACCAAAACAGCGGCTACCGCCTGCTCGGTAGCTGCTAAATAAACAAACAACTTTTCCCCAAAGACCGGACTACTCAGCAAAGGTGGACTTCCCAAATACTTGACCAAGTCTTCAAAAGGTTTCTGGCACTCGAGAGTCCATTCAAACCCTTTGTTTCCTCGCAGAACTTTGAAGAAAGGTAGACATCGCTCCGCTGATCTTGAGATAAACCGCCCAAGAGCGATCACCCTACCATTAAGCCTCTGCACATCCTTAACGCAGCGAGGAAGCTTCATAGTGACCAATGCCTTTATTTTCTCAGGATTGGCCTCGATTCCCCTCTCAGTCACCATGAACCCGAGGAACTTGCCAGCCTTTACCCCAAACACACATTTGCTCGGGTTCAACTTCATACTGTTCTCCCTGAGATTAGCAAAGGTCTCACCCAAGTCTTCTACATGCTCGCGCCCTTTAGTTTTAACCACCATGTCATCGATGTATGCTTCCACGTTTCTCCCGAGCTGCGAGCTAAACACCTTATTCACCATCCTTTGGTAAGTAGCTCCAGCATTCTTCAAGCCGAAAGGCATCATCTTGTAACAGTATAGCCCCCCTGCTGCTCGGAAAGTTGTTAGAGCCTTGTCCTTCTCATTCATCTTGACCTGGTGATACCCAGAGTAGGCATCTATAAAACTAAGGAGCTCGAACCCCGCAATGGCGTCGACCAACTTGTCAATTCTCGGTAGAGGATAACAGTCCTTCGGGCAAGCTTTATTCAGATCCGTGAAGTCAACACACATCCGCCACTTTCCATTTGACTTCTTCACCATAACCACATTAGCCAACCAAGTTGGATAATGTATCTCCTCAATAATATCCGCCTTAAGCATCTTCTCGACTTCCTCCCTGATCGCTTGATCCTTTTCAACCGAGTAAACTCGAGGTCGCTGCTGGATTGGTCGAAAAGCTGGATCAACATTCAACTGATGCAAAGCCACAGTCTCGCTTACCCCCTGCATGTCCTCTGTCGCTGTTTAAAACATCCGACTCTTGCAGCCTACTTACTTAAACTTTCCCCGGCCTCTCGCGTCAAAGCTCTACCAATCTTGATCTTCCGCTCTCGGGATAAGCACTGATGATAACCTCTTCAAGCTCTGCCTTGAGCCAGAATTCCGGCTCGCTCGCATTTGGAGTGTGTCACACTCCACCTTCTCATCCTTCTCGGCTCGATCTTCGACATTGTCAAAGCTGATCTACATCCATGGCCTCAGCTGGCTCTTCTGATATTGATGCTGGCAAAGGTTCGTCCACAGGCTCAATGACCTCATTCAGCTTCTCAAATCCCCCCAACGTCAATGTCGGCAAAGGATTATGAATACCTTCCTCGGTCACCTCTTCTCGCTCAACTTGCTCCAGCGACTGCACTGTCGGCAAAGATGGACTAGTCTCAATAGCAGTCTGACTAACAATCATTGTCGTATCTGCTTCAGCTTGACTCTGCTCCCCCGACTTCAATGTCGGCATAGAGCTTGCACCCATCTCCAAATCCTCCTGTACCATCGCCACCACTGATGGTCCTACAGTAACATGTGAAGTTTCCTTAGTGCTAACAGTAATCTTCTGCTCGCCATCCTCCAAGGTCAACTTCTGCTTCTTCCTTTGGGTATCTCGCACATATTCGAGCACTGCTCTCGGCTGGCTCCGCAACACCCCAACTCCTTGGTCGGTATAGAACTTAGCTCGTTGATGTGGGATTGACGCCACCATCTGAAATTTGGCCATGCTCGGTACCCCCAAAATAATGTTGTAAGGAGATTTCAAATCGATTACCATGAAGGTAATCTTTTCAGCTCGGGTCTTGCTTCCCTCACCAACGAAAACCTCTAGCTCGACAGTGCCCTTGACCGGGACCTTATGATTTGTAAACCCTTCTAAAGCCCCAACATATGGCTTCAAACGATCATCACTCAATTCCAGCCCCTGGAAGCAAGAATAGTACATCACGTCCCGGCATGCTCCTGTATCTACCAAAATTCTGTGCACGACCCAGCCATCAACTAACGCCGAGACAATCAAAGATTGCTCGCCTGCCACACTACTCGCCAACTCGCTACGAGTAAACTGAATAGCCTGTTCACCATCCTGCAAAGTCGCAGGTCGATCTACCACTTTGGACAAAGAATAGATCTGCTTCCCAAGCTGTGTCAGAGTGAGCTCCTCATCCATTATAACATTTATGACCCCCCTGATCGGTGGGGCTTCTCGCCTAGGAGCATTCCCTCTATTGCCTCCATCTCGCTTGAAGCGATCTAGCCACCCCTCATTAATCAACTTCTGAATAGCCTTCTTTAACGGCCAACACTCCTCTGTAGTATGCCCATAATCATCATGATAAGCACACCTCTTTGTCTGATCCCTCTCGCCGGCAGTCGCTGGATTCATGCAAGGTGGGTTAGGAAGCTCGTTCCTTATCTCATACATAATGTCTTCGCGCAGCTTGTTGAGCGGGGTCAAGTCTGATTCACGAAGAAACTCCTTCGGCCGATCATAACGAGACTTACTTTTATTGTAGCCCCCACTCTCTCCCGCCTGGCATTTCCTTTGGCATTTCCCACGCCTCCTTCCTTCTTCTTCGCCGTCTCCCCAAGACACCATTTTGTGTTCTCGCATGAGCATCTTTGTCAGGTCTTTGCCCGCGCGATACTTAACTCCGACCGCAAACCCCTTCACCTTCTAGTAATCCAGCTCAAACACAATGTTACCTCTTGCTCTCGCCACCCAGAACTTGCTCTAGACCTTGGTAAACCTCTCGTAGCTCGCTGATTCATGCGCGCCTTTGTTTAACCTTAGACAAGTCGGCCCTCGTTTTTGCCAATGTACCGGCTGGCCCCAAAATTAAGAACTTTGCTCGCAAGTCCTTCAATTGTTGATCGAACGCCCGTGGCAATGCCCCCATCCAAGCAGCTTTGCTCTTGCCGCGCCCACAAAAGCCCCTAATCTTCAACGCCTCATCCGAGGTCACTAAGCCGATTTGCGACTCAAAAGACATTAACCAACTGCCTTGGTCTTACCCGTATACTCCTTAATATTTGGAAATATCGCCCCCGTGGCCGGTGGAGCGTTTCGATCCATGGAGCTAACTGGCCGGGCAGATGCACCTGTGAAATTGCCATCTAAAGTTCTGCTCTCGCTCCCAAGCTTCCATCCGACGCTTCAACTCCTCAAAATCATGCATGTTTATGGCAGCAGCAAACCCACCCCGAAGCCGAGGTCGATCACTGCATGAGGGGCCCTGGGGGTCCATAACCGCAGCTAGC
>CM028378.1:92100152-92137983 GCA_013146195.2 Codonopsis lanceolata | reverse complement strand
TTTATCCGGTTTTAACTCAACCACAATCAATCTTAAACCATAACAATTCCAATATACCCAATAAAATCATTTGGGTTCAAACCCTAACTATCAAATATTAATATCCACCAATACCATATCATTTCGACATGTATAACAATGACAAATCATGAGGAACAAGTCTCTAGCAGCCTAAAATCAATATTGAGTTAGAGAGAGAAACTAGGGTTTAGGTAATGTACCATTATCGAGCCACAAACAAATAGGAAGAGGAAAACAAACGAATGGGAAATGATCTACTCAGAGAGGGCTTCGCGATGGAGGTCTCGGCTCGAATGGATGGCCAGAACTTCGGGAATCGCCGAACACACACTAGTCTCACACACAATCTCACGCACTTTCTTTCTCCCGTTCTTGGCTGAAGACAGTCACTAATGAAGAGGGAGGAGGGAGTGTTGCATCCATATAGGGTCTAAAAGACAAAAGGGCCCTCAAATGAGTGAAGGGGCAAGGGTTAAATAAAGGTAGAATAGGTGTTTCACGTCAAAAATCGAGTTTGCAGCAACTCTGCTCGTAACAGGGAAAGCATCAGTTCGGTTGGGCTGGCCGAACCTTTACCTATTTGTTCGGTTGTGGTGGTTGAACTCTTCTAAAGGAGTTCGGTTGGCATGGCCGAACATTTCATAATATGTTCGGTGGTCAAGTCTGAACGATGATTTAAGTCTAAAGCAAAGCCAAATGGGTCTAATACTGACGGTGAAGCACACATTGGGTAAATGCAAGCATAAAAGATGTGTACTAAGACTTTATGAGGCTCAACTAAAACTCAAGACAATGGAGGAATGACCTAGGGTACAACCGAAGTCACAGGAAGGAACTACGCGAGAAAACTCTCAACCGAGTCAAGCAACGATCAACGTCAGTTTACGACTTGTAACTTTAACTAGTTAAAGTCTATGGGACATATAGAACTAATATATTGGCTTCTAGATAGCCTACCTATAAAAATCAAGGTTCTCTCCTCAAATCAAGTAAGTGAGGTTATGGTTAAACGACACGTAAAATGAGAAGGTCAAATATACGAAGGTTCGGGGTTTTACACCTCTACCCAGCATCACTGCATGTCCAATTGGTGCAATGCTAAGTCTTCATTTCTTATTCTTTTGCCGTCCATTATCTTATGGAACATTTGGAGGTATCGTAATGATATGGTCTTCGAAGGCATCTACAAGCCTTATAACCTGATTGTCAAATCAGTGGATCATGATATTAATCTTATTCTAAATGCTTGGAATTTTTTTGGGTTTCATCAAAACCAAGGGCTTACGTTCTCTTTTGCTTCCCAGAAACAAGTGACTGTTCGTGCTATTTCTTGGGTCAAACCTCCTCCTGGTATTCTCAAGCTAAACTCCGACGGGGTTTGTCGTGGTAACCCCTGTCCTAGTGGCGGTGGCGGTGTGGTCAGGGATTCTGATGGTGTTGTTGTTTATGCGTATTATTCTTTCTATAGTGAGGCTTCCAACATTGTGGCTGAAATGAGAGCCCTTTTCCAAGGTCTTCGCTAGCTTCACAGCAAGGGTCACCATAATGCTATTGTTGAGATTGATTCCGGTTATTTGTGACCTGATTAACAAGGATCATACTCCTCCTTGGTCTTTGGCTTACTTTGTTCAGGCTATTGGTATGATGCAGCGAGATCTTAATCTTCCTGTTAATCACTGCTTTAGGGAAGCTAATTCTGTTGCTGATGGCTTGGCTAATCTGGCTATGGATTCTGGCCGTAACATCAATTTTAATTTGTTTTTGGCCCTGCCCCGCTTAATCAAATCTAATGTCCTTTTGGATGCCCAAGGCACTGCTAGGATCTGAGTTTCATAATATGGATTTGTTTTTTTATTTGTTGTATTTCCCTTTTGAGGTAAGACTCCTTTGTCATCCCTTTCAAATGGCCAGGCTGGTTGTCCCCCTTAAGTTTGTATTCCTTTTTATTTTAATATAATCTCGCAGGCGCCGCCTGTTTGTTTTAAAAAAGGAGTTTTGCACAGAAAGGTGGGGAATAAGGCAGAGATCAGGATTCTAATTATCCCTAAATCTTTTTAAGGAGCTTGTTGAATCATCCACATAATCCTCAACAATCTCCTAGATCTTAGGATTTTCATATTCATAATTTTCAGGATCTTAGCACTACCATTTATCTAAAAAGCTATAGCTGATTCTTAGGTGCAAGAGTTCCTTAATTCACGGTTATTTTTAGGGTAGGATAAGGGTGAGAATGGGTTAGCAGGGATGATCATGTGATGAAGATGTGTTGACTAGTAGATGTGAAAGTCTGTTGATACTATGAAGATGAAGAAGGGGGTGAAAACGAAAGAGAGGGGGTTGATCCCGAAGGTAAGATCATCAGATGTGAATGCTTGCTGATCTAGGCCTAAAGTTTTCTGCTGGTGAGACCACTTGCTATAGATACCAATTGTTGTAAAAACAAATTGATGAGAGGAATGAGGAAATAACAAATGTTGTCGATTGTTGATACAAATATGGGGAACTTAGGATTAAAGATATGATTATTCCAATTTGGGAGATAATGGGGCATCAGATTACGGAAGTTTGTTGATGAGATGAAGGAATGAAAGAAAATTTTCTTTTCGTGCCTTGGCGACTGGACAGAGGATCCAGTAGCTTCATCGGCAATGATTAACTGATGATGATGTTCCTCCTCAAAAGAATCCCGACTCGTAAAGGAAAGCAATAGAAGCAGTATCTAAGGTCAAATACCTATTTAGTTAGAGTTTTATGTATCACAAAGACACGAGTCATTCAATTGTAAACAAGGTTTTGAAATCGAATAAAGAACAAACTTTGCTTCTAAGCAATAGTTAGAGTGATGACTTAATGTCAGGGAATGACAGGCATCTATCAAGACAAGATATGAATGAAGAGTTTAGATTGGCATTGTCTTGATAGAAAAGAAAAGTGGGCAGAAAGAGGTATTAACCTGGAAATGAGGTGTATGCACTGCTTGTCTTCATCAGGTCATTTTGTCACCAGCAGGGTTTGAAGTCTACTGATATAGCATTCTGCGACGGGGCATGGTCTTTAGTAGATCTTGGAGAGAATGAAGAATGGCTAAAATGGTAGGGGTAGTTAAAGCTATCTTACATTCCTGGGAAAGGAGTTGCGTTGAGAGCATCAACCTTTCTTAAGAAATAAAAAAATAATTAAAAAAATCAGTACTTCTTAACATGATTTTAAGATTTATTCCGATGAGACTTTACTAGAGCTCCTTGTAAGATTTGTTGGATAAGGTTTATTAAACTGAGTTGAATTTAGTCTTGATACAAATTGATTTAATTATAGATATATCAACTAATATATACTAGTTGTTGTCTTAATTGATAGGGATACCAATTGTTAAACAACAGATGCCAGTTGTTTGTTCATTCTCAATATCACTGAAAGTAGATATTTGATCTGAACTATCTTTATGATAGGAATCAACTTAGTGATCTTCAGCATATTAGCAAAGATGTCGACATGAAAGGTCATCTATTTCATGCTTAGTTTTGTTGTTGATGATCTTTGACCAACGTGAGTAGGTCAGATTCATTAAGACTATTATCCTTATGTGGAGGTACTGGTTTCATCTTTTAGGAATACTATCTTTATTGAAAAGTAGCACTAATTTTTTAAGGAGTGGTTTTGCTGTTGGGTTATCAGTAGAGTTATGTTGAAACTATGGATTTAGAACAAATGGGTTGTGATTTTAAGCACAGATATAAAAATCCATAATTACAACATAGAAGTTCATTCTATCAAGGAATAAGAAATCAAAAGGAGATAGACATGAACTAGAGTTGACTGAACTAGTATTCAAGTAGATAAAAAAGGATATGGAAGAATACAACAGAGATCTACTATTTAGAAGAACAAAACAACTTCCAAAGACTTAGCTACTACGAACACTTCTATTCTAAATATTGATACAATTTTGAAGGAAAATTGTTATAAAGCTTCTATCTATGAAGTTCGGCATCTAAAGAACATCGCTGACAAGAATTGACTGCTATGCAATCTAAACTGGATCAATATGGCTGAGCCGAAAGAGACAACCAAGCAAGATCATTACTCTCAATCGGGTGAAGATTCATGATCCTACATGCCACTCTCCTTCCTCCCTATAGCTACCACTCCATCGAGGTGACTTTCACCATATGCATCTTCCTTTCAAAAGTCGGTTGTGGTGAAGTCACTTTTCCCCAGAACTTGCAAAAGGCATCGTCCCGGGAGAACAACGTGTGGAAGAGTGCTAAGAGGGAAGCACAACCAAACGCGAGCTCGGTCACAAAGGACTAGTAGGGGCATGCTAAAAGGTTGTTGAGGTAAATCTTCTAGCTAGAGGATTTCTTAAAATGAAGCAAATAACTTTCAAAAGGTAGAGAGAAAAGTACCAAGTTGTTGAGAGAAAAGCTTGATCTGAATCTATGATTTGTGCTAACATTTTTGAGAAAAATGATTGTATCATGGTTTATCATAGGGTTTCGAAGAATTTTGTGAGTGTGATGGAGACAAAGAAAGAAGGTCTTTTTATACTCACAGAGGCAAGATGAAAGGATGGTTCATTGAATAACTCAATTAATTGGGACGCCTTTTCAACCACTCTAATAAAGTCAAGAAGGGTGACTTGGCAGTAGGTTTATTCCTTGAGATTCGACAAGTCACTGTTTTGAAAAGACAAAAGGTTTTTGATTTGATGATACAACTTTTTTAGAAGATTTGGACCTTACCAAGAATCTGGGGAATAATCTTTAACTTTTTCGAAATAAGTCAGTTTCGATAAGTTGAACCTCTACCTTTGTAGAGATAGCACTAAGATACCTAATGTATTGGCTATTTGTCTAGGAAGGTAAGAACTCCTATAAGTTAGCACATATAACTGAGCTGATGAATTGATGCCAATCAGAGGGGTGAGAGAGACTCTGAAGGTATAGTTTTGATATGGAGAAATATAAACATGGGTTAGAAAAACAGGCTATTAATCAGACGCTTAAGTATCAAAACTAATAAGTAAAGTATATCATGCTAATAGATGGAATTGTGTATGAAGCACATAGTTTAATAAAACATTACTTAAGCATTATATCTGTAAGAGATTTGTCAATAAAAGACACAACATATATGAATGCGGGTATCAAACAAGGCTATCAAGCTTAGAGTGTATGCTAACCACGGTGGAGATATACTTATAATCTTGGTTAGATAAGACATTTAAATAAACTTAATACATTTATATAACACTTTGTAGGAAAGCACCTACAAAGGCCAAAAACAACCTAGCAACACAACCTAACACGAATGTTGGTCCCATGGATGTGCTCAAATAGGCTAGAGGGGGGGGGTGAATAGCCTATGTTACCACTTTAAAATTTATCTCACCATTCATTTAAGAAATATGGGTGAAATTCCTTTTAGTGATAAGACAATCTAAAGATGAGATAGGCCTGCTAGTAGTACTGAGCAGCAGACTTGTTCATAGCTGAGTAATGAACTCTGCAGACAGATTGTAGATATACTATTTGCTAAAAAAAGATTTGGCAGCGGAAAGGTTCATGCAAAACAGATTTATCTTTAGAGGGTTTAAGCAGTTGTACACGAAAATATGTTCAAAACAACAGCATACTTAACTCTTCTTCAGATGCATGGCATATGGGTTACCGAATAGATAGTTTTGGAAAATCAAAACCTTTTAAGAACATGGAAAGAGATCAGAGCTGAGTTTGAAGAATATATAATATTTACAAATACAACAAAAGTTTACTCAAAGAAAAACATGTTTTATACATCAACTAAGACTCTCTAACCTAGCAATCTACTTTCTTCCCCTGGATTCCTTCCCCAGTCAAGAACTCGTCTTTCAGAGAGTTCAAAACAAGTCAGGAACAGGTGAAGCCAAGTAGATTTTACATAAGAAGATAATTTTATGGGTTGCTCAAATAATTAGTATTTGAGAAACTAAGTGCTGAGAACTAGACTCCCTATGATGACGTATAATTGCACAACCAACAGCCCTTGCAATGGTATACAAGTCTGATGATATGAATGCAATATAGACAGACATTTTTTCCTCTTCCTTGGACATCTTTGGAGATTTTTCTTCAACGGAATTCAGATTGTTTGATCTCTACCAAATGATTTGATTTCTGAGGAACTATAGAGACTGAGTTCTTTGAAGAGGATCAAAGAGCTCAAATCAAGAAAGGAGTTTCTTGATCAAGACACTATTCGCTATCTTTGTAGCTATTGCAGATCACTCTTCCTTGCTTCTTACTTTTCTTCCTTGCAATCCATAGAATGTGTTTTGCAAAGGTCTGAGTTTTCCATGGTGATCTTTGATATAGCTTGATCGATGATCTTGTTATCTAGCTCTCTTATTAAAGAAGGATGAAGATGATTCTTTTATAGATGGAGATTGATAGATCCGTTGAGACTGTCTTTGAATGATCTTTTATCCGTTGGAGTGGTTCGCCGGATAAGATTGAATCTTATGGACTGTAAGAGAAAGATATTCTGGAAGATATCTCTTTTGAGAAAGGTTGTCCAAAAGTGAGTAGATATGTCACTGTTGAGAAGGTTTAACAAAATAGTACACTTTCATTTGGTTTTCCAATAAAGTAGATACATTTGAACTTGAAAACTAATTGTAGAGAGGAATATCTTTTGAATAAAATCCAACTATATCTTGCAAGTCTGAGAGCTGTCAAGCTGCTTCCGTAGGTTGACTTTTGGAGAAGTTTGAGCACTTTGTCATTTCTGAACGACTGCAATAATTCCACTGAAGTTTGCACGTGCAGTCCAAGACGGATCGAAGGTCTGCTCGTTTGATGTTGTTTTAATGATTTTATCTCCGAGTAGATATGTCTACTCGTCGACATAGTTGAGGAAGGAACTATCAACCCATAACAAGTTTGCTGGTATGATATATTTGTAGAAGCTATCATCCTATAGCAAGTCTGCTAGTGCTGGTGTACTGAGTATTTTTTTTTTATGAAACAGGGGCGACACCCTGCTAGATTTTATTAATATAATGGAAAATCATACAAACTTGAGGGGGACAACCAGCCTTGCCCTTATAAGGGGGATGACAAAGGTGCCTTACCTCGGAAAGGAAATCAAGCAACAAAATAAAGCTATGAAATTCTAACATAAGGGGTGTCTATTTTATCCAGAGAGATTAGACCTTTAATGCGGGTAGGAAGAGCAGCTGAAGGAAGACTCAAAAGAGGTATCCATGCACTGATCACAACCAAAATTAGCAAGAGAATCCGCCACTTAATTAGCCTCACGGAATATATGGAATAAAGAGTGGTTGCCCTCCTCAAGAAATTTCTTTCCAGCCCGAATCAGGTACAGACTTCTCCAAGGAGGGGTAATAGATCCCAAAAAAACAATTCACAAGATTCTTGGAGTCAATCTCAATAAAAGCACCTGAAATATTATTTGCTGCCAACCAAGAAAGCCCCTGAAGTAAAGCTTTACACTCCGCGAGAAAGCTGTTGGAGGTCCCATAAAATGAGGAGAAAGCAAAAATCAAATCACCCTGGCTGTTGCGAATGATGCCCCCACCCCCCGAACAAGAACCAGAAGAACCTCTACAAGCACCATCAGTGTTCAGTTTGAGGGAATGTAAAGGAGGTTTCAGCTAATGGATAACTCGAATACTCTTTGTTGACTCAAACCCCAATCTAGAGGAAAAAATAGAATTCTAGTCAAGAGGCCTTGGAAAAATACCCACATTAGATAAAATGGATTAAAGCAAATGGTTAATCCGATTCTCCACAACCCAAAATGGAGCTTTAACGCTGTCGTGAAAGCTGGAATTCCTGTACTTCCAAATTTCCCACAAAATCACCGAAGGAACGATGGCATGAAGAATGGAATGATCTTTGGCCAGCCACCAACTAAAACAACATTCCTGAAGAGCATTGGAAGAGAAGGAAATTCCCCCTTTTTTATTATACGCATTCCAAAGATAACGTGCCAAAGGACTATCGAAAAAAACATGGGAATACGTTTCAATATTGCCCATAGTGCAACAGGAACAACAACCTCACATGAACATCGTAGATATTTCACGCTTTCTTCCCTTCCTGCTATTGTGAAGAAAGCTATTCCTATGGATGTGTTTGGTTTCTACACTTTCAGGAAGCTGTAATCGGGTCTATCATTTGAGAATGTTTTGTATTTCTGTTTATTTTTTGATTGAGGTTCGGCTGGTGTACTGAGTAACTGTTCTGTTGAGGTCATCATGTAAAAGTAGGACTAAGACTCAGACTCACCTAGTCTAAGACCTATGTAGTGTTTAACAAGTTGCCATACTAACCGGTTGTGAGTGCCCCGTTTTTAATCGGATCCGCGCCACTGAATGGCGGGGTGGTTTCGAAACTTCGAAGAGCATGGAATACGCTCGGCCTCAATTGTGGACTCAAAATATAAATAAGAGAGTCACCATCTTTATTTTAAGGATAAACAAAAAAAAAACAAATATACCAGATTTATAAGGGTTCGGAGGCTAAGTTACGAGCTGGGAAGGGGTTAGGCACCCAACTTGCACTTTCGGTCTCAAAATAGATTTTTGCCTAAATATAATCATTTTTTTATAAATTTAACAATTAAAATAAATCTTTTAAATATATATATATATATATATATATATATATATATATATGTGTGTGTGTGTGTGTGTGTGTGTGTGTGTGTGTGTGTGTGTGTGTGACAATAGAAATAAACAAAATTACAGCAGCCTAACTTTAGAGTTGCAGATAATATTTTATAAAAATTAGGCCATAATAATGATTTATTTTAGTGCTATTTATACCATAAATTTTAGCATTATAACAACTTATTTCGTGATATACTATTATTTTAAATAACATTATTTTAGAGACAAAATATTAAATAACTTTAGGGTACCTACCTCTTGAACCGTGTGGGCTTTATCCCGAACCAACTTCTCTTCTAGCAGGTTTTAGGATGTGCTCACTCTGTCTCTCAGGGAGAGGGGGTCTTTTGTTGTTGTTGGTGTCGGAATCTGGGTAGCGTGACTGCTCCGTGACTGCTCCTTTTTGTTGCTTTTCACCTCGGGATCCGTGTAGCACAACTGCTTGCTTATCGTTGTTGTCGAATCTGAAATCGGGCAGGGTAACTGCTTGCTTTTGCTGGATTTACGTCTGAAATTGGGCAAAGCAACTACTATTTTTGGGATTTTGGAACCGGTGAAATAGGGCGGAAACCTAGTTAGGTAACTAAGGTTTACTTTGGTCGGAGAGTTTATATGTTTAGGGGCGGTTTTGGCAGCCTAACGGAGCTTCGGGGTTTGATTGAGAAACTATCAGCGTAACAGCTCTCGTCTTTTTCTTCCTCCGTAATTTTTTTTTCTTTGGGCAGTGCACTGCCTCATTATTTATAAGCTGAAACCTGGGCTTCCTTAACAGCGAAGGATCATCGGACATTTTATCTTCGTGCTTCAGAGTGTTTTACCTTGCACGGAAGGAGTTGTACTAAAAGCAAACTACACTAGTGAACAAGGGCAAGATGGGCGCTACCTACATCACATTTGGGCGCCGCCTATAGCACTTTTGGGCGCAACGCCCAAAATGGCTATAGGCTGCTCCCCCTTTTGTTTTTCTTCCATTTCTGGCCACTTTTACACCCTGCAATTCATTGTTTGTTAAATCTTCCGTCTTTTTGCACTTTTAATCCTATAACTTGACATCTGTTAGTCCTATTTGACAGGTCTTGATATTTTATGGCATGTCATAAACAAGGGTACAAAATTGGGGTGTCTACCCCTGTATGCAGCCCTTTTAGTTACTTGTTAGAACATATAGTAATGGGAACAAGCAAATCAAGATGCTTCAGAATATGCAAATGAATAAGAATTGTTTCAGTAGGCATATTCCAAAAACGAACATTTTACATCCCAAACAAAAGCAACAACCACATACATGATTCCCGTGGTCGGACGAAATAGACTTAACTTCTAGACTTCCACTGCTCTTACACTCACAGTCGGCATTACTTGAGCAGCCGTAACAACTAGAAAAACCTCCAAATTTGCCTTCGTTGTTTGCTCCCAGCTGGAAATAGGTATTATAGGCTTTCATAGCTTTTTCTTCCGTCGAAAATGATTAATAGAGGCTACTTTTGAAACCAAGAACATGAGGTGCGCATTCCTCCAAACCAAGTATATACTAGCGCGCACACCTTTGAATACAACATATAACTTCTTTTTAATCTGCATAACTCTATGAGAAATGAGATTTTAGAGAGATCAAGTCTCTCCACTTTGTGAATTATCAATATAAATGACAAAGAGGTAGCGGTAATAAATTGGAGTACTTAAAAAGAGAGAGAGAGAGAGAGAGAGAGAGAGAGAAAAGCGGTTAAATTCAAATTTTGGAAAATTTGAAAGACAATTTTACCAAATATACCGAAAGCAAGAAGGGAAAATATCAATAAGGGTATAGTAGACATTTCAGTTATGCGGCCCCTTCCAGAATGACGATTCTACCCCTTTTTGGTCAATCAGATTCTAGCCGCGTACCATTACCATTTGTAATTTTAAAATTCTTAATATTTTATGACAATTCAACACTCTTCATGCCTTATTTTTTTTTTTTGAAGTACTCCACTATTCTTATTGGAATTTGTAATTTATACTCATTTCGTTTCTAAATTATTATTCTATTTGACTAGACACACCATTTAAGAAAAAATAATTGACTATATTATAACTATAAGTATAATGTGTTTCCTTTAATACCCTTGTGTATGTGGTCATAATTAAAATAAATAGTAAAAGTAAGAGTAAAGTGATAAGAACGTTTTTTCTAAAAAGGAATGTTCTGAAAAAAGACAATTATTTTGGAACTGACAACAAAAGAAATGAGGACAATTATTTGAAAACGGAAGGAGTATATTCGTTCGCTCCACGTGATGATGCATATAAATAGTACTCCCCCCGTTCCAATTAATCGTTCGCTTTGAATCGATACGTCTTTTAAGAAAAATAATTGAATGTATTATAAATAATGGTGTAATATGTGATTTCTTTTAATGCCCTTGAACTTATGGCTATAATTAAAATAAATATAAAAAGTAAGGGTAAACTGGTAAAAGTATTTTCATTAAAAGAAAAATTTTAAATATAACAATTAGAACAATGTATAGAACAATGTACAATACCTCAGTGTAGAAAATGGGGTGAAGAAAATAGATTTTAGGGTATGGTTAGCCTCCGCCTAATATATTAGGCCTCCATAAGTGAATGCGACAATCAAAGAGACACAATGTTTGGCCAACAAATCATGGAACATGGACCATATACGCATCCAAGTTTAAATATTAGGGTTAATGACATCATTGGTCCCTTGACTATGAGACATTTACAGTATTAGTCCCTTAACAATTTTTTGTCAAATTTAGGTCCTACGAGTATTAAATTTTTACAACGGCATTATTTTTTATGGACGTTGTTTGTTTGAAACCATTAAATCAGACATGTGCCTCCCAGTGTAGTTTCTCAAGGGCTAATTTGGTATTTCTCACCACCCCTATATTAATCAAACAATTTGGTATTGAAAGAAAAAAAGTGAAAGAAAAAAAGAAAAAAATCCCTCCCTCAGTCAATCTCTCTCTCTCAATGCAAACTTCTTCTTCCCAGATCCGCCAACATCCAGCCTCCATCCTTGCTAGCTCCGGCTTCTCTCTCCTCCATCTTCAATCCACATCAGTAGCAACCCCAATCGAGCCCTCCTCTCCATCTCCATCTCCAGTTCCATATCCCCCTTTTTCTGACCTGATTCCTAAAATCAAAAAAACTCCTATTAAGGTATAGAGACCCCAATTTCCTACTCCTATTTTATATTGTTTGATAATTATCACAAAATAGACTAATAGTAGTTTTTAGGATTAATATAGTTTTTAGTTCCTGAACTATTCACGAAATATGCGTTTGGTCCCACTATTTATTTATTTTATTCATTTGGTCCCTCAATTCGATTTTTTTGGCCAATTCCCCCATCTCACCGAACCGTTACACTTTTCATCCAATATTATTTCAAATACTAAAAATACCCTTACTAAAAAGTTTAATATGGGACCAAACGCATATGCGATTGGTCCCTGAACTATCCACGAAATATACGTTTAGTCCCTTATTAAATTTTTTAGTAAAGGCATTTTTAATATTTGAAATAATATTTGACGAAAAGTGTAACAGTAACGATGGGAGGGGGAATTGATCAAAAAAATCGAATTGAGAGACAAAATGAATTAAAAAAATTGGATCAAACTCATATTTTGTAGATAATTCAGGGACCAAAAAATATATTAATCTTAGTTTTTACATGTTTTAGGGACAATGGTTCTAAAGAAACAAATATAGAACAAAATGAAGAAAAGCAAAAAAAGAAAGAAATCAAGAAAAGTAGAAAGAAGAAAAAAGAAAAAAGAAAAGAATAAGAAAGCAAAAAAAAAAAAAAAGAAAGGAAGAAGCCCCCTCTCCCATCACCATTATTTTCCAAATTCATAATTTAAAACCCATCTAGTCAACCTCCCATAATAACTCCCTCACATCACACGACACCTTCATCCCTCTCCATCAACTATTGTCCACTCTCTCATTATTTCTCCCTAGAGCTGTCAAATAGGGCAAAAGCCCGCGGGCATGCCCGCCCCGTCACCCATTAGGGACGGGTTGAGCTGATGTATTAGATACCCGTTTAGAAAATGAGCTTTTCGGGCATTGTCCGTGCGGGCTACGGGCTTTGTGGGGCGGGACGGGGCCGGGGGCGGGCTGCCTATACTTTCTCACTTATTAAATCTTATAATTAAAATTTTGAATGGCCAAGCCCATTCTCCGTCTAAATTAGGCTAGGTTAGGTACTTAGTAGTTAGGTTACTCATTAGTCATTCCATTGAATTGTGGTTGTGGGCAAAAGTCAAATATCACAATCACAGGCTCTCAAAAATATCACAGATTCACAGGCAGTTGGCGTCTTCGACTGCGTCCATAGTTACTCACTTACTCCTTCGTCTTCGACTGCGGCAGCCGCAGCGGCGCCTCTCTTTCTCTCTCTCTCTCTCTCTCTGGTCTGAGAGTCTTGCTCTCATCGTCTCACACCTCTCTCACCTCTGTCGATCATCTCCCGTCAACTCCATAGCCGTCGGTTCTCTTCTCTCTATCTCTCTCTCTTCGGCGAATCTCCATCTCCAACGCCGTCCTACCTCCTGCCTGTTCTTCATCTCCCAAATCCGGCCCAGATTAGTTCCCGTCGCCCCAACCCGAGCCCTAGCAGCACTCTCTAGTCTCTACAGGCCGGTAACCTCTGAGTTGCTGTTGTTGGCGAATGGCGATGGCGATGGCTATTGCATTTTCTCAGTTGATTTTCTTCTCAAAAATTCAAAATCCTCTTATGGACAGCCTTTAGTTTCAATCTGGATTCTGGGGCCGTATATACATTTTGTTGATATGTTGCTCCCCCGCTGGGTTATTTGGATTTTGTAAACAGGAATATGTCGTCAGACTCGGCAGATTCAGAATAAGGCTTCTTACGCAATGAAACTGTTTGATTTAATTCCAAATTTTGCTCTTAACTCATAAATTTCACGTATCATCTATCTATCTATTGTATATTGGTATATTGATAGTATATGTATTATGTATATTGATATAATTGGTGGTATGTGTATATTGGTGGTATGATTGCACTGGAATATGAATTTTCCACTGGAGTATGAATTTTTTGCCTAAAACCCAAAAGCCCGCGGGCTTGCCTGTTTGCCTACGCAGGCAGGGGTTTCGGGCTATGTTTGCAGCCGGGCAAACCCGTCCCCGCCGTTTGCTCTATTTCTCCCTATTCCCTCCATTATCTATGGTTTGATTCGATCAAACTAAAACTCAAACACCATCATTAAAAACTAATAATATAATTTATTTAATACTCATTTAATTTAAAATTATTTTTTTTCTAATTAGTTTTATACTCATACATTAAACACACGGACATATACAATTTTCAATCACCCATTTCTTTATCCAACGACAATCCTATGGCTACGGAAATCTGAGATCCATTCACTTCTTTATACTCATTTAATTTGTAATCAAGTAAAATAAAAACGACAAACAAAACTAAAAGAAGAAGAGATTACTTCAATAAATAGTCAAATATCATTTGATTAAATTTTTATTATCTAATTTCAATTTAATTAAAATTACATCATTTGATTAAAAATTATTATGAAAATAACGAAAAAAATATGTGTCAATTAATTTACAGTAATAAAATAAATAAATTCGAATACAAACAAATTACAAAAATTAAGTAAATAATTAAAATGTAAATACAAAAAAAAGAGTATCGTGGTTTATCGAATTTTAGTAGCGATACATCGATTTGGATTAAAGATGCAATAATTTAGAATCATGATGCATCACTATGAATTATAAATGGATCAGTTTGAATTGTGAGGCATCAATTTAAAGTTGCGATGCACTACTATGGAATGGGAATGACAATTACACAATTTTGAATCATTCATTGCAATGTATGATACAAAAATCATGAATCGCGATACGCATAATTATACATCAAAATCATGCATAACAATACATAAACTAATGCTTATCGCAAGCTTGTCAGGTCATTAAGGGTACAGTCTTCCTTTTGCATCAAAAATATTTTTTTTTCCAATTAAAAAAACATAGTGTACATCAGTTGAAAACATTTCAAAAAGACCGGCGCAAATGTCACCTTATTCTATTCTAACCTCTAAAAGGCTAAAATATAAATGGGTCTGTGTTCATAACCCAACATATATTAATAGAATGACTAAATTTATACTACACAAATTCAATTGATGATAAACAATTGAAAATTGACTCAAATAATTATATTTGTAATGATTTAAGCTTGTCTAGTGCTCATTTCAATATCAATAATCAATAACAATTAAAAAGAAAAAAAATAATCTACTGGCTTGTTTACTTCGCTCAACTCACCAATAATAAAATGATGTCATTTTAGAGAGAGAGAGAGAGTGTGTGTGTGTGTGCGTGTGCGTGTATATATACATATATATACTTTATATTTATTCCGTCAGCCTTACCCTTTCACCGAAGAAAAAAACAAACTATTAGTCCACCTTATTTTTGCCCTGGAACCAATTCCCTTTTTAATTTTTCTTCTTCACTCCTGTTACTTATTATCCCTCTATAAAATTTCTTGCGCAAGATCATCCATGACTTTTCTAAAGGTCATTTGTCAGTAGTGGAAGACTAATGGTTGTATGTATAAAAGGTTGTGTTTGTAAGACAGAGCAATGAATGTAGTGGTTCTAGTTGCTAGGTGTTGGTTTCAAAGAGTTATAATTATTTGAATTTGTATTATTTAATTATAGGATTTACTAAATGTTTGTTATAAATCGAGGTTACTATTTTAGGAATGCAAATTTTAACGGGATTGAACTATTTTTAGACTACCTAGACTTTATATATATATATATTGCACAAAATCTAACACATTTACATAACCCACCTTCTTTATCTCCATTAATTAAATATTTTTACAGAAAAATGGCTAAAAATTTAAAAACAATCATAATTTTTTTTCTAATAACCATTTGAAACAAACCAAATCTCTATTTACATGTAACAATGTGTTCTTTAATTCAAGAAAAAAAACAATAGTTTTTTGGTTGAAAATTGATCAAAAAAAGTAATAAGGAAAAATAAAATAATGTCCACCACAATAATGACCACATGGAAAGGGGAAGGAGGCAGCAAGGCTCCGGATGATAAGTTCATACGGGTGATACTTTTTTCTTCATATATAAGAACTAGTTATAAAAAATACTTGCGAATAATGAATTCACGAACTATAGTCATCAAACATGAATTTATCAAAAACAAAACTACTTCAAAGTGTTTATCTATATCTAACTATTCGAGGAGAGAAAGGAAGATAAAATTCTCTATATCTAAGGAGGGGAAGAAGATATATATCGGTAAACATCCCTCCATAAGCATTTCTTCTCTCATTGTCTCACCAAGAGATATCCAAAATAAATGATAAGTAAATGAAACATATATGAGAGACTAAAGACTCACCAATCTCCCTTTAGATATCATTTAGTCTAGATGCATAAAAATATCAAAACTGGAAAAAGCTAAAAGTGACTTTTGAGTTAATTCGAATGCATGTTGCGAAATATTTCGCATCAAAGTGCGCTGCTGGAAATCTTTAACTTTAGCATTTGACAGCAACTTTCTACCCACAAAAATAACCAAAATCTACCCACGAACAGTGCTAGAATTTCAACTTCTCTTTTTCCCATTAATTTACCAAAAAAACCTCAGTTGGTCTTGCTTTTTAACTTTCCATAACCCCAAAACAACTCACTCCCTCCCTTAGCGTACTTTCTCAATTCCTCTCTCATTTTCTGAAATCAAAGATTACAAAGCCTCTGGTGACATTAGTCACTTTGTCGATGACAATGGAGTTCCACAGAGTGATCGACGGTGGCGAACTCTTTGACAGCTTCATCCATCCTCATCAGAGAGAGAAAGCAACCAGAAAATTACTTTTGGGGAATGGAAAATTACTTTTTTTGAGTGATTCTATCCTCAGAGATTCCTTGAGGAGAGATGATTTTCTTGCTACCGTAAATCTTTGATTATCTGTTTAATGGGTAAATAAAATCTGGGTTAAAAAATATAATATGGGTTTTCCGCAGTTAAGTTTTCTAATTTTTAATCGGAAATTGAGATGAATTTTTGTTGTTTAACTATCCCGGATTGAAACAAGTTTTGGGCTTTTGGTCGTTTAACTAAGGGCAAATGTCAAGTGCGTGCAATTTTAGAAATATGTTTTCATCTAGGTCCATCAATTTTTTGGACATTTCATATACCTTCAAATTCGTTGCCAAATGACAAAAATGTCATTAATGAAACAAAATCCAATAATGTTTATGCCTACAGTTTTTTCAATACAAAAAAAATAAAATTCAATAATGCTGATGCCAAGGACATGCATCAGAACCAGACATCAGGTTGCTGCCAAATCTAAACATCAGGTTGCTGCCAAATCTAGACATCAGGTTGCTGATGCGAAACCCAGGCATCAGGTTGCTACTATAAATTATAACAAATACAGAGCCTATTAACACATAAAAAGAGACAAAAACAAGTCATAAAGCTGAATATGAAGAGAGAACATGAGTCTGAAGTGCAAGAGGTCATTGAAAAAAAAATTCATAAAGGGGAAATATTTGAATGAAAGACGATCTGTTTTGCCACTCACGAAGGGTAAGGAGTTTGATGTATTAAGGAAAAAGATCCCTGAAGTCATCCTGAAATTGGATGATATCCTTATGGAAAGTGAAAAATAACCAACATTTCAGGGCAATGCTGGTACTCTTGGCAGTGTGTAGGATATGTTTGACAGCCTTCTTGCTGAAAATCTTCCACTTAGAGATTCACTTATGGAGAAGACACACGAAGTGAAGCATTTGTAATCACAAGTTTCAGATATTTTTGGAAAAATGTTGATGAAGATGATAGATCTAGAGATGAATATGATAGATTTTTTTGCAAACTTAAAACACCCACGTACCTTGGCTGATAGATCTTAAGGATTTGTGCTCATTGCGAGTTGAGTATTGATTTTGTTGGAAAAATTATGTTTAAAGAATGAAATTGTGCATTTTGTGGCACATATTTCTTCACGTATCATTTATACAATGACAAGGGTAATTGGAGAATCGTGTTCTACTCCGTGACAACATCGAAATCATATATTTATTTGTCCAATTTAGTGTTTAGATGAATAAGTTATGATTGATTAAAGTGTGGTTATTGGAAGTGGGTTTATCTCACTTTGAGAAATAAATAAAAACTTGAGTAGTTTATAGAATAGAGGCTCTCTCGCGCGCACGCCTGCACAGGGGGTGCAAATCATGGTCCAATTTAGCCTTCGGGTATCGCACTCATGTGCAAGCGCGTCCCACAGACACAAATGTCAGACCAAATTTGTCTGTTCAAACCAACCTACGTTTTATTAATTATTCTTTTGTTTTTGTAACTCAACATTTATAACAGACTTTATGGACTGTTATTTCCAGCTTTAATGAGAGATATTATTTACCTATTGATGATTGATTTATTTCATCATCAATGTGGTCTTTAATCAGTCTCGATTTTCTCCTATATAAGGATATTACATCCACAATTGAAAAAGACAGTTTACGAAATCTCCTTTTTTCCTCTTCAAATCATTGAGCAGATTTCTTTGGCCTCCTGCTTTCTTTTTGCTGATAGAGTCAGGCACAGATTCATTTCGCCGGAAACCTTTACACTAAAGGTCTCTCCAGTGTCTCTGTTGTATCCTGGGAGATAGACGTCCATTAGAGCTTCCAAGAACGTACGGGAAGGGACAAATCTGTTTTAAGGAAACTGTGTGCACACAGGCCTCGGACCAGTAGACATCGTTCTGCACTGCAGTCCAACCAAGCTACCAGCAGACTTTATAAAACCTCACCAGCAGACTTCGCTAGCCCACCAGCAGACTTGATGTATGCCTGCAGACTTAGAATACAAAGCAATAATTTTTTCAATTGTTTACAATTCTGTAATTTGTTTTTATTACTATTTTCCCTGTATTATTTCTAACAATCTTAAAACAGATTCGTCCTGTTATCTTGTATAACAGTAGTCCTTTCAAAAGGGAAAAACAAACTTTTACAAAAATACAGAATTATGTATTATGACTTTGTTCATATTTCAGATATGACAACTGAATTGAATACCCAAGCTACCGGAAAGGAACTTAGCGTGACCTAGAACCCAACGACCTCTAACGCTAATGTGACTCAGATTGTGGCCAATCCAACTATGTCGGTGCATCATAGCGAGAAACCGGAGAAGTTTAGTGGCTTGAATTTTAAGCGTTGGCAGCAGAAGATGCTGTTCTACTTGACCACCCTGAACTTAGCGAGGTGTCTGAAAGAAGATCCTCCAACGGTGGGTGAGAATCAGAAAGATGTCCAAGCTACTATTGCTGTGGACGGATGGAATCATTCAGATTTCCTTTGTTGAAACTACGTATTTAATGGGTTGACAGACTCATTGTACAAAGTTTACCTTAATAAGGTTGTGGACATCGTTGGACCACAAGTATACATCCGAGGATGCTGGAGCCAAAAAGTTTATTGTTGGCCGCTTCCTGGATTATAAAATGGTGGATTCCAAGACTGTCTATAGTCAAGTGCAAGAATTACAAGTGATTTTTCACGAAATTCAAGCTGAAGGGATGGTTGTAAGTGAAACCTTCCAAGTGGTTGCAATTATTGAGAAATTGCCTCCAGCTTGGATAGATTTCAAGAGCTATCTGAAACATAAGCGAAATGAGATGAATGTGGAACATCTGGTTGTCAGACTTCGTATTGAAGAGGACAACATGGATTCTGATAAGAAGACATTCGTTCTTGTGGCTTCTAAAGAAAATATGGTAGAGCATGGCCAAAGCTCAAAAGGCAAAGGCAAGGCTGCTGCTAGAAAAAGGATCAGTTTGGGACCTAAGGGAGGAATCTCTATGAAGAGATTTTCTGGAAAGTGCTATAACTGTGGTGGCACGGGTCACAAGGCTACAACTTGCAGAAAGCCAAGTAGAGATCGTGAAGCAAACATGGTGGATGACATCTCTCAAGATGTATCGGACCTGAGCCTTGCTGCAGTTGTCACTGAAGTGAACTTGGTGGGTTCAAACCCCAATCAACAGTGGATCAACACTGGTGCCAGTAGGCATGTATGCTCCAACAGAAAAATGTTCAGTACCTTTGAAGCAACTGAAAATGGCGAGAAGGTTTTCATGGGAAACTCTGCCACTTCTGAAGTTAAAGGTCAAGGCAAAGTGGTGCTGAAAATGACGTCCGGGAAGGAACTAACTCTCAATAATATACTGTATGTACCAGATATCTGGAAGAACATAGTCTCCGGAACTCTGCTGGTGAAGCATGGATTCCGTATTGTTTTTGAGTCACATGTAGTTGTGGGTTCCCGGGACTGTGCACCCGTGCCCCGCGCGCCCTTGGATAGGGGTGCGCGTACGTGCGGATACGGGACACCACTGCTCTTATTTCATCCTCCTTTTTTTAGGGGAAGACAAAATTAAAAGTACGAGAGGAGTGCTGTCTAAGGTAGCGCGTTGGAATGTGCCTCGGTTGCCTTTAGTGGATTTTTGATCCAATATGGGAACTTTTGGGTTTCCAGCATCAAGTTATCCCTTGTTTAGGGGATACCAGGATATGAGAATGCATCACCCTTTCATTCTCATTCTCCCTTTTTAGGGGAAAACAGAAAAGTGCAAAAAAGGATGTTGCGACGCCCCCACTATGGATTTTATAAAAATAGCCTTATGGCCTATTTCGGATCACTATGGGAGCTTTGGGTTTCCCGCATCAAGTTATCCCTTGTTTAGGGGATACCAAGATATGGGAATACATCACCCTTCTATTCCCATTCTCCATTTTTTAAGGAAAAACGGAAAAGTGCAAGGAAGGAGTGTTGCGAGGCCCCACTGGATCCAAAATGCTTTTAGAGTCGCCATCTTTATTTTAAGGCAAAATAAAGCAAAACCAGAAAAAGAAAAGAAAAACAAGAGATTGAAAACGGGTTCAGAGGCTAAGTTACGAGTTAGGAAGGTGCTAGGCACCCAACTCGCCCTTTCGATCTCAAAAATGGTTTTTGGCTAAATTATGTTTTTTGTTATATTTATCTAGCAAATAAATAAAGCATTTAAAGACAGAAAAATAAAAGCAAATACATCAGTGGCTACATTATTTATGGACTTGCAGCCATTTCCTTACAATAATTACAAATATATTTAAAAATATTTGGCCATTATAACGACTATTTTACATAATATTTTCTAACTAAATCCGAGCAGCACAACGGCTTATATTTGCTACATTGGGCCGGATTTTAAATAACAACTTTTATAAAAATAATGCCCTTAAAGGCTATTACCTTTTAGAGCGGAGTGTGCTCGCTCTGTCCTTCTCGGGAGAGGGAGGCTTTTATGCTGCTGCTGCTGTGATTTGGGCAGAGTGATGGCTTATTTTTGGTGGTTTTTGGCTCGCTCACTCGGGCAGAATGACGGCTTAGTTTTGTTGGTTTTGGCCTTTTTGGTTGGGCGGAATAACGACTTATTTAGGGTGATTTCAGCCTATTTACTCGGAGCAGAGTAACGGCTTACTTTATGGTTTTTGGGCCAGGGAAATAAGGTGGATACCTAACTAAAGGGCTAGGGATCACTTTTAACCGGTGGGTTTTTGGTTTGGAGGAGTTTTGGACGGGGTTTCAAGGCTTTGGTGGGCTAAACACTCCCTATCTCACTTCTCTCGCTAAACTCGGCATTGGGACGACGCATAGATTTTTCTTCAGCGTTTCTTTTCGATCAATTCTCTCTTTTCTGAATTGAGCCCAGCACTCCTATTTATAGCTGGACGAAGGGGCTCATCGGGGATTAAAAAATCCCTCAGCGCGTATCAATTCTTTGTACACCGACCTTCGTTGCTTGTACAATGCGTTAAGTCTTAGAGGAACTGTAGCTTGCATGGCGCGGACATCACCCTTGCTTGGCGCGACGCCAGATCCACCTTTTGGCCGCGCCAAGGTCCTATTACAGTTCCAATTTTGGCACTTTCACCCCTCGCATTTTACTGTTTTGCGCATCCTGCTTTGTCTTTCGCATTTTTGACTCATGTAACTTGACATTTGTTAAGTTTAAGCAGTTCTTGATATCACATGTCAGAGTCACATATCAAGGATACGAAATTGGGGTGTCTACAGTAGTAACTCTGTCCAAGAGTGGAAAGTTTGTTGGAAAATATTATGTAACCGATGGGCTGTTTAAGCTCAGTGTAATGGTTGTTAAACCAACAAGCAATAATAATAAGAATAAGTCTTTTGTTTATTTGCTTGAGTCTCCCTATGTGTGGCATGATAGACTAGGATATGTTAATTATGGAACCCTTCGTAGGTTAATTAACATGAATTACATACCCAAATTCTAAATTGATTCCAAACACAAGTGTGAAACTTGTGTAGAGGCAAAGTTAACAAGGACATCATTTCATACTATTGAAAGAAATAGTGAACCACTTGGGTTAATTCACACTGATGTGTGTAATTTTAAATCAACACTGTCACGAGGTGGAAATAAGTACTTCATTACTTTTGTTGATGATAGCACTAGGTTTTGCTATGTGTATCTTCTCAAAAGTAAAGAAGAAGCCATAGAGAAGTTTATTCTCTATAAAACTGAGGTTGAGAATCAACTCAACAGAAATGTTAAGATGCTAAGAAGTGATCGTGAAGGTGAATATGAATCACCATTTGCTGCATATTGTGTTGAGCATGGTATAATCCACGAGACAATAGGACCTTATGCACCTCAACAGAATGGCATTGTTGAACGCAAAAATCGAACTTTTAAAGAGATGATGAATGTCATGTTATTAAGTTTTGGATTACCATAGAACATGTGGGGAGAAGTTGTGCTGTCAACTAATTATCTTTTAAATAAGGTACCTCGCAAGAAGCTAGACAAAAGCCCTTACGAGATGTGGCATGGAAGAGTTCCATCCTACAAATTCTTGTGAGTGTGGGGGTGTCTTGCAAAGGTTGATGTTCCATTACCTAAAAAGGTGAAAGTATATTCATTGGTTATGCACATAACAATAGTGCTTATCGATTTCTTGTGCATGATTCTAGAATTGTATACATACACAAAAATACGATAATGGAATCAAGAAATGCCTCATTCTTTGAAAATGTATTTCCATGCACACTAAGTAGTGTGTCTAGCTCATCTGTACAAATACATGATTCAATAGAAGAAGAGCATGAAGAAAATGAGGTAGAAAAGGTAAAACTTAGACGCATCAAGAGAGCTAGGGTAGAAAAATCCTTTCGACAAGATTTTCTAACCAACATGCTGGAAAGTGAACCTCAAAGCTATAAAGAAGTAGTGAGTTCTTCTGAAGGACCTCTCTCGAAAGAGGCTATCAAGAGTAAAATTGATTACATCCTTCAAAATCACACTTGGGAATTAGTGGATCTTCCTCAGGGAAGTAAACCACTAGGTTATAAGTGGATTTTCAAAAAGAAGATGAAAACAGATGGATCAATTGATAAGTATAAGGCCAAACTCGTAATAAAAGGTTACAGGCAACGTGAATGTCTTGATTACTTTGACACTTATTATTTAGTTACGAGAATAACATCAATAAGGATAGTGCTTGCAATTACGACATTGCGGAATCTTGAAGTACATCAAATGGATGTAAAGACTGCCTTTCTAAATGGTGATTTACATGGAACAACCAGAAGGGTTTTCTGCTCCAGGGAAAGAAAACAAAGTGTGTAAGTTGGTTAAGTCTTTGTATGGCTTAAAACAAGCCCCAAAACAATGGCATGAGAAATTTGATAATGCCATGTTGGGTTGTGGATTTAAGATCAATGAGTGTGATAAATATGTTTATGTAAAGGACACTGAAAATTGCTATGTCATTTTATGTCTTTATGTAGACAACATGCTTATCATTGGAAGCAATGATAATATGATTAAATCTACAAAAGACATGTCAAACTCTAAATTTGACATGAAAGATATAGGGTTAGCTGATGCTATCCTTGGAGTTAAAATTTCTAGAATTTCAAGTGCACTTACTTTAAGTCAGTCACACTATGTGGATAAAATTCTAGAGAAGTTTAGCAATGATGACATTGCAATAGCTAGAACTCCTATCGATACTAGTCTACATCTATCAAAGAATAGAAGTGAGACTGTATCTCAGATAGAATTCTCAAGAGTCATAGGAAGTCTGATGTACTTAATAAGTTGTACAAGGCCATACATTGCCTATGTAGTGAGTAAACTAAGTAGATATATGAGTAATTCTGAGACTGATCACTGGAAAGAGATAGACAGAGTACTAGGGTACTTGAGATATACTCGTGATTATGGACTGCACTATACAAGAGATCCACCATTGATCTAAGGATACTGTGATGCAAATTGGATCTCAGATATTAAAGAATTAAGGTCTACTAGTGGATTTGTATTCACTCTGGCAGGTGCAGCCATATCATGGAAATCTTCTAAGCAGTCTGTCATAGTTAGATCCATGATGGAGTATGAGTTTATAGCCCGAGACAAAAGTGGTGAAGAGGCTGAATGGCTACGTCATTTCTTAGAAGATATCCCCAAATGGACAAAACACGTGCCTACAATATGCATACATTGCGATAGTCAATCGGTAATTGGCAGGGCACAGAGTAATATGTGTTGTTTCATATTATATCTTGATTTTCATTTGTTCATTCATTACATTAGGTTCTATACTTAGTGGCTAAATGGGATGCATACCAGTTAGCGTGGCAACTGTGTATAGAACTTTGCCTTAGAATAGTTTTTCTTAGAATAGTTTTTTCGGTTTCGTGGAAGACTTTGGTGAAGGCTACGCCAGAACTTCAAGCGACCCAGTGGCCAGACCTTGTCTACACTCGGACAGCATGATGTGTCCATCTCTTCCAGACTTCAAGCTTAAGTGGATTATTTACTTCAAGCCTAAATCAGTTTGAATTTGAATTAAATCCATCCCCAAATCAACGCTGACTTCTCAGACACGTCCCTCCAGCTTTTCCAAAAAAGCATGAAGACTTTCGCCGACTGAAAAGTGACAGAGCAGGTGCACAGACTAACACATACAGACTGTATCAACTACTGCAGGTCTGCAACTCTGACTATCGCCTACCTGCTAGTTGCTTTAACAACTCTTCACCATTCCCTGCTCAGTATCAGTTGAAGAAGAAGTCAACCAACACCTCCAGGCATTTAATGCATTCAACCTAATAGAGTTGTTACTCACTTTGTCTACTCCAACGATTTCAAGAATGCCCAAGCTATAAATACTGTCATTAAAGACTGAAGAACACAATGCTCTGAAACTATCTAACAACATCAAGCTTTATACTCAATGAATTCAAGAGATCATTAACTGATCAACGAAGTCCTCAACAACAACAAGAAGATCTGCATTAACTGTTAATCATTTGCTTCTTATTGTTGTGAACTCTTTACTATTCTTCTACACATTGAATATTATGTTTTGTGCAGATATTCAATTTCCCCAACTCCAAACACAAGTCAAATATTTTGTACACGATCCATTGGATATTTCTATAATAGAACTAGTGGAAAATATAGTGCACATTTAAATCCAAGGTTGACTGCCTTGGTGGTGGACGTAGCACTCCTTATAGTGCGAACCATCTCAAAATATTTGTGTTCCTTACTATCTTATATTGTCTTTCATTTCCTTAACTTATTCCTTCACCAGCAAACTTTAGTAAACAACTAAGTCTACCAGTAGTGCTTCACCGGCAGACTTGAACTATCTTCCAATCAAGACTTCCGCTACTTCAATCTTTTTAATAGATTGCAAGTACTTGATATAGGAACTATTGCGAAAAGTTTTAAGTGTGTAATAACTATTTAATCCCCCCCCCCTTATAGCTTATTATTGTGCCCTTTGGGACTAACAATTCGTATCAGAGCATAACTTTTCGAAAACTAGTTTTTCCAAGATTAATCTCTTGAGAGATACGATCCAATGGCACAAACACATTACATGCTACCTACGTCAAATGCGAACCACGTCCCAATATTGGACGAAGGCCATTTCGATGTATGAAAGGATAAGATATGCGTTTTATGAATTCTATTGACAACAGGTTATGGAAGTGCGTGCTAGAAGGACATCATATACCAATGAAGCCAAACCTTCTGGCAACTGTTGGTCGAAATCCTCTCGAAGTACCAAAATAAGAATCAGAATGGACTAAGGACGAAAGAAAGCTAGTGGAGCTAGATAGTATAGCCATCAACATCATAACAAGCTCACTAGACACCAGTACTTACCAACAAGTGATCTGGTGTACTACTGCCAAAGAAATGTGGGAAGCTCTTGTTGAATACTTGGAAGGAGAGCAAGATACAAGAGTCAACATGAAGTACACCTTCTTTCAACAATTCGACTCCTTCAAAAAGGATCCCAAGGAAACGTTGAGACAAGCATAGGATCGCTTCAGAGAGGTAATAAATAGTTGTTTTTCTCTCGGTAAAACTTATGACAATAAAGAAATGAACATGAGATTTCTAGGCTCTCTAGGTAGTTTATGGCATGTTAAGACTACCGCCATGAAAGAATCTAAGAACTTGAATGAAATGACTCTCCGTAATCTTTATGCAAGTTTAAAGGTTTACGAGCTCGAAGTTAATCAAGCTCTTGAGCAGGACAAGCAGTTCAGAACTCTGTCCTTGCTAGCCATGGTACAAGAAGCAACCCCAGTTGAAGAAAGGCCCTCTACTTTCTCCAATGAAAATGATTTTCTTTCAGACGAATAATTCGCTATGTTTGTAAAACGTTTTAAAAAATTTGCAAAATATGATAGGAAGGACACACACCAGCCTTTTAGAAAATCTGCTAAAAGCCCATCTAACAATAAGCTAGTGTGTTATAACTGTAGAAAACCTGGTCATTTTGCATCTAAATGTCCAAAGCCAAAATTCGAAGCATACCGAAAGTCTCCTTATAAGAATTTTCAAAAACAAAAAGGTATGTTGGCTGAAGACATTGAAGAGAAACAGGTTGCTACATGGTTTGAGACAGATTCATAAGAGGATGAGGACGATTGTGAGCAAGCCAATATATGCTTAGTAGCTCATGAATCAAGTCCCACCTATGACTCTGAACATGAAGTCGAAATCTCACCTATTCCCTTCGTAAAAGGTGAGATCAACTGTGAAAACATCAGTAAGGAAGAACTGCTCAAGGATAATCAAGAAATGCTTGAGGAGTTCAACTCTTTCAGAGTAGCCTATGTAAAACTCGCAAAGAACTATGAAAAGCTTGCTGCTAAGAAATCTCTGATGGTAGCTGAGATTCAAACTCTCAATAGTTGTCAACAGGAGAGTATCAAGATAAAAGGAGAAAACAAATTCTGTGTGACAAAGTTGATTTCCTAGTTGAGCACATTAAAGAGCTAGACCTGGAGAAAATTGCCTTGCAAAAGACAATTGACTCCTGGAACAGCTCTAAGAAAACCTTTGAAGGAATCCTCTCTAGTCAAAAGCCAAGTGGAGATAAATCAGGCTTAGGCTATAATGATGAGCCCATCATTGCATGCTCTTCTATCACAGAGAAAGGTGAATCCTCTAAGACTGCTGATGATGCTTCCTTCTCCAAACAGATCTTCTGGAACAAGGGTAAAAATGGACTTGGCTATACAAGTGTACCATATGTTTACCCTAAGGCTCACAAAGGGAAAGTCAAAGAAGCTGCTTCTAATGAGAATCTTGTAAAAGGAACGGTAGAGAAATCAAAGTCTGCCGACAGCAACTCTGCTAAAGCAAAGTCTGCTGGCGATAGACCTACGAAATCTCTACTACTACCTGTCAAGTTTGTCTATGAAATGGCTAAGGCACCCAAGTTAATTGACAATAAACTTAAAGGAATTCTGTCGAATCCTCCTAATTCAATTAACAACAAACCATCCAAGGCTAAGTCTGCTGGTAATAGATCAAGGAAGATTTAACAGAAACTAATTAAGCCTACTGTCAACATGCTAGCTAAAACCAAGACTGCTGTTGGGAAGAAGGAAAGTCACAAGCACTCTATAGTAAAAGCTGATCACCGTCCTCCATGGAACTTTCATCTATGTCATTCTTGCAATTGTTTAGGCCATTTGACCCCAGAATGCCTTCTAAGGTTCACACCAAAATCTGAGAGACCTAGTTCTCTCAAGGTTATGCAGGTATGGGTCCCAAGAGGTTGCTAATCCTCAGGACCCAAAAGAAAATAAAGGAGACCTTGTTCCTTTGACTTTTTCAGGTCTGCTTCATGGCTATAGATTCAGATGATAAGGACATCTGGTACCTTGTCAGTGGCTGTTCAAGGCACATGATAGGGAACAGAAGTCTACTCTCAGATATAGCTTAAGCTAAAGGTCCTATGGTGATTTTCGGTGACAACGCAAGAGGGAAAACGATTGGGTATGGCTCAATCACTAGAGGAAGTCTCTCCATCAGCAAAGTTTCTCTAGTGAATAACTTAAAGCATAATCTTCTGGGCATATCCCAATTCTGTGACAAAGGTCTCATCTGCCAATTCTCCTCCAACCAATGTCTCATCAAAGATCGTGAATCCTGCTCAACATTACTAAACGTCAATAGACAAGGAAACGTCTATGTCGTGGACGTAAACCTTCTAGGGAGATCCTCCAGCCTTTGCCTAGTTGCTAACAACATTCGTGACAACAGTTGGCTTTGGCACAATCGTCTCAGTCACCTTAACTTCAAGTACTTCTCCAAGCTCTCCAAAGATGGGCTTGTTAAAAGTCTACCTACGGTGACTGCCGACCATGACAGAAGTTGCAAAGCTTGCCAATAAGGGAAACTTTCCAAGTCTTCCTTCAAGAGCTAGTCAGTTATGTCAACCTCCAGACCTCTTCAACTTCTGCACATGGATCTCTTTGGACCAATCACTACAGTCAGTATCTCCGGAGACAAGTATACACTTGTAATAGTTGATGACTACTCTAGATTCACATGGATCGAAACAATGACTTCAAAAGATGATGCATTTGATCTAGTCATCGCTTTTTTCAGAAGACTTCAAACCTCAAAAGCTTGAAGACATAAGTGACATCAGATCAGACAACGACACCGAATTCAAAAACAACGGTGTTGAAAGATATTGTGATGACCACGGGATCGGCCACAACTTCTCGCAGAAGCTAGACTTCTGAAATACTTCTGGGCAGAAGCTGTCAACTCTGCCTGCTTTACCCAGAATCGATCCCTGGTAAACAAATTTCATAATAAAACTCCATATGAAATATGGAGAGGAAGAGCCCCAAATATATGGTTTTTCAAAATCTTCGGTTGTAAATGTTTTATTCTATATAATGGAAAAGAATATAGAGCCAAATTTGATTCAAAATAAGACGAAGGAATTTTTCTTGGCTATTCCAATCATTCAAAAGCATTTCGCATATTTAACAAAACTTCTCTAAAAATCTAGAATCTGTGCATGTTACTTTTGATGAATATGATTTATTAGAGCCTCGAAAGACTCCAAATGTTGCTGATGATTCTGATGATGTTGAGACAGGTACAAATAAAGCTTCTACTTCTACTTCACCTCAGAATCCTCCAACTACAGACTCATCTAGTTCTGCTAATCCAGCACTAGCAGACTTCAACTCTGCTGGTACCTCCTCCAACCCTTCTGTTGACCATGAACTCATCTCTTCTGTTCTACCCCCAAACACCTTTGCAGATTACTCACCCTTCTTGTTCACCAGAAAATAAAGGTCTCGAAGATTCTATCTCTTCTAAACCTGATTTTGGTGAATCACCTTCTCTACCTTCTCCAGATTCTTTAAGGGAAGAACTCACCAGAAGTGATCTTCCTCCAACTGTTATTGAAACAAGAGATCACCCCATCTCTCAAATCATTGGTGATCTCAACTCAGGAGTTCGTACGAGAAGTAATGTTCGAAATGAGACTATGTTTGCCTTCGCATTCGTGTCAGAAATCGAACCAAAGAAGATTGATGAAGTTATCAAAGACCATTACTAGATTGAAGCTATGCAAGAGGAGCTGAACCAGTTTGAAAGATGCAAAGTGTGGATCTTAGTTCAAAGACCTACTGGCCATCCAGTCATAGGCACCAAGTGGGTATTCAGGAACAAGAGAGATGAAGATGGAAATGTCACCAGAAACAAAGCTAGACTGGTTGCTCAAGGCTACCGACTGGAAGAATGAATTGACTTCAACGAAACATTTGCTCTTGTTGCCAAATTAGAGGCAATCAAACTCTTTCTAGCCTATGTTTCGTTCATGGACTTCAAAGTATATCCGATGGATGTAAAGAGTGCCTTTCTCAATGGTGATCTTCAAGAAATGGTATATGTTGAACAGCCTCCAGGTTTTGTCATCCAAGACAAACATGATCAAGTGTACCGACTCAAGAAAGCACTCTATGGCCTCAAACAAGCTCCCAGAGCTTGGTACGAAACTCTATCCAAGTTTTTAATTGAACAAGGATTCGTGAGAGGAAGAATAAACACAACTCTGTTCATCCTCAAGCACAAAGGTCATTCTCTTTTGGTACAAATCTACGTGGACGACATCATCTTTGGATCTACAAACCAAAGCTTGTGGAAGAGATTCGAGAAGCTGATGCAAAGCAAGTTCGAGATGAGCATGATGGGAGAGCTCACCTACTTTCTAGGACTTCAAATTTAATAGACTTCAGACGGGATCTTCATCAGGAAAACCAAATATGCAAAGGAACTTATCAAGAAATTTGGTCTTGACTCAGCTAAAGGATTCAAGACTCCAATGTCTACCGACTGCCATCTGGACAAAGATGAGAAGGAAAAGCAACAGAACGTGACCAAATATCGAGGAATCATAGGTTCACTTCTTTACCTTACTGCCAGTAGACCTGATATAATGTTTGATGTTTGTATTTGTGCTACAACATCAAGATTGCAAATTATCACATTATGTGTGACAACACTTCTGCAATTTTAGTCTCAAAGAATCCAGTGATGCATTCAAAGACAAAGCACATTGATATTCGTTATCATTTCCTCAAGGATCATGTGGAAAAAGGTAACATCAGTTTGGAATACGTTCCAACTGAGCATCAATTGGCTGATATTCTCACCAAGCCACTGGATGCTACCAGGTTTGCTTATTTAAGGAGAAATCTTGGTATGATTGATCCTACAGTTTAAAGTTTATTTTTAAAGTTTACAAGCTTTCTTTCATACCGGCAGACTTAGTTGCTACTAACTGTGTTTTTGTTATAGCTCAACTACGTTATGACCAGGTTAGTGTTTCAGCTACTTAGTCTATTTAAGGGTAAAAAGATTTTCTAAAAAGGCTAAGGGGTTTAAAAGTCACTTTTTACTACCACTTTAAAAATATCTAGAGTTAAAAACCTTTTGATAGACACCTGTCAATCATCTAAGGCATTTTCACTAAAAATGACTTTTCTTGTCCTTTAAATAGACTTTGAACGGCCTTTTTCAAACTTTTACAAACCCTCTCTCTCTCAGATATTCTCTCTCTATTCAAACCATTAGTTTCTCTCTGGAACTGCTTCGCTCTCTTCGATTCTTCTCGCTTCTTCTCTAACAACAACAATGGTAAGATTTTCTACATTCATTAGATTACTCTCTTTTGATTTATGCTTAAAATTTCTTCTTTTGAGTCATATTGTTGAGGAATCCGAAAAGACGCTTTGCGTATCTTGACGGTTTCCACCATTATTGTTCTTTTCAAAACCTTGAAACCAATAGTTTTCTCTGTACTTTGTATACTCATTCATTCGAGGATTATCTGTTGGCGTTTCTCTGCTTTTAACTCTCCAAATATTCAAGGGTTTCAATTTTCATTCTGAAAATTTATTTTATTTCTTAGAAAAATGAAATTCTTGGTTATTTGTTCTATCAGAGACAAGCCCTAATCTGAAAATGATTTTTGTAGGTGAAATCATTTGCCATAACAAATACCGACAAGAAGAAGGTGCTTGACCCGGAAAGCATCATTCACCCTGACCCTTCCATCAACCTTCTTGGGTTTCCTCTCTATCCAGCCCCTCACGACATTATTATGGAGTTGTACCCAAAAGTCTACCTGCCGGGCATGTGCATTGACTTGGAGATTGTTCAGACATTCATTGTCGGTGCTAAGATGTGTGACGACATGAATGAATCTAGGATTCTCCCCATCTTCTGTCCTCACGACGAATACTACAGCAATCTTCTCACTGAGCAATTCTACCAGCGCATGGAGATAAATCCACAGACACCTTATGTAATCCGTGGATGGATTCGTGGACGTCCCTTCTCTCTCTCTGCCAAGGTTATATCAAAGGTCATCGGCGTTCACTATGGCAGAGACATGGAGATATCCATTGCTGAGGTTGACAAAGCCTTGGAAGCAATTAGGGGAACCGATACTCCAAGGGAACCTCAAGGTAAAATGCTGAGGAATGTCTTTCCCTTGGATGTCTACTGCTCCAGTCATCTGCTGGACTGCATATCCTTTTATAATCAGTTGGCCTTGAGAGAAAACAAAGGGGGAGAGAGAGAAGACTCTCTACAGAAGGACAGACGGAGAGAGAGACCGGCTAACTATGGTGGTTCAGAGGTATAGCTGCTGAGAGTTGGGCTCTGAAGTAGGTAGTCTCCAAAGATCATCCTCGAGTGCGGCCATTCTTTGATGTTGATGATGTCGCTCTAGATCTGTGGAATGTCTCTTCTGTTCAAGAATGGAGCCCATGACAACTTCACAGCTCAACCTTACAAGCGCCATCTACCAGAGGACTCACCTCAACTACGGCGTCATCATCTTCAACGAGCTATGCAACTACATCGCCAAAGTGAAGAACAGTTCATACTCCAAGAGGCCCTTTGTCCGGCTCATCAACTCCCTGCTAAGGGATACTATAGAAATCAACTCTACCGTTACCAAAGATAAGCTCACAAAAGTGGCCAAGGACAAGCAGATGACGGCTACCTTCTTCAACAAGTACATTGAGTACGAGAACAAAAGAAGGCAGCAAAAAGGGCTACCAAATATTACTGCTGAAAAAGTAGCCAAGCCCACTCCTATGATGGTTACGTGGTTCGATATGGACGCGTATGATGCAGCCAGGAAAGATGCTCGTACAGGCAAGGGAGCCTCCAAAGAGCCAACCTCTACCGTCGCTCGTGACATCTTGCAAGAAGCCAAAAAGCTAACAAATGAGTCAGAGCAGATATTGAAGCGAAGAAAGGTTGCCCAACAAGGGAAGGCGACTGGTTTCTCACCAGATGAAACTGAAGTCTTGGCAGACATCTTTGCCAAGACCAAGGCTGATACTGCCAACAAGGCTAGGCAGGAAGCGGAAGTAGATGAGCTTCAGGCCAGATGGATTCGCAAGGAACTGAAGGTCAGTAGACGTGACAAGTCTGCTGGCAGCTCCTCTGCTGCTGCTGGACAACCATCTTCTCCCCAGCCATCCAATCCTGAACCAACAACCTCCACTCCCCAGCCATCCCAAACCCCCAAACGCAAACCATCTTCCGACCAACCCTCACCTTCACCCAAGCCTAAACGTAGGCGATTGCGTAAAGGCCTACCGACCAAGCCACCAGTAGACCCTATCAACTCTGCCGATGAAGTAGCTGGATCTCCTGTCCAGAAGCTGAGGCAGCGAAGGAATTCTACTGGCACCCAACCATATACCCCGTCTCAACCCAATCCTACTGAGTCATCTACTCAAATGGAATCACCCCCTACGGAGGAGCCTATCCCTCATGAAAAGTGATGACTGTATTTTATACGCAGTTATTGGGTATTAATTCGACTTAAATTATGCTATTTCTCGAGGTTTTTGTTGTCTAATATATGTTTTAGTGTTTTTTTATAGCTTCAGGGACTTTTGGAACAATTGTGCAAAATATAGGCATTTTATGCTGAATTGAAAAACTTCAGGGACCAAACTGCAAAAGCTGAAAACTTAAAGACCAAAAGCTGAAAATCAGCAATTATCTCCCAAATTCAGCCACCCCTTTTTGAAGAGTTCCAATTGTCTTGGGAATTGTGAAGTCCTAGTTTAATTCTTTTTAGTGTTTTAATTATATTGTATCTCATTTTCCTACTTGTTATAGGATTAATTAGGTATAAATAGACCTCTTTAGTTAGGAAAAAAGAGGAGAGAAGTTCGGTATTATTTTTCTTTGTCTATGAAGAAAGATTCTCCAAGAATGGTTCAAGGTTTTGTATTTTCAATTATGGAGAGCTAACTCCATAATCTAGGAATTGGAGGTAACTTGTATCAAATCTATTGTTTTATATTAATTCTTATTCATTTAATTCTTGTTGATTGTGGTGTTTATCAATCCCTTTATTATTTCGCTTTGAACAAATGAATGTAATCGCAAATAATAAAGGCCTAGAGGTGCGGATACCTGCATGACCAAGTGCATATGTCGCATAATCGGCTCACCAACACAATAAATTGGACCTATCGATGCACGAGAGTGATAAGTTAGGACCGTGTTCTTACATGATCTAGGTGACAGATAGATCATAAATCTAGGTGATGACTAGATTACGTTCTGTGCTTAGGATATGGAATGGGTGAATTTTGGGATGGAGGTGAACCAATTGTTCAACGTGACTATATCTATTTTTAGTGAACGAACCCAAGAAATTGAATGATAATTATTTTGAATTAAACAATAGAATAGATACAAGTGAATCCTAATTCCTAGTCAATTTACAAATCTTTGATTTATCTCATATTTATCATGCTTTGTTAGTTAGATTATTTTATTGCTTTCTAGTTAAATTAATTTATAAAAACCAAAAACCCCAATAGTTATTAATTGCTTTATTTTAATAGATTAGTTAAATTTACTATAATCAAATCCAAATCTCTGTGGTTCGACCCTTGCTTCCCAAAACTATTCTATAATAGTCTTGTACACTTGCAAGGAAATAGATAAAATAAAACATCGATCAAGTTTTTGGCGCCGTTGCCGGGGATTTGTTATTTTGGTTTAGTTAATTTAGCTTTTCTTTTATTATTTTCGTTTTTAAAAAAAAATTCTTAAAAAAATAAAAAATATTAATTCCGAAAATAAAAAAAAATTAATAAATTCCGAAAATTAAAAAAAATAATAAAAAAAAATCTTTAAAAAAAATGGCGTACAATAATTATCATTGGGGTATGGAAAATTACGCACCTATGAGAGCTACAAATGAATATGCCTACCAAAATACTAGAATAAATCAATCATCTTTTCCTAATAGTTATGAAAGAGATTATCACAATCATCCATCTTTTCCGCCATATCATAACAACTATAATGAGTCACCCTATTATAATCCGTCATTTTATAATGAACCTCCTCCTTATTCGTCCTATTATAATGAGTCTCCTTCTTATTGTAATCAATCATCTTTCTCCTCGCATAATTATTATAATGAACCACCTTCGTATTGTCAACAACCTCCAAAGTTAGACGAAGCAAGCAAAAGTCAAGCTGCCCTTATGAGATATATACTAGAAGAAATAGAAAATTTAAAGGAGATACTTGCAAAATCTAACAAAGAAAGAGAAGAGGTAAGTAATCATATTCAACCTTCTGATATGCCTGATAAAGTAGATAATTCTGATAAAGAAGTTGAAAAAGATAAAAGTGAAAATAATCAAGAAAAATGTGAAAAAGTAGAACTAGAAGTGCGAGATAATGAGTTGATTCCTAAAGATGAAGAGATACCTATGGAAATCTCTAAGTGGGAATATAATATAGAAAGGGGTAAAGAAAACACAAATATTGAGGAAAAAGAATTGAAAGTAGTAGAGGAGCCGATTGAAAAAGATGATGAGTTGATTTTAGAATCCCAAGATTTTCCACAAAATGATGTACCACCTCATTGTTCTCAAGAACCAGAAACAATTTCGGAGACTTTCACTGTAATTTATTCTCCAATTGATTCTCCGCTAGACACTTATGTGGAGTTAGGGACGCCTTCTTCATATTTTCTTGAAGAGAATCAAGAACCTATTTTAGAGATACATGAGGATGAGCAATGTTATGATGAAAAATTGGAGGAAATTCCGGATATGATTACATTAGAAGATTTAGGTGTGAAATTACCCGTCCCCAAATCAATTAGATGGCCATCAAGTAAACAAAATTTCGTCAAGGAAGTATTTGGTTTCAATGGACTAAAATTAAGACACTACATGAGTGGTGGATTTTATGGACCAAAAATGTGTGCATTCCTAAGTGATCCGGCGATGCCTTCTTAGTAAAAAGGAGGATTTAAGTCAAGCTAACGACTATAACTTAGAATTATTTCTAACCCTTATCTCTTTGTATTTATTTTGTTGCTTTTTGAGTCACTCGTTAGAATCTCCCTGAGTTTGTGGGTTTATAGGGGAGTGTTAATAGTGTCACCCTCACAAAAAGATTTTATTTTTATGTATTTATATGCATTAATATTTTATAATTTTATTTTTAGTTTTTGTAAAATTTTTGTTTTAGTTTAAACAAGTTGAAGGCTACTCAAAAAGATTTAATTTACGGATTCAATTAAAATTAATAAAACAATTTACAGCTGAAACAAAAAACAATAAAAGTTCAGGGGCTTAAATGAAACTACCTTGCGGTCGTAAGGCCCCTTTGACCTTGCGATCGCAAGGTGCACAGAAAGTTGCCGCTGGAAGGAAGGAGCTGTACGGTTTATTAAAAAAAAAAAAGAATAAAAAAAGAATAAAAGAAAAAGGGTAAAGAGGAAAAGCAGGTAAAAGGCGGCTACCCTCTACTCTCTTTTCTCTCTCCTCTCTCCCGGCCTTCATCTCCCTTGCTCAAATCCGCCCCAAATCCCGGCTTCCTCCTTAGCCCATCTTCTTCATCTCCGGCGAAACAGCAGTCCCGTCTCCAGCCATGCCAGCCCCATGTCAGGCCGAATTATCTCACCCAACCGACATATCTCCCTCCTCGAAATCGCCCCCAAGCAATCCACCCAGCCGGGTCAACCACAGCCTTCATCCTCCATAGCCGGGTCATACCCAGTTCGATCTCCGGCGAATCTCCATGGCATCAGCGATCTCCTTCCCCTTTCTCTCCCGTATCCTCACTCCAGCCGCCGCCCATTCCTTAAACCCAGCAACTCCAACCAGTCCATCTCCCATATCTCCCTCATCGTCAAAACCAACTTTCCCCTCTTCTTCTCCTGCGAACTAGCCAACCCCGCCGCCGGTGTCCTTCGTCGCCTTCATACCCAGCCGACTTCCGGTGTCGACTCCAAATTCTTAGCCTGAATCCCTATTCTCATCGCAATCCTCCACATCGGAAGCTCCAGCCATCGTACTCTTCTCCACCGTTGTTCATCCCGACTCCGTCGAATCAGTTACAGCCTGATCACCTGCGTCTCTTTCGCCGGTCGTCGACAACATCCTCCATTTTTCCACAAAGTACATCAGTTAGGGCTTGAATTTCGAAATTCCCTTGCAAAATTTCAAGCAAGATCATTTCAATTTTCTGATTAATTGCTGATTTGAGAATTGTTTGCATTGGTGAAATTTGTGATATTTACAGAGTTGATTTTGATAGGATTGCATTAGTGTTGGTTATTTTGTTCATGGCAAATTTGGATGCAATTATTATTCAATTTTGGGAGTTTGGAGATTTTGATGTTGAATACTGTTGGTATAATGATTTAATGTTCAGACTTAGTGCCTTCTCATGCCAAAAATGTTGAAATTCAAGTTAGATTGTTTTGGCGATTTAAAGAAATTGGAAATATATTGTTGGATTTTTGCTGAATTTAGTGGGAAGTATAATCTGGTTTTACTTCAAGTAGATGAACTGTGGTGATGAATTGCTTAATCCGTTACATTGATATTAACTGATAATTATTTTCATATCTGTTGGAATGTTGGGAGTCACCACCAATAAAGTTCACGAATTGGGTTGGACGCAAACTATCGATTTTTCCTAAGAATATATCTCTGAGTTTTCTGAAAATACACTCAATGTGAATTAGGTGTGTCATATTTTACTAGTTTCATTGCTTAAACAAAAAAACAAAAAAATGTTGTTAAGTATACTCTAGTTATACTTAAGTTAAATGGTGAAATTGTATTTGA
>CM028378.1:92066772-92100052 GCA_013146195.2 Codonopsis lanceolata | reverse complement strand
GCATATGGATCTTTTGGACCTATTACAACAACGAGGTATTTCGGGAGACAAGTACACACTTGTAGTAGTTGATGACTACTAGATTCACTTGGATTGAAACTATGACATCTAAAGATGAAGCGTATGATGATCTAGTCACTTTTTAGAAGACTTCAAACTCAAAAGCTTGAAGACATTTGTGACATAAGATCGGAACAACGGCCCGAATTCAAAAACAATGGTGTAGAAAATCTTGCGATGACCATGGGATCGGCCACAACTTCTCTGCCGGGTACTCCTCAACAAAATGGTGTAGGCTGAGCGGAAGAAGAGAACAACGATTGAAGCGGCTAGAACAATCTTTGGCGAAGCTAAACTTCAAGTATTTACGGGCGGAAGCGATCAATCTTGCTTGCTTTACCGAGAATAGATCACAGTAAACAAGTTTCATAATAAAACTCCATATGAAATATGGAGAGGAAGATCCCAAACATTGGATTTCTTAAAATCTTCGGTGTAAATGTTTTATTCTTTATAATGGAAAAGAGTATAGAGGAAAATTTGATGCAAAATCGAGACGAAGGAATTTTAGGGATATTCCAAACATTCAAAAGCATTCGCATTTTCGATAAATCTAACTTAAAAATCTTAGAATACGTGCATGTTTCTTTTGATGAATATGACTTGTTAGAGCCTAGAATGGCTCGAGCGTTGCTAATGATTACGATAATGATGAGGCAGTACAAATACAACATCTACTTCTACTCCTTATCGAGCGGCAGCTTTGAACCCACATAAATAATCCTTCACGGTAGATGAGACCTCTACTGATACCGATAACAACTCATGCATTGACCACTGAACCCATCTCTTACTGTTTTACCCCAAGCACCTTTCTAGATCTCTCATCCTTCTTGTTCACGAGAAAATGAAAGTTTTGAAGACTCTATTTCTTGAACGATTTTGGTGAATCTCCTTCTCAACCAACTCGAAATTCTTAAGGGAAGAATCCACGAAGTGATCTTCCTCAAGCATTATTGAAGCAAGAGATCATCCCATTTCTCAAATCATTGGTGATCTCAACTCGGGAGTTAAATGCGAGAAATAAGGTTCGAGAAGAAACTTTGTTTGCTTATGCATTTGTATCGGAACTTCGAACCAAAGAAGATTGATGAAGCTATCGAAGATCATAAGCTGGATTGAAGCTATGCAAGAAGAGTTGAACCGGTTTGAAAGATGTAAGGTGTGGAGCTTAGTTCAAAACCGGTGATCATCCGATCATCGGCACCAAGTGGGTTTCAGAAATAAAAGAGATGAAGATGGAAATGTCACGAAACAAAGCTAGATTGGTTGCTCGGGGCTACCGCAAGCGGGAAGAAGAAGGAATTGACTTTGATGAAACTTTTGCTCTGTTGCTAGACTAGAAGCAATCGAGAATCTTTCTAGCTTATGCCTCGTTCATGGACTTCAAAGTGTATCGGATGGATGTTAAGAGTGCCTTTACGAATGGTGATCTTCAAGCGTATACGTGGAGCGACCTCGAGGATTTGTCATCTCGGACAAAGCTGGATCACGTCTACCGACTCAAGAAAGCTCTCTACGGCTGAAGCAAGCTCCTAGAGCTTGGTATGAAACTCTATCCAAGTTCTTAATCGAACAAGGATTTGTGAGAGGAAGAATAGACACTACTTTATTCATCCTCAAGCACAAAGGCCATTCTCTTACAGTACAAATCTATGTGGGCGACATCATCTTTGGATCAACTAACCAAAGCTGTGCAAAAGATTCGAGAAGGCGATGCAAAGCAAGTTCGAGATGAGCATGATGGGTGAACTTACCTATTTTCTAGGACTGAGATACAACGGACTTGAGACGGAATCTTCATCGGCCAAACCAAATATGCAAAGGAACTAATCAAGAAGTTTGGTCTTGATTCGACCAAAGGATTTGAAACTCCAATGTCTACCGCGCCATCTTGACAAAGATGAGAAGGGAAAGCAAAGAGAACATGACCAAATGCAGAGGAATCATAGGTTCACTTCTTTACCTTCTTGCTAGTAGACGACATTATGTTTCTTTGTTTGTGTTTGTGCTAGATTTCGAGGCGAGATCCAAAGGAGTCACATTTGCTTCTTGCGCCAAGCGTATCATCGGATATGTTTCAAAAACAACAAATCTAGGCATCGGTATTCAAAATCCAACAACTTCAATCTAGTTGGATACTCGGATCGATTATGCGACACAAAGTGAGCGAGAAGAAGCACCGGTGGGACTTGTCAATTTCTTGGAAGCAGACTTGTCTCATGGTCTTGCAAGAAACAAGGATCGGTGGCAAACTCAACCACGAGCGAGAATACATTCTTTGGCAAGCATTGTTGTTCTCAAGCTGCTATGGATGAAGCAACAACTAGTGGACTACAACATCAAGGCGGCGCCCAATCATGTGTGACAACACATCGGCTATCTCGATCTCCAAAAATCGATGATGCACTCCAAGACAAAGCACATTGATATTCGTTATCATTTCCTCAAAGATCATGTGGAAAAAGGGTAACATCGGTTTGGAATATGTTCCAAGCGAGCATCAATTAGCGGAACATTCTCACAAAACCCTTTGGATGCCACCGGGTTTGCTTATTTAAGGAGAAATCTTGGTATGATTGATCCTCTTGCTTAAGGTTAATATTTTGTTAATGTTTCTTTCATACCGGTAGACTTGTTTTAAGACTAATCGGAAGGCGTAAGTTATCCTTTAGGAAGACTTAAAGGTTAGTACTCTTACTTAGTCTCTTGTTTGCTAAAGAGGTTTCTAAAGCAATAAAGTGGGTCAAGGATAAAATTTTGGTACTTAAGAAAATATCTTAAGTTCAGCTTTTCAAAAGCGATATTTTCTCGCCTTTAAATAGTCCTTGAACCGTCATTTGCCAAACTTTACTGAATCCCTTTGACAAAACATTTCTCTCTCTCTCTCTCTCTCTCTCTCTCTCTGTGTAACTACTTTACGCAAATTCAAGTTCTTCTTGTTTCTTCTTCTCATCATCAACAATGAGTACGCTTCTCTCTACTCTACTCGTAATTTTCTATGTCTTGTTACGCATTTCATTATCAACCTAAAATCGTTTTGGAATTCAAGCGGTCATTTTTCGAGTTTATCTGATGATTCGCCATTGTTGTTCTTACAAACTTGAATTCTAACGATCGTTTTTGTTTATTCATCGTTTATTCTTAAGAAAACTTACATTATACTTTTCTCGAGTGTGGTTTCTCTAAACATTCTAGGGTTTCAAGTTTTTGCTTGAAAATTTCAATTATTTTAGAAAACTTTGAAATTCCTACTTGTTTAGATGTCTAGATGAAAAGCCTAATTTTTATTTTGTTTTCTTTCGGGCAAGAACTTCAAAATCAAAGCGCGACGGGAAGGCTTTGAACCACAGGCGACATTCCTCCCGGTTCGAATATCAACCTTCCGGGATACCCCACCTATCCGCCTCTCATGACATTATTGTCGCTTTGGACCGAAGCTATATATTAGGGCATGTGCATTGACCTTGATCAATCAACTCATAAACTGCCGGCGTCAAAGCTTGCGAGGATATGGGCGCCTCACGGGATTACGCCCCTCTTACGCCTCAACGACAAAAACTACGGTATCTTCTGGCGGAGAAGAATTTTATCAAAGAATGGAGCTCATGAACAAGGCGCTCTTCGTGGGTGGATTCGAGGCCGTCCCATCTCTGTCACCGCTAAATCAATTTCCACCATCATCGGCGTGCATTACGGTGGAGCTCTTTCGGCAACCATGGTGAGGCTTTACATGCAGGGAAGCCATGAGGGGAGTAGACACCCTCAGGGAGCCAGGAAAATGCTCAAATTTGTTCCCTCTTGGCGTCTCTTGCACCGGCCATCTTATAGACAAGGGGCTCTATTCAAAAGTGGAGCTCATGACATGTTTACGGCCCGACAAATCAAATTGACCTCTTTGTATTCCTCCAACTACGTCTCAGGCAGGGGGCTCATCATTTTCGACGAGCTAAAGCGGTGGGTGGAGAAAGCTAAGAACAACCCCACTTGCAACGCCCCTTCGTCGAGGTGATTAATGCCCTTTTGAGGGATGATGCAAACATCAACTCTTCTTTGAAAGAAGATGAGTTGTTTCTGATGGCCAAGGACAAGCGACTCACGGCCTCGTTTTTCGGTAAATACGAATACGAGAACAAGCGCCTGAGAAAGGTCTACCGCCGGTCTCTCTTGACAAAGTGGCCAAGCACACCTATCTTGGTCACCGCTTCAACATGGAAGCACATGAAGCGGCGGGACCTACAAAGGCCTGCAAAATTTGGCGATCAAGTGGCCGCGAACCTCCATCAAAGGCCAAAGACCTAGGCGATGAGGCGAAGCATTTGCTAAGGTCAAAATGGCGCCAGGGCAAAGCAAGAAAACAAGGCCGGAAGTGGCACCTCCAGCGAAGAGGAGCGAGGCCAAGTGGATAAGAGGCAGAGATGAAGGAAGGCCAAAATAAGAAGGCTTCGAGGCCAATCTAGCCAATCTTCTCCTCCATCTACCCAAGCTAAGCCATCCTCTCGGCCTCCTACCCATTCCGGCCAACCACCCTCACCATCTCACCACTCCCAAGCCAAAGCGAAGGAGACTTCGTAAAACCCTTGAAGACCAGCCACCGGCGATCCTCCAACCCTACTGATGAAGCGGTGAGTCTCTATTCGGCCGGGAAGAAAAGGAGAGCTACCCCGACCTCTGCCCCAACCCTACCGCCACCAACCAACTACCCTCTACCGACCAACCCTTACTTGTCAACCCTTCATCTATTCCTCTGAGTCATCTACTCGGAGGAATTCACCACCTCAGGAGTCTATCCCTCGGGAGGAGCCGGCCGAGAACCCCAGCTCCTCCTCCTCCCTCACCTTTCAACTACTCACGACCCATCTACCCCTTCCCCACCTCACCAATCCCATCCAACTTCATCAACCACACCACGGCCATTAGACCTGCTGCTTTGCGCCAAGTTCCTCTTCGAACTTTCGTCGATAGCATCTATTCACCCCTACTCATCAACCTTCTCAACCTCCTCGACCTTCCCTTCAAAACCAAAATCCCTCTTCTACCACGCCCCTTCTTTACGGTTCTCTCCGAACCCATTCCCCAATCCTCCCATATCGGTGAAAATTCGACAGCGATATGGGCTGCTGATTCCCCACCAACACCTCCTCCACCTTCCCCTATAACCATATCCTCTTCCACGAAAACCATACCAACCCAAGACTCATCCTCTTACGCCTCGAACTCCCCTCTCCAACATCCCATCGGGCTGCGGACTGCGGACGCCTCTGCCGCTTGACACCATTCACATTGGCCAAGCATCTACTTCCCATCGGCCGACCAATGATGAAGTTTTGTCATTGGATGCCATCTACCGGCGGCTAGGCGAGCTTCACAAGCATATCTACCGCTACAAGCCTTTGCGGCCAAGGCCAACGGCCGGACGCCACTAATCTTCGACAATTTCAAGAGGATGTGCGGACTCGTTTTGGACGATGCGACGACTTCACCGATGTCAAGATCAACATCGGCTCAGCGAGATGAAGGTTGCCGTATCATAGGCTCCATTTTCTCTGAGTTATTCCACGCCATCACTCTCCATCTCGGCCACGGTCGTCCTCCAATTCTGGAACTCAACAACCTCGCTCGCAACTCTGCTCACGATATAATGAATGCCAAACCGTGATCGTGATCGGCCATCACGGAGGAGAAGCAAATGAGGTCTATCAACGAATGCTTGATGGAAGAGAAACAGCCGTCTTCGTGAAGAAGCTGGACTACCGTTCTCGTTCCACGGACCTCCGGCCGATGCGGATGGCGAATACCAACGAAGAATAGAGCGAGAGCTAAGAAGAGAAAAGGAGGCTGCAGACAAAGGCAAAGGGAAAAGACCTTGGTAGCTTATGTATCTTTTCTTCCCTTTCCTTTGTATTTATCTTATTTTTGAAAACTATGTTGAATGTAAACATCTTGTTTATAAATACAGATGATTACTTGCTTTTTCAAAAATTATATTGTTTAAATTCTTCTTTGCTTTATTGTTTATCTAAATTAGAATTTAAACATTCGGTTTAAATTTATTTAAAGCTGCTATTTGCTAATCTGTGTTTGTTCTTTGACTCTCTTATTCTTGTATGCACTTAGATTAGTCCCTTGCATTTGAGGTGTTATTCTGTTTAATAGAGGCATGTCTTCCGATTACTTAATATATAAAACTTTCTAAGACATGTTATTATCTATTAAATAGTTTGTTTTAAAGCCCTCATTTGTAGTAATGATGACGGATATAAATAGGAGGAGATTGTTGATTCTTATGTTAAATTTATATCGATCGATACATTACATTAGTTTTATACTTGATTGGCTAATCGGGCTGCGTATCGATTAGCGTGGCAATGTGTATAGAACTTTGCCTTGTATAGTTTTTGTAGGACTTTTCGGGTTCGTGGAAGACCCTTCTCGGCTTCACGGGAAGACCTCGCCAAAGCTTAAGATCGGTAGACCTCGTGTCCGGTGATGCTTCTAACGTGTCCTCTCGGCAAAAAAGCTAGCTGGATTAATTCAAACTTATTCCTATATATTGTTTGAATTAATCCAAGTCATTCCACGACATGTCAAGCGCCGAAAGCAACTTTCAAAAGCGAGGAAGACTTTTCGTCTGAGCGGAAAAGCGGTGTCCCTACTTTACTGCTTCATCTCTCGAATCGACACCAAATCGCCCACCTTTTTGAAGATCTCGAAATGATTATCGCTCTAGATATACGTGAAGGCGAAAATCCTTGGTATGACCCCATGCATTTAATGCATTTATGAATAGAGTTGTTGAAGTCTTCGTCCTCTCCAACGGATTCTTTTGAAATGCACCTGCTATAAATACTGCCATTGAAGACTGGAACAAGAGACAACTGTACAGAATCAATCGAACACTTAAAGAATTGCTCTGAAACTTCATAACTCCAAGTCTTTCATTTCGGTGCTCGGTGCATTCAATAGATCCTTAACGGATCTAGAAGTCCAAATCGACAACAAGAAGGCTGCTCATCAACATTTATTGCTTTATTCTTCTTGTTGTTAACTTCCATTAACTATATACACTTGCACTTGAATTAAATATCTTGTATTTACTGAGATATTTAATTCCCTAGACAAACACAAGTCAATATTTTGTACACGATCCATTAGGGATATTCTTTGTAATTGATCTAAGTGGAAAACATAGTGCACAATTTAAATCAAGGTTGGCCTTGGTGGTGGGCGTAGCACTCATTATAGTGTGAACCATCCCAAAATACTTGTGTTATTTCCTCTTTTTGTCTATTACTTGAGCTTAGTTTCATTGTTTATATTATCCATTTCAGTGAGAACTTAAGTAATCTGTAAAAGGTCTAGGTAGTCCTTATCGGCGGACACTGAACAATTTTCTTGAAGGTCTTCCGCTACTTGATTCTTTTCATAGATTGCAAGTAACTTTCAAGGAACTTACTTAAAAGTTTTTAAAGTGTTAATAAGCTATTCAACCCCCCCCCCTTCTAGCTTATTATTGTGCTCATTGTGACCCACACATTCAACCTAATATAGTTGTTACTCACTTCGTCTTCTCCAACGATCTCAAGAATGTCCAAGCTATAAATACTGCCATTAAAGACTGAAGAATACAATGCTTTGAAACTATCCAACAACATCAAGCTTTATACTCAGTGAATTCAAGAGATCATTAACTGATCAACGAAGTCCTCGACAACAACAAGAAGATCTGCATCAACTGTTAATCATTTGCTTCTTATTGTTGTAAACTCTTTACTATTCTTCTGCACATTGAATATTATGTTTTGTCCAGATATTCAATTTCCTCAACCCCAAACATAAGTCAAATATTTTGTACACGATCCATTGGATATTTCTGTAATAGAACTAGTAAAAAATATAGTGCATATTTAAATCCAAGGTTGACTGCCTTAGTGGTGGACGTAGCACTCCTTATAGTGCGAACCATCTCAAAATACTTCTGTTCCTTACTTACTGTCTTATATTGTCTTTCATTCCCTTAACTTATTCCTTCACCAACAAACTTTAGTAAACAGCTAAGTCTACCGGTAGTGCTTCACCGGTAGACTTGAACTATCTTCCAATCAAGACTTCCGCTACTTCAATCTTTTTAATAGATTGCAAGTACTTGATATAGAAGCTATTGCAAAAAGTTTTAAGTGTTTAATAATTATTCAACCCTCCCCCCTTCTAGCTTATTATTGTGCCCTTTGGGACTAACAATATGTATAATGATAAGTCTAGACATATACATCGTAGACATAATACCATTAGATAATTATTCTCAACTGGAACTATCTCTATGGATTATGTGAAGTCAAAAGATAATTTAGCGGATCCATTAACCAAAGGGTTAAATAGAGAGTTAATTGATAAGTCTTCCAAATGAATGAGACTTAAGCCTATAGATATGAGTTGATGCAATGGAAACCCAACATTGTTGACTGGAGATCCAAATATCTTGGTTCAAAGGGACAACCTAATTGTAAAAAGACTCTTAGCTTCACTGTGGGGGTCATCCCTTGTAACATCGATGCTCGTGTGTAAGAGGAAAATCATATGGCTTTTAATGATTCTTACGTAAGAATCACCTATGTGAGAGAGAAGTGGGTCCGCTACGAGGATAATTGTGTGAGGTTCAATTTTTAGACCTCTCATAGAACCAGGCGTATGATCAAGGCCATGAATGAACATAGCTATAAGAACTGAATTGTTTTAGGAAGATTCCTGTGTAAAATATATGATCGTTTACACTAACGGCAGAACAGTTCAAAGACATCATGTCCACTGATCAGCCAGTAAAGTAAATATGCTTTTTCGAGGGAAGGTTCAAAGAGTAACACCTACCTATCTATGCAGGTTTCGACTGCTGGACTTTATCACCATATTCGTCAATTTTCTTCTTGTGGGGGATAAGATTGTTAGAAATAATACAGAGAAAAACAGTAATAAAAACAAATTACAAAATTGAAAACAATTGAAAAAATGACTGCTTTGTATTCTAAGTCTGCAGGTAGACTTCAAGTCTGCTGGTGGATTTCAACTCTGCTGGTGAACTTCAAGTCTGCTAGTGGACTTCAAGTCTGCTGGTGGACTAGCGAAGTCTGCTAGTGAGCCTTTATAAAGTCTGCTGGTAGTTTACTAGGACCGTAGTGCAGAACGAAGTCTACTTGTTCGAGGCCTGTGTCGCACACAGTATCCTTAAAACAGATTTGTTCCTTCCCGTACGTGCATGGAAGCTCTAATGGACGTCTGTCTCCTAGGATACAACAGAGACACCGAAGAGACCTTTAGCATAAAGGTTTCCGGGGAACTGAATCTATACATGACTCTATCAGCAAAAAGAAAGCATAAGGCCAAAGAAATACGCTCAATGATTTGAAGAGGAAAAAAAGAGATTGCGTAAACTGTATTTTTTAATTGTGGATGTAATCTCCTTATATAGGAAAAAATCGAGACTGATTAAAGACCACATTGATGATGAAATAAATCAATCATTAGTAGATAAATAATATCTCTCATTAAAGCTGGTAATAACAACCCATAAAGTCTGTTATAAATGTTGGAGTTACAAAAAAAAAAAATACTTAACAAAACGTGGGTTGGTCTGAACAGGAAAATTTGGTCCAACATTCGTATCCGCGAGACTCGCTCGGGCATGAGTACGGTACCCCAAAGGCTAAATTGGACCATGATTTGCATCCGCAGGCGTGCGCGAGAGAGAACATCTATTTTATACAAGCTTACCCTTACCATATAAGGCACTTGTATATAAACCACTCAAGTTTTTGTTAATTTCTTAAAATGGGATAAACCCACTTCCAACAACCACAATTTAATCAATCATAACTTATTCATCCAAACACCAAATTGAACAAATAAATATATGATTTCGATGTTCTCACGAAGTAGAACACGCTTCCACAATTGCTCTTGTTATTACATAAATAACACGTGAAGAAATTTGTACCACAAAATACACAATTTCATTTTTTAAACACAATTTTTTCAACAGATTTTTCATGAGGAAGAGAGAGAGAGAGAGATATTGAAGGTTTGTAGGGAGAGTTGCTAGTAGGAAATTGTAGGTATAGAAGAAAAAAAAGGAGTTCCTGAGAGTAGGAAAAAAGCTGTATCAGAAACTCCAGAGAAAATTTCCTTACAGGCTGTGAGTGATAGTGATACATATGAAGAAACGATAGCATCATCTATGCTTAGTGAGAGAATGACGTACTTTCGCCTCAAAATTATATCTAAAAAATACATTCAAAAAATAACTTGATTTATTTAAAAACACGTCTTAAAAAATATACTCAATTATAATTACTTCTTTAACTAAAAGTAGTTTTGGGAGGTTGAAAATGATGCTAAAACCCACATTCTAAAGACATAAGTTTTGGCCGAATAGCAACGTCCCTTTCCTAATTGATAATTATAAAACTCATCTAGTCAACACCCCATAATAACCCCCTCACATCACACGCCACCACCATGGCTCCATCCCTCTCCATCACCATTATTATCAAAATTCATAATTTTAAACCCATCTAGTCAACCTACCATAATAACCCCCCCTCACATCACACGCCACCTCCATCCCACTCCATCAACTTTTGTTGACTTTCTCATTCTCCCTATTCTCTCAATTATCTATGTTTGATTCAATCAAACAAAAATGAAACATTCACGTTTTAAAAACCAATAAAATAATTTATATAATATTTATTGGATTAAAAATCAAAAATATTGTTAATGGTAATATAAAATTTAAGATATTTACATACTAAAAAATCTTTATTTTCATTAATTTAAGATTTTTATAGAAAAATGACTAAAATTTTTAAAAAATATATTAAAAATTTTATAATATTCAAATAAAACAAACAAAATCTCTATTAATTAGAGGTATACATCCGAACCACCAAATCGATGAATCGAATCGAACGGTTTGATTCGGTTTTAAAATAAAAGTGATTCGGTTCAATTTGATTTGCGATTCCTTATGTCAAATCGAATCGAATCAAACCGCTTTTCTAAATAATTATATATATATATATATATATATATATATATATATATATATATATATATATTTCAGAATTACTAATTTGTTTTTTTATATTTTTTATTATTCATTTGTATTTAACAACTATATACCATATAGTCATGTACTCCTGTCAATTTTCAAATGTCCTCCATACCTTTAAATTGATATTTAATGTAAATCATAAGCTCAAATTGCTCAATAGTCAATATACGAATAGAAGTCTAAATCCAATTACCGTTCAAAGTTGAAAAAACACTAAACATTCTAGCATATTTGTTTTGTTTAGGTGTTGCTCTTTGTTTATCGAAACTGATTAATTTTCTTAAAAGGTTCTAGCATCTTTGACAAATTTATTAGGGTGTTGCTATTGGTTTCTGTCAACTTCCAAGTTGATTAATTAATATTTTTTAAAGTCATAAAATTGAACCAAATCGAATCGAATCGAGCGGTTCGATTCGGTACCAAAATTTGTGTGGTTCGGTTCGATTTGAGAAATTTTGAAATCAATAGGGATGGTTCGATTTGCAGTTTTAGCTCAAATCGAATCGAATTGAACAACGTACACCCCTACTATTTATAGGTAAAAATGTGTACTCTAATTCAAAAAATAATAATAATAAATAAAATCATTGTCTGAAAATTAGTCAAAAAAAATAAAACAATGAGGGAAAATAAAATAATGTCCACTACAATAATGACACATGGAATTGGGAAGGGGGCAGCAAGGCACCGGAGGCGCATGAAGGGTTCATCCGACGATACTTCTTTCTTCAAATCTTCCTATGATTTGATTTTGATTCTTGAAGGTTTCCCATTGGATGAGAAGATTCTTATATAATTTGCCAAAAAACCTCGGTTGGTCTTGCTTTTAACCCCAAAACAACTCACTCTCTCCCCCAGTGTACTTTCTCAATCCCTCTCTCATTTTCGAAATCAAAGATTACAAAGCCTCCGGTGACATTAGTCACTTCGTCGATAACAATGGCGATCCACAAAGTGATCGACAGTGACAAACTCTTTGACAGCTTCATCCATATAAATGACATTGGGGCAATTCGGGACAATTATACATCATACCATCTTCATTCCCCAATTCAATTTTTGTGCCCCATAACCGCCCCATTTCCAAACGGGTAATCAATTTTTCATACCACACTCATTCCCCATGGGTAACATTTAATCGGGGAATCCCCGTGTGGAATTAATCAAACTAATATTTTGTTTTAAAGCACTTTAGCAATAAAAAAACTCAAAAATTAACTTTAATTAAGTGCATAACCCTGCATAACCCTTGATAAAGAATAATATTTCTACTTAAACTCATATAATCACATTCATAAGAGCTCAAATTTTTTAGAAATAGCTTGTGTATGACACATTTCAACCATAACATAAAGAAAGATTCACTAGATTAAAATAAAAATATATAAATAACAATTAAGTTATTGCTTGGCCCAGAGCTTACTTTTGGGGTAGACAATGGACTTGGGTGATTTGAGTTGACATTAATTGGAGAAATATTAAGAAGATGAGCAAATAATAGAAATATTCCGTCAAAAGTGATTTTCCAAATTTAGAAACACTTCTTTTTAATATTTAAAACAGTTTTGCTTTGAAAATTGATACTCCAATTTGATATTATTAATGTATTAAAAACCTTTTCATATTCTGCATGGATCTTAATATAATGAATAGAAATGAAATAGAAGGATTTCTAGCAAAAACCGTGTCCTACATTGCAAATATAAATGTAGTATCCAATTTCTTTTTTAAAAGATTAAATTTGTGCACAATCTCACCATATTCAGCATGCATCATTATTCAATGACATCCAAATCTTTTCTAAGAAATTAAGCATATTAAATGGTTACAAATGTATGTGGGCACCTTGGGCAGGTGGACCATTATTTGGCATATGAATCTCATTGAAGTACCAAATTTACAAGCAATAAAAATAAGATACATTTGATCTAAGAAAAAACAATCGAATAATTTTGGTATATAACAAGAAACATCCTGCAACATGGCCCCCTCTGCAATGTGTATTGAAATTAAGGTTCGTTTCGTTTACAATGTAAATTTGAAGGAAAAACAAGAATACATCTTAAGTTACTTATTTAGCAGTTATGTTTTCGCATTTGGAAGCTTGTATTATTATAGTCTTCTCATTTTTTGACAGAGAAAACTTTCCTATTGGAGTGAGAGAAGATAAGCATGATTACTGAATTGATGCACTGTCTCAAATGTGAATCAATTATTGGATGGAAATCGGTAAGTTTACAAAAGACATTAAACATATTGCTAATCATTTTTATCGATAAAAAGAAAGAATTCATGTTAATGTAATAATTAAACACACATTCACATAAATGTGTGTGTTTATTTCATCATACTTCAGTAAGTAGATAGTAAATATGGCTTCATAAGTACGACCATATATACTTAAGTATTACATAAAATTTATTGTTAGAAACTATTAACATTGTTACTGATAAAATGAAAACGAATTTTGTAAATAGTACCAAAGACACCACAAATTGTTCTCATTTAGAGATGAAGTGCAAAGGCTAGCTTTCTGTGATCATTTTGAGCCCTTATTTGAAGATATTAAATAGTTATTTGAAAGATAAATATTACAAAATCTACAATTATCTCAAAAAATAAAAGATAGTAGTTCTTCAATAAGTTAGTTTTTTTCCTTTCACTTTCTCAATTATTTTATTTCTTAGGTTCATTTTGTCCATTAAAACAACATATATTTTCATTTCAATTATTATATTGTTTCAAATAAACATCTTGGTTAAAATAGAAATTATAATTTAATGGCACTTTTTCCAATTAAGCATTGATATAGGACATCCCAAGTTATTATTTGTAACAATGCTCTTAATGGTAATTTATCAATTAGGCATAGATGATTGACATACCATCTTCTAAATGATGCTTCCATTTGGTGTTCCATCTCTTGAAAATCAACTGCATTTTGATAAATAAATAAAAAATGAGTACGGATGACATAAAATTATAGAAGCATGAGTCAAATTAAGGAAAAGTTACAAGTGTGCATCTTTCTTAAAATTAAATTAGTACCAATAGTGATAAAATAACTTACAATATACATACTCTTAAACAAATATTAATGGCTTACAGTGAAAAATTTACACTAAAGTGTACATAATTCTGGTTCAAAATATGTAATTTAGTGTAGCCAAAAAGGGCTTTATCTTTCAGAAAAGCAATTTTAAAATGTTTATCTTCAATCATGTCATAACTTTGTCATTATTAATTTACAATTACACAAAACAGTTACTTTGTAGGAAGTTGCTTCCAATGGACAATTCTTCCAGACTTGCTATCACTTTGCTTGCTATGAGTCATAAACTATCTCAACTTCCATAATGCTAAACATCATAATTGTTTTTTAAGAGTCACAAATTGTTTCAACTACCATTATACTAAACATTAAAAATTAGGTCTTTCGTGCTCCTAATCTATTCATTACAAGTAGAGTTGTCAAAATGGGTTGGGCCCGTTGGGCTAGCCCGCCCGCCACCTAAAAGGGGTGAGTTAGGTTGGTATTTCTTAGGTCCACTACTTTTTTGGGTTGGCTGACCCCATCTCACCAAATGATAGGTTGAAGTAGATTGTGGATTGGCTCGCCCCTAGAGCTATCAAAATGGGGTGGGTCTGTTGGGTTAGTACACCCGCCACCTAAAAGAGGTGAATTTGGTTGGTATTTTTTAGACCTACTACTTTTTTGAGCTGGCTCACCCCTCCCAGCCAAATGGCGTTGGCTCGCCCCGCCAACCCACCTTGACAGTTCTAATTACAAGTGATTTCCAATCGACATTAACCAAATCTTCTACTACCTTAATTTTATTACACCGTTAATTTATGTTTTTATGCTAAAATAGATGGTTGTTAAACATAACAAACAATAAGAATATAATTTATTTATATATACTTAATGCCAGATCATCCCAACATAAAAAGTGAAAATCATAAACATCATATAATATATCTTATCATATGTGTAGATACAACATAACTTACACTAGGAGAAGAAATTATAATTTGTTTTGAAATGCTAAAAAGTATGCGTAATGCAATTTGTTTATGTTTAGCAAAATTATATGATTGTTGATGTTTTAAAAATTAGGTTCTCTTTATTAAATTCATGTTAGGAACACCATACAATAGAGATAGAAAATTCATTAAATTAATCCAATACATTCAATTTTATATAAAATTATTAGCTAATCTAAAAAAGAGTGTTACATAGTGAATTATAAAATCAATGGTTATAGATAATTAAAAAAAAATCAAGTTGCTTCTCTTTTAAAATTCTAGATTATATTTCTGGTCTTAAACAAAGTTATATTACTGCATTATCATTTCTTTTAAAATTTTCCAATTTGTCTTTACCTAAATTGGTTGAGAATGTCAAAACATAACCCACTATACATTTCACTCAATTTACAAGTTTTATTCCACGAAAATCCACTACCTCATAACCTTTCAGTGAAAACAAATAACAATTTCATAATTTGCATAATGAATATAAACAACAATTTGAAGCAAATGACATATCTAGGAAAATATCTAAAAAAGTTATATATCTGAAATTTTTAGATCATATTTAGAAAAATTATTGTAATAAAAACTTAATTAAATTAGAATTATCCACAATTAAATGTATCATGTTGACATAACTGATAAAATATCTAGAAAGATGATATATATTTGGAATTTATGTTCATTTTACTAGATCTGAAATTATTTTAACCAAAAAATTTCAACAAAATCACTAATGCACCCAAATAGTTCTAACTTATTGATTGATCCGAAAAAAAATTATACCACTATCTATCAATCTGAAGTTTTCTTGATCATTCAACAAATCCGATAGGGATTACATCACAGTATTCAACGATTTTGGACATAGTACTTTGAACTGAAATGTAATAAACAAAAAAGGGAGGAAAAATGTAAGTAATTTACCAACTAACATATCGAATCAAAATTAAACCAAAAAAATGATAAGGCATAATATTATCAAGATTTTCCTTTTGAGGATAAATTTGGGAAGACGGAGGGAGAGACAAATAGGGCTGTTAGGGAGCTTTATGGCTTAGGGTTTCTTTGAGATTAAATGAAATCTACTGTCAAATTGACTTAGTATATTTTCCTTTGCTTTCATTTTTTTTTTGTAATTCAGGGCTTATCAATTTCTTTAACAATTGATTTCTTTCAATGTAATTCTCTATAATTAATTTCGCTTTTTTTATTTGTATTTTAATTAATTATTTATTTTTTATACATTTCTCTTACTGAAAATTTAAATATATTTATTTTTATTTATATACATTGAACTCAAAAACTTTACGTTACAATTATTTGATCATTTTGTTATTATTAAAGTTTTTAAATATTTTATTTGTATTGATATTAATATATGGATAAGTTTATATGCATAAATTATATTCATTTTACAATGTACATATCCTTCATTTTGTTTGTACTTTTTAATTGAATAGTCATTCAAAAATTGTTTGTTGCAAAAAAAGTTTTTTCTCCACATTTTAATACTAGAGATTCTCTTCAATGTGTTATAGATAAATTCAAAATTTGTACTTTATGAGATATAGCAAACTATATGATATTTGACTATTTAGAAAGTAATTTTTATTTATTTATTTTTATATGTTTGTATTTGTAATTCACAACATTTTTTTACAACTAGTACGTTAGTATGGAACACCGAAATTATCATCTCTATGGATTTTCACTATCAACAATCATAAGTATCTTATTAATTGTTGATTTGACGAATGATTAAGATGATTCATTTCCCTATCCCTTCCGGACAATAAAATGCATTTAGATAAATCTATGTCACTTATTCAATGTAAAGTTTTTTTGTTAAATGTTATATTATGCATTATTTTTTGTACATTTTAATTCATGTCATACTGAAAAAGGAAAATGCATTTATATAAATCTATGTCACTTACTCAACAATAAATGTTATATATAAAGAAGTATTCCAAAATTTATAATAATTTTTCAAATTTATGTCATTTTCTATCTTTAATTAAATGTAGTGTTTATTAATTTTTGTCTACTTTGTCTATTATTCAACTTTAATGTGTAAATTGTGCAACGCACGACTGTTTCACTAGTTAAGAACTAAAATTCAGAATATTAACATCAAGGAACGAAATAACATTCTTTCATATTATGAACAAAATGATATATCACACTATAATATTTACAAAGAAGTCACAAAACCCAAAAATACTACATCTTGATAACAAAAGTAATTAAACCAAACCACTTATACAAAACATGTTATGATATCTACATTTACAGAAGAAAACAAAAATACTACCAAGAAAGCTTTGCTATGGAAATTATACCTTACAAAGTATAATGCAAGATTATTTGTTGTGGTTGTTTTGTGGGTTTCTTGTCTACTGATGAGAGGGAGAATTTCCAGAGAAGAGAGAATGGAAATTGAGGGAGTTAATATGTTTGATAGAGATAAAGATGATTGAGTTGTGTGTGTTTGTGATGGGTAGGGAAGGGATTATTGGGAGTGGGCGGTTGAGAGGAGCCGTCTGAAAGAGAGGGAGAGAGTACGCTTGGGAAAATGGAGGAGGGAGTGAATGTAATGATAATGATGATGGAAAGTGATCGACTGATGGAGTAGGCTAGGAAATGGAGTAGGCTAGCAAATGATGGAGGGGGAGAGGATTTGAAAAATGGGAAAATAAAATGATGGAGAGAGGGAGGGTGACTGCTGACACTTTTTTGCTTCTTTTTTCTTTCTTTCTTCTTTTCTTCTTCTTGTCTTGGTTTTCTTGATTTTCTTCTTTCTTCATTAATTTTCTTTTTTTTTCTTGATTTCTTGATTTTCATCATTTTTTTTTGGGTTTTCTCCTATTTTTTTTTTACTTTGATATCCGTAAACTATATAAAAAGAAAGTGTTAGTCCATTTTGTGATAATTTTTGGATAATATAAAATTGAGTTACGAAATTAAGGTGTCTATAAATATATTTTATATAAGAATTTAATACATACTGGTAAAATAATTATGATATCTATATCATGGGAAATACTTATATGGATAAGGGTAAAATTGTATTACTAAAATAAGTAATTCGGGTAATATTCGGTTCAAGTAATGGGGCAAGTAATGCTAATACCAAAACCAAACTGTTCTCCACTTTTCCATTTTAATTATTCCTCGTAACCTATCTTATATCCAATCAAACCAGTTAATAACTGTCAACTTCAATTTGGTTCAATTCGAGTATCCACAGTTCGATTAAAAATTGTCATCCCTATTCATCCATCCTCATCGGAGAGAGAAAGCAACCAAAAAATTGTTGGGATTTTATACCATTAATCAAAAACAATATAGGAGCAACCTCGGCCTAACAATCCTATGTATAACAGTAGGAGGTATTTTTCTAGGATGGCAATTGAGTTCCCAGTTTAACTCAATAATCCTTGGCCTGCGGAACAATGTTAGAAACCAAAGAAATACATAATGAAAATATTCAAGATATCAGTTCATCAATCGTAAACAAACAGAAGTAACTGAGTATCCTTGGCCGAAGCCTCACTCAATCTGTCTAGGGCTTATGGTTGCCTAGGCTCAGACCCCCACAACACAATGCTATACATTGAGTATAGCAAAACAGTTCAACCAAGAGTTCACAACAGAAAGGGACGATTCATCCAAAGATTTGTCACTGTGAAGACCAACATAAGCCTTCTACCAGAATACCCCAAGAAACCCCATTACCCCCTCACAATACTCTCGATTTGGAGACCTCAAAGTCACGGTGTTTCCCTTCACAGATAACCTCACCACTCACAGCTTTTAGAAGCAGAGAAGAAGAATCAGAAGAGATCGAACACAAGAGAGAGAGATTGCCGTGAATATACCGTGACTATACCGTCACTATTCCGTGCAGGGCGAAAGAGAGGAGTATAAATCTTGTCGGCCAAGGCAATCGGCGAATAATCGAGATTGGAGCAATCAACGAGCCGATGGTGAACAAGGAATGGAAGGGGCCGGATTTTCAGGGTCAAAAGGAAGCAATACCCGAAAATAGAACCAAGGCCACAGAGGAACCACAAGCAGCAACAACGACTGCACAAACAGAACAGAGGGGGAATGGGGCGGGCTGATGTAGAAGGGATTCTGGGTTGCTTTGCGTTTGGGCTTCACAAAGTGGGCTGCCCAAACAGGCCCAGCCACACTTACAATCTCCACCTTGGAACAAGTACCGGGTCAATCACATTGAACTCATGGACACAAGTGGGGTACATCATAGCCTATACACGGAACTTGTTCCAACACAAAGTAGGAAACAAGAACAACAGAAATGCAAAACACAAAGTAAGCATTAAATCTAACTCATTCTAACACAAAGTAAGAAGAAGAGAGACACCACAGCAAACACCAAGTAAGTTGAGGATTTTCGAGGCAATAACAACTATCCACACGAATCATATATCATAACAAGAGAACTCACAACAAGGGTTCCTCCACCATATTTGGAGCAGGGGGAGGGGGAACAGGTTCATTTAAGCAAGGAAATTCATTCTCATTAAAGATAATATCTCTACTAATGATTGTTTCAAAACCTGGTTCCTCTTTTAACCATAATTTATAACCTTTCTCACCCTCTGCGTACCCTAAGAAGACACACCTAACTGGTCTAGGTTCAAAAGTGTTGTTCTCCCGATGAATATAAGCAGCACAACCGAAAACTCTAAAATTTTGAAAAGCAACTTCTCCACCGGAAAACACAGCCTCAGGACATCTCCCATTAGGCGAGATAGGAGACCTATTAATGACATAGGCGGCACACACAACTGCCTCTCCCCAAAAACATTTGGAAAGACCTGATGTGGCAAACATGACCATTGCACGTCCTAGCAAAGTCTGAATCATATGCTCCGCAACCTCATTCTGATGAAGGCTACAAGGGATAGATTTTTGATGGTCAATCCGACTCTCGGCGCAAAATCTCTCAAACTCACAGTTGCAAAACTCCAACCCACTATCCGTCCTAAGCTTTTTAATTTTCATACCGATTTGATTTTCAATTGAAATCTTCCAAGTTCTAAATTTTTCAAAAACTTCAGTTTTCTCTTTCAATAAAACTATCCAGACTTTTCGTGAGAAGTCATCAACGATAAACAGAAAGAACATATTCCCACCATGAGTGGGTAACAAAGGACCCGACAGATCCATATGGATCAACTCAAGGGAATTTTTTATAGAGTATTTTTCAAGGGAGGGAGGTGGAAAGCTAAATCTATGATGTCCAAGGCTTTTATCCATAAAATTTGTTTTATCACTCTTAACAACATTTGCATGATTCTCAATAAAAGACACAAGAGCAGCATCACACACATACAGGTTTCGCCGTTTTCTAGCTTTGAAAATTAACAAGTTATCTTTTAGAACTTTCATCTCACCCCTTCCCCATCTACCCTCTAACCCATCATCTTCCAATGATGCAAACGAGATCAGATTATTACACAAATTAGGCACGTGTCTAACATTTTCCAAAGTCAAAGTATATCTAGAATCAAATTTCAAGCACGCATTGCCAATTCTAGCAATTTGACAATTCTTACCATTAGCCAAGGAAACAGTTCTAGTTTCCACTTCTTTGTATGAAGAAAAAAGATTTTTAAAAGGTGTCATGTGAAACGTACATGCAGAATCTATAACCCACTCATTCATATATGCAGAAATAGAGTACACATAATTCACTTTGGTTTCACAAGACTCAGTTACCATAAAAACATCACCACCATCTTCAGACAAGGCCAAATTACAATCCTTTTGATTATCATGATTCTGATTTTGACTTTTCTTTTTAGGATTTGTGCAATCCTTCTTAAAATGTCCAGATTCACCGCAGTTGTAGCAGTTTCTTTTCTTAGATCCATACTTAGACCTACTTTGGCTTCTACCCCTGTTGTTTCCATAATTCTGATTTTGACCATGATTTTGTTCTTCACCATTTTGACCATTGTTCCTATCATGTTGTCTTCCTCTTACCATATGAACCTCACCGGCTTGAGATTTACCCCTATTTACTTTTAAATCTAATTATTTGCTTTTTAACCCAACAATAACCTTATCAAGTGTGATATCATCCCTACCATACTTAATAGCAGATTTTACGTCAACATAATAATCAGGAATACCATTTATGTGACAACTCGACCCCGACCCCGAGGAGGAATCACGGGTCGTGTCGTCCAAATAAGGACTACAATACATGCAAGGACTCAATTATCAAAAGCGGCGTGGCGCAACATTGGACACGTACAACTCGGCATTAAAAAGCGGAATAATTTAAAACTTTAGAACACGATATAACGAGTTAATAGCAAGTAAACCAAGTCATCGGCGAATTTACAACCGGAACCCAACAACTAAACAATTCATGCTAATATATAAACACCTCAACGGCTAAACACGCCGGAGAAACTACAAAAGTCAATAAGAGCTAATGGGATGCTCAGCGGAAGTCTTAACAGAGTGAACCAATACATGCAAGCAAGGCTCGGCCTACAAGTGCCGGCAAACAACTAGAAACATAAGTAGTACTATTAGTCTTAGTCTACAACAAGTACAAGCTACTACAATTACACATTCCCAAGCGAAGTCTAAATGACTTGCTTTAACCCAAGCGTCCTTGCCAAAAAAAGAAACCAAAAGCCAATGCTACCACCTCTAGGCGAACGATCACGAACAAGAGTAGACAATCAACCTCGATGAGGCGGTCTGGATGATTAGGATCTAAAAGCAGTAAAAGGAGGGGGTAAGTCATAAAGACTTTGTAAGCCACCAATTATGCATGACGGGATATAATGCAAGGCATACATAGCACGTATCAAGCAAGATCATACTAGCACGTAGTTCTCATGTCGCGATGCACGTTGTTTTCACATAAGTGCTTAATTAAATCACATAGGATAAGGATATGTTATGGAACCGGTGCCGCTTCGTAGATCCTGAAATAGACAAGGTTATCACGATTGTATTTGTCGGATGCACGTGTATGATACATCGACCACGATAGTATTGTTCCAAGCGCCCTTTGGTTACGACGAGGTACTCTTCTCCACTGTGATCAGTAGTGAAGGGTGTGTGCAAGTTTATGGTGTGGTGACCCATCACTACCATGAATCTCGCGATTCATGACGGCGATGCATCGTTGACCATCAAGACAATTCACGTAATGCTAGCTGGACTAATGGTATGCCAAGTAGATATTTACTTGTCACACAAAATCAAGTAAGGAGCGAGTTCGACAAGAGCGAACTCGTCCGAGCCAAGTAGATGTTTACTCACATAATAAATCACGTAAGGGAGCGAGGTCGACAAGAGCGACTCGTCCAATCAAGTAGGCATGTTACACTACAATATACAAGTCAAGCATGAGATCAATCACGTTAAAAATTCCCAATAACTAATTTACAATTCAATTGAACTCTAAACGTCGTAGGGATTAATTATAGAGTCGGTATTGTTCAATGACTCTCTAAGTGCAACTCCGTTGAGTTATTGCTAAAATATTTCTAAGTAGAGGATGGATGCTATATGCAATTCATAACTCTTTTCTATGTTTTCAATTCATTTACAATTAGACTATTAAGTCATTCATGACTTTTAATCCATCAAGATCAAAGTTCCCAAATTGTGAACCCTAACATGTTCATCATTTTTGAAGTTATAATTTACAACAAGTCCAAGAACAAAAGTTATTCCAAATCCTTTCTAGAACATTATTCATGTTTGACACAAGTTCAAATTATCAATTATGAGTCATTAATCGGAAATTTACAGAAAATTAACTTAAAGAATTTCAAGTTTTTAACATGGTACATGTCTTCTTGAACATGTAACTAGAAACTATCATGAAGGGAGCATGCTTGATATTGAGCATACAAAAACGGGGGAGTTGGGTGCTTACCTTATTCGAAATCAAATGGTTAGATGACGAAATAAAGCAAGGATTAAGAAACTAGGGAGCAAGGGCTTCGATTTGGTGGTCTCCAATCGAAAATCCGATGGCCGGATCTCCGGCAATCAAGCAAACAAGGTGAATGATCTTCAAGGTCACTCTTTCTATCTCTAGGAATCAGCTCAACAATGGAGGAATGAAAATGGCTGAATGTTTGAGTTTGGAGAGGATGAACTCACTAAAGGTTCAATCCTAGGCAAGGGTTATTAAGCTTCTAATTGGTGGATTCATGTTGGCCATTGATAAAAACACATCAAAGGGTTGAAATTAAACATGGAAAGGTCACAAACAAGGTGGGGTTCGGATTGGGTCTAAAAGGGTTCAATGGTTCAGACCAAACTTCAAAAATCTGAAATCCCGTAATTGCAGAAAAGGGAACAATGCGGTCGCTTCCTTTTGGACCATGCTAGCGCATGGTTACTGTTCAAAGCCCAAGACTCGCTTTGTTTTCTGACCAGAAAACTTGTAAATTCCACCATAAATCACTCACACCACCAAATGATCTGATTTTTGATTTTTATGAAACTAGACTCATTAAAATATATTTTAGCTTTTAAATCACTCCATTTAGACTTATATTAATCAAGATATGGTCACTACAAGTTCAAGTACAGAAGTTGAATTCTTGAATTCTTGAAAACACTGCACAGTAAGTCAACACCTAATTGAGGTACTTAGACACCTTGAAAAATTACCCAAATTTACAGGGAGTATCCTAACATATGTAGGTAAAACATACTAAATTTTTTATAAAATTCTCTTTAGTAGATTGGTACCAGAATTTTCCCGAAGTTTACCCAAAAACATGACTGAAGAAATATAGAAATATGGTCATTGGTCTTATTACTTATTACCAAATGCAATGTCTATGAACAATCATTGTGCAAGCATGAGAAATACTAGTACACTTGGTCTAGAACTCAAATGAACTTCTCGCAAGTTGAAAGCACAAACAATACAAGCAACGAAGGCAATCCCGAGAGACCCTAAGACTCAAACGAAGCAACAATGCTTCTAAACTCTCAACCATGCATACTATGATCAAGATTAATGTTATAAGTCATATATGTAAGGTACTAAGACTCCAATGAGACTTAGTTAAGTGCAAACATGCTAAGATGAATACTCAAAGCATTAACGACAAAGCATGCAATGCATAGAAGGTATTCAAACGACTATGATCGTAACCAACCTAATGCAAGCATGATATGAACAATATGAACTCTCTAACATGTTAAGGTATACGTTATGCATGTTATAATGATGTTATACAAGTAATGGGTTTGGGTTCTCACAATTTAAAAGTACAATAGCAATGTAATCATCAATGTTTTTATCCACGGTTTGCTTAATGTCTTGAACTAACTTAGTGAAAACATCGATATTATCCTCCATATCTTTATCAAGGTCTAGTTTGAATCGAAAAAACTGTTCCAAGAGATATAATTTGCTAGGTAACGATTTTTCATAATAAAGTTCTTCTAGCCTATCCCAAAGTTCTTTAGCAGATCCAAGTTTACCAACCTTCCTTATCACTGAGTCATTCAAGTTCAAAAGTATGGAATAATAAGCCGACTCGCCCATCCATTTCATTCTATCGCCCTATCGCCCGATTTTTCATTTTCAGAAAATTTTAAAGTTATAGTTTTAAAGGCTTTTTCTTTTATCAAAATGCCCTTCATTTTCTATTGCCAAATAGAAAATATGTTTTCCCATCAAAGGGTACCAAATTATAGGATGATGACGAGTTTGCCATTTTGGAAAACCAACACAGAACAATAAAAAAAAATATCACCAAAATCACATAAAGTAAATTATATATATATATATATATATATATATATATATATATATATATATATATATTTATTTATTTATTTATTTATTTAAAAAAACCACAATTTTCCAAGACAAGAAAAAATCACCCAAAAAGTTTCAGGAAAAACTTTTTAAATCAGAATATTACTAAACAAACAACAATGCACAATGGAAGTAATGTGAACGTAATCAATCCAAACAACTAAAACTTAAACACAAGTTTCATCAACTAGAAACTACGTAAAAGTTTAAGTTTGGAACACGATACCCAGAAATCACTAACTGTGATTTCTACCTTTGGATTGAAAGCAGCTCCACCGATTTGTCAGTACACAAACCAAGCTCTGATACCACTGTTGGGATTTTATACCATTAATCAAAAACAATACAGGAGCAAACTCAGCCTAACAATCCTATGTATAACAGCAGGAGGTATTTTTCTAGGATGGCAATTGAGTTCCCAGTTTAACTCAATAATACTTGGCCTGCGGAACAATGTTAGAAACCCAAGAAATTAATACAGAATGAAAATATTCAAGATATCAGTTCATCAATCGTAAACAAACAGAAGTAACTGAGTATCATTGGCCGAAGCCTCACTCAATCTGTCTAGGGCTTATGGTTGCCTAGGCTCAGACCCCCACAACACAATGCTATACATTGAGTATAGCAAAACAGTTCAACCAAGAGTTCACAACAGAAAGGGACGATTCATCCAAAGATTTGTCACTGTGAAGACCAACATAAGCCTTCTATCAGAATACCCCAAGAAACCCCATTACCCCCTCACAATACTCTCGATTTGGAGACCTCAAAGTCACGGTGTTTCCCTTCACAGATAACCTCACCACTCACAGCTTTTAGAAGCAGAGAAGAAGAATTAGAGGAGATCGAACACAAGAGAGAGAGATTGCCGTGAATATACCGTGACTATACCGTCACTATTCCGTGTCTGCAAAGGGCGAAAGAGAGGGAGTATAAATACTGTTCAGCCAAGGCAATCAGCAGCGAATAATCAGAGATTGGAGCAATCAACGAGCTGACTGGAACAAGGAATGGAAGGGGCCGGATTTTCAGGGTCAAAAGGAAGCAATACCCGAAAATAGAACCAAGGCCACAGAGGAACCACAAGCAGCAACAACGACTGCACAAACAGAACAGAGGGGGAATGGGGCGGGCTGATGTAGAAGGGATTCTGGGTTGCTTTGCGTTTGGGCTTCACAAAGTGGGCTGCCCAAACAGGCCCAGCCACACTTACAATCTCCACCTTGGAACAAGTACCGGGTCAATCACATTGAACTCATGGACACAAGTGGGGTACATCATAGCCTATACACGGAACTTGTTCCAACACAAAGTAGGAAACAAGAACAACAGAAATGCAAAACACAAAGTAAGCATTAAATCTAACTCATTCTAACACAAAGTAAGAAGAAGAGAGACACCACAGCAAACACCAAGTAAGTTGAGGATTTTCGAGGCAATAACAACTATCCACACGAATCATATATCATAACAAGAGAACTCACAACAAGGGTTCCTCCACCATATTTGGAGCAGGGGGAGGGGGAACAGGTTCATTTAAGCAAGGAAATTCATTCTCATTAAAGATAATATCTCTACTAATGATTGTTTCAAAACCTGGTTCCTCTTTTAACCATAATTTATAACCTTTCTCACCCTCTGCGTACCCTAAGAAGACACACCTAACTGGTCTAGGTTCAAAAGTGTTGTTCTCCCGATGAATATAAGCAGCACAACCGAAAACTCTAAAATTTTGAAAAGCAACTTCTCCACCGGAAAACACAGCCTCAGGACATCTCCCATTAGGCGAGATAGGAGACCTATTAATGACATAGGCGGCACACACAACTGCCTCTCCCCAAAAACATTTGGAAAGACCTGATGTGGCAAACATGACCATTGCACGTCCTAGCAAAGTCTGAATCATATGCTCCGCAACCTCATTCTGATGAAGGCTACAAGGGATAGATTTTTGATGGTCAATCCGACTCTCGGCGCAAAATCTCTCAAACTCACAGTTGCAAAACTCCAACCCACTATCCGTCCTAAGCTTTTTAATTTTCATACCGATTTGATTTTCAATTGAAATCTTCCAAGTTCTAAATTTTTCAAAAACTTCAGTTTTCTCTTTCAATAAAACTATCCAGACTTTTCGTGAGAAGTCATCAACGATAAACAGAAAGAACATATTCCCACCATGAGTGGGTAACAAAGGACCCGACAGATCCATATGGATCAACTCAAGGGAATTTTTTATAGAGTATTTTTCAAGGGAGGGAGGTGGAAAGCTAAATCTATGATGTCCAAGGCTTTTATCCATAAAATTTGTTTTATCACTCTTAACAACATTTGCATGATTCTCAATAAAAGACACAAGAGCAGCATCACACACATACAGGTTTCGCCGTTTTCTAGCTTTGAAAATTAACAAGTTATCTTTTAGAACTTTCATCTCACCCCTTCCCCATCTACCCTCTAACCCATCATCTTCCAATGATGCAAACGAGATCAGATTATTACACAAATTAGGCACGTGTCTAACATTTTCCAAAGTCAAAGTATATCTAGAATCAAATTTCAAGCACGCATTGCCAATTCTAGCAATTTGACAATTCTTACCATTAGCCAAGGAAACAGTTCTAGTTTCCACTTCTTTGTATGAAGAAAAAAGATTTTTAAAAGGTGTCATGTGAAACGTACATGCAGAATCTATAACCCACTCATTCATATATGCAGAAATAGAGTACACATAATTCACTTTGGTTTCACAAGACTCAGTTACCATAAAAACATCACCACCATCTTCAGACAAGGCCAAATTACAATCCTTTTGATTATCATGATTCTGATTTTGACTTTTCTTTTTAGGATTTGTGCAATCCTTCTTAAAATGTCCAGATTCACCGCAGTTGTAGCAGTTTCTTTTCTTAGATCCATACTTAGACCTACTTTGGCTTCTACCCCTGTTGTTTCCATAATTCTGATTTTGACCATGATTTTGTTCTTCACCATTTTGACCATTGTTCCTATCATGTTGTCTTCCTCTTACCATATGAACCTCACCGGCTTGAGATTTACCCCTATTTACTTTTAAATCTAATTATTTGCTTTTTAACCCAACAATAACCTTATCAAGTGTGATATCATCCCTACCATACTTAATAGCAGATTTTACGTCAACATAATAATCAGGAATACCATTTATGTGACAACTCGACCCCGACCCCGAGGAGGAATCACGGGTCGTGTCGTCCAAATAAGGACTACAATACATGCAAGGACTCAATTATCAAAACTGACGTGACGCAACATTGGACACGCAGTACAACTCGGCATTAAAAAGCCGGAATAATTTAAAACTTTAGAACCTGATATAACAGTTAATAGCAAGTAAACCAAGTCATCGGCGAATTTACAACCGGAACCCAACAACTAAACAATTCATGCTAATATATAAACACCTCAACGGCTAAACACGCCGGAGAAACTACAAAAGTCAATAAGAGCTAATGGGATGCTCAGCGGAAGTCTTAACGAGTGAACCAATACATGCAAGCAAGGCTCGGCCTACAAGTGCCGGCAAACAACTAGAAACATAAGTAGTACTATTAGTCTTAGTCTACAACAAGTACAAGCTACTACAATTACACATTCCCAAGCGAAGTCTAAATGACTTGCTTTAACCCAAGCGTCCTTGCCAAAAAAAGAAACCAAAAGCCAATGCTACCACCTCTAGGCGAACGATCACGAACAAGAGTAGACAATCAACCTCGATGAGACGGTCCTGGATGATTAGGATCTAAAACAGTAAAAAGGAGGGGGTAAGTCATAAAGACTTTGTAAGCCACCAATTATGCATGACAGGATATAATGCAAGGCATACATAGCACGTATCAAGCAAGATCATACTAGCACGTAGTTCTCATGTCGCGATGCACGTTGTTTTCACATAAGTGCTTAATTAAATCACATAGGATAAGGATATGTTATGGAACCGGTGCCGCTCAGATCTGAAATAGACAAGGTTATCACGATTGTATTTGTCGGATGCACGTGTATGATACATCGACCACGATAGTATTGTTCCAAGCGCCCTTTGGTTACGACGAGGTACTCTTCTCCACTGTGATCAGTAGTGAAGGGTGTGTGCAAGTTTATGGTGTGGTGACCCATCACTACCATGAATCTCGCGATTCATGACGGCGATGCATCGTTGACCATCAAGACAATTCACGTAATGCTAGCTGGACTAATGGTATGCCAAGTAGATATTTACTTGTCACACAAAATCAAGTAAGGAGCGAGTTCGACAAGAGCGAACTCGTCCGAGCCAAGTAGATGTTTACTCACATAATAAATCACGTAAGGGAGCGAGGTCGACAAGAGCGACTCGTCCAATCAAGTAGGCATGTTACACTACAATATACAAGTCAAGCATGAGATCAATCACGTTAAAAATTCCCAATAACTAATTTACAATTCAATTGAACTCTAAACGTCGTAGGGATTAATTATAGAGTCGGTATTGTTCAATGACTCTCTAAGTGCAACTCCGTTGAGTTATTGCTAAAATATTTCTAAGTAGAGGATGGATGCTATATGCAATTCATAACTCTTTTCTATGTTTTCAATTCATTTACAATTAGACTATTAAGTCATTCATGACTTTTAATCCATCAAGATCAAAGTTCCCAAATTGTGAACCCTAACATGTTCATCATTTTTGAAGTTATAATTTACAACAAGTCCAAGAACAAAAGTTATTCCAAATCCTTTCTAGAACATTATTCATGTTTGACACAAGTTCAAATTATCAATTATGAGTCATTAATCGGAAATTTACAGAAAATTAACTTAAAGAATTTCAAGTTTTTAACATGGTACATGTCTTCTTGAACATGTAACTAGAAACTATCATGAAGGGAGCATGCTTGATATTGAGCATACAAAAACGGGGGAGTTGGGTGCTTACCTTATTCGAAATCAAATGGTTAGATGACGAAATAAAGCAAGGATTAAGAAACTAGGGAGCAAGGGCTTCGATTTGGTGGTCTCCAATCGAAAATCCGATGGCCGGATCTCCGGCAATCAAGCAAACAAGGTGAATGATCTTCAAGGTCACTCTTTCTATCTCTAGGAATCAGCTCAACAATGGAGGAATGAAAATGGCTGAATGTTTGAGTTTGGAGAGGATGAACTCACTAAAGGTTCAATCCTAGGCAAGGGTTATTAAGCTTCTAATTGGTGGATTCATGTTGGCCATTGATAAAAACACATCAAAGGGTTGAAATTAAACATGGAAAGGTCACAAACAAGGTGGGGGTTCGGATTGGGTCTAAAAGGGTTCAATGGTTCAGACCAAACTTCAAAAATCTGAAATCCCGTAATTGCAGAAAAGGGAACAATGCGGTCGCTTCCCTTTTGGACCATGCTAGCGCATGGTTCTGTTCAAAGCCCAAGACTCAGTTTTGCTGTTTCTGACCAGAAAACTTGTAAATTCCACCATAAATCACTCACACCACCAAATGATCTGATTTTTGATTTTTATGAAACTAGACTCATTAAAATATATTTTAGCTTTTTAAATCACTCCATTTAGACTTATATTAATCAAGATATGGTCACTACAAGTTCAAGTACAGAAGTTGAATTCTTGAAAACAGAATTCTGGCACAGCCGTAAGTCAACACCTAATTGAGGTACTTAGACACCTTGAAAAATTACCCAAATTTACAGGGAGTATCCTAACATATGTAGGTAAAACATACTAAATTTTTTATAAAATTCTCTTTAGTAGATTGGTACCAGAATTTTCCCGAAGTTTACCCAAAAACATGACTGATCTGTGAAGAAATATATTGGTCATCTTATTACCAAATGCAATGTCTATGAACAATCATTGTGCAAGCATGAGAAATACTAGTACACTTGGTCTAGAACTCAAATGAACTTCTCGCAAGTTGAAAGCACAAACAATACAAGCAACGAAGGCAATCCCGAGAGACCCTAAGACTCAAACGAAGCAACAATGCTTCTAAACTCTCAACCATGCATACTATGATCAAGATTAATGTTATAAGTCATATATGTAAGGTACTAAGACTCCAATGAGACTTAGTTAAGTGCAAACATGCTAAGATGAATACTCAAAGCATTAACGACAAAGCATGCAATGCATAGAAGGTATTCAAACGACTATGATCGTAACCAACCTAATGCAAGCATGATATGAACAATATGAACTCTCTAACATGTTAAGGTATACGTTATGCATGTTATAATGATGTTATACAAGTAATGGGTTTGGGTTCTCACAATTTAAAAGTACAATAGCAATGTAATCATCAATGTTTTTATCCACGGTTTGCTTAATGTCTTGAACTAACTTAGTGAAAACATCGATATTATCCTCCATATCTTTATCAAGGTCTAGTTTGAATCGAAAAAACTGTTCCAAGAGATATAATTTGCTAGGTAACGATTTTTCATAATAAAGTTCTTCTAGCCTATCCCAAAGTTCTTTAGCAGATCCAAGTTTACCAACCTTCCTTATCACTGAGTCATTCAAGTTCAAAAGTATGGAATAATAAGCCGACTCGTCCATTTCAGTCCTATCGCCCGATTTTTCATTTTCAGAAAATTTTAAAGTTATAGTTTTAAAGGCTTTTTCTTTTATCAAAATGCCCTTCATTTTCTATTGCCAAATAGAAAATATGTTTTCCCATCAAAGGGTACCAAATTATAGGATGATGACGAGTTTGCCATTTTGGAAAACCAACACAGAACAATAAAAAAAATATCACCAAAATCACATAAAGTAAATTATATATATATATATATATATATATATATATATATATATATATATATATATATATATATTTATTTATTTATTTATTTATTTTTAAAAAAAACCACAATTTTCCAAGACAAGAAAAAATCACCCAAAAAGTTTCAGAAAAACTTTTAAATCGAATATTACTAAACAAACAACAATGCACAATGGAAGTAATGTGAACGTAATCAATCCAAACAACTAAAACTTAAACACAAGTTTCATCAACTAGAAACTACGTAAAAGTTTAAGTTTGGAACACGATACCCAGAAATCACTAACTGTGATTTCTACCTTTGGATTGAAAGCAGCTCCACCGATTTGTCAGTACACAAACCAAGCTCTGATACCACTGTTGGGATTTTATACCATTAATCAAAAACAATACAGGAGCAAACTCAGCCTAACAATCCTATGTATAACAGCAGGAGGTATTTTTCTAGGATGGCAATTGAGTTCCCAGTTTAACTCAATAATACTTGGCCTGCGGAACAATGTTAGAAACCCAAGAAATTAATACAGAATGAAAATATTCAAGATATCAGTTCATCAATCGTAAACAAACAGAAGTAACTGAGTATCATTGGCCGAAGCCTCACTCAATCTGTCTAGGGCTTATGGTTGCCTAGGCTCAGACCCCCACAACACAATGCTATACATTGAGTATAGCAAAACAGTTCAACCAAGAGTTCACAACAGAAAGGGACGATTCATCCAAAGATTTGTCACTGTGAAGACCAACATAAGCCTTCTATCAGAATACCCCAAGAAACCCCATTACCCCCTCACAATACTCTCGATTTGGAGACCTCAAAGTCACGTGTTTCCCTTCACAGATAACCTCACCACTCACAGCTTTTAGAAGCAGAGAAGAAGAATTAGAGGAGATCGAACACAAGAGAGAGAGATTGCCGTGAATATACCGTGACTATACCGTCACTATTCCGTGTCTGCAAAGGGCGAAAGAGAGGGAGTATAAATACTGTTCAGCCAAGGCAATCAGCAGCGAATAATCAGAGATTGGAGCAATCAACGAGCTGACTGGAACAAGGAATGGAAGGGGCCGGATTTTCAGGGTCAAAAGGAAGCAATACCCGAAAATAGAACCAAGGCCACAGAGTAACCACAAGCAAAGAACAACGATCGCACAAACAATGTAGGGGGAATGGGGCGGCCGATGTAGAAGGGATTCTGGGTTGCTTTATGCTTGCTTCTTTCACAAAGTGGGTCGCCCAAACAGCCCACCACACTTACATCTCCACCTTGGAACAAGTAACGGTCAATCACATTGAACTCATGGACACAAGCGGGTACATCATAGCCTATACACTTAACTTGTTCCAACACAAAGTAGGAAACAAGAACAAATGTAAATGCAAAACACAAAGTAAGCATTAAATCTAACTCA
>CM028378.1:91989545-92066672 GCA_013146195.2 Codonopsis lanceolata | reverse complement strand
CCACGGCCCAGCTTTCGAACAAGGACCATAGGTGGTCCGACAAGGTTTTGCTTGTGGAATCGAAGCGCGATGGAATTTCGAGATTCCTCGATGGGAAACCCCACGGCCCTCAGAGGACGAAGACTTTGAATGATGCCGATGAAGTCTGCGAGGCTTGCTATCGAGGCTCCTTGCTTTCGACGATGAAGGGGTGCGCAGTTCGATCCTACAATTGGAAGGCCATTGTGGAGAACGAGGGCCTCCTATGGAAGTTTTGGGTCTCGGAAGTTGAGGTTGAAGGAGTGGAGAGGGCGTATTCTGGTTTTGAATACGTGAGCCGTGAGGGCTGGGCCCTGCATCAGGGTTGGACATTTGGCTCGGCGTGTCCGAGATGTGAGGGGATAGATGGGCTCGAGTGCCCAACATCAGGTTAATTTTGTTTATTCCTGTTTGTTTGTTTCCTTGGTTTTTCTGCTAAATTCGTCTTTTTAGTAATCGATGCGACCTTCCTTATTTTTTGTAGAGATGGCCGTCTCGAGATGCCGTTTCCGCCAAACCGGGCCGAGGAGGAGCGAAGGGAACGCCGAGCTTAGAGCTTCAAGCGCTAAGGATGATATAGGGCGTGCTTTGCCCTCTGCTTCGGTGTTTTGGAGGATCCTACCAAGATAGCCCCTACCGCTCCGTCCTCGGCGGCTCCTCCCACTAAGGCAAAGGGTAAGCAGCCTGCAAGCGATGCTCCAAGGGCCAAGAGGCAGAAGGTTCGAGTTCTGCCCCCTCCCGCTAATGTCGTTGCCGAGGCGACTTCTGTCCCATCTCCTCCCTCGGCAGACGACGTGGTGTCTGATAGCGAGCATGTTGTCAACCATGTCGTCAAGGTGATAAACAACTTCCCAGCCGACTTTGCAGGCTACGGGCAAAGACTATTCGGCGAGGGTGCCGCGCTTTGGCGACGATGAGGCCCGCGGTTATTTCAAGCTCGCAAGATTTTTGCGGGCTAGCTTTGAGCGAGGTAAACTAATTTCATTATTTCTATTTCTCGCATTTTTGTTCCTTTTGCTTGTGTTGCTTACGTTTACTTTGCTTCTTTAGCTTGGAATCGGTATCGCTGCATATCATGACAAGGGCGAGGCTATGAGTCCGCGCGAGGATCGAAAGGGCCTCGACAAGCGAAAGGGAGATTTCTTCAGTCTTGAGAAGGTGAAGTCCTTGGAAGGAAGGATTTACTTTGAAGGAGAGGCCTCTCAACTTTTCGCCGAGAAGACGGCTTGGGGGCGGAGGCGATGTCTTTGAAGGATAAGGCTAGCGAGCGGGAGCGCAAGGTGAGCGAGCTCGAGGCCAAGCTTAAGGGAGTGGTGGATGAGGTTGGTAACTTAAAGGCCGAGCTTTCAGCGAAGCCTAGCGAGGAGCAAGTTTTGGCGAGATATAAGAGCTCGCTTGCTTATGAGATAGAGGCTCTGGACTACATGGAGACGGGCCGAGTTCAGGCCTTCCGAGCGGTGGTGGCGAAGGGTGTCGTTGTGTCGGGTGGTGGAGATGGCGGACCTTGCCTCTTTGGCCGGAATGCTTGAGGAGTCTCCTCGTTGATACCGCTTGATGAGGCCGAGCTTGGTCGGATAAAAGATGCCGATCTTGGGGTTCAAGCTCTGAGTGGTGCCCCCTCTAGAGGCGAACAACCTTTGCCTGTGAAAAATGCCTACATAAAAGAAAGTTATCGTGGCTTTGCGGTGCCAAGGCAGGCTATCCCTCAACAGGCACACTATATGGGCGATCAGTTGATGGCCGAGTTAGAAGGCCAGAAAACGAGAAGGGAGGAGCTTTCAAAAAGCCAATATATTTCCGAGCAAGCGGCTCTTGAGAGGAGGAGGGAGTGAGGGGTTTAGCTAGGGTTTTTATCATCTTTTTTAATAACAATAGTTTCGAACAATGGTTTATATGTAATCTTTTACCCTTGGTGTAAGTTGTAAATATGTTTTTGTTGTTAGTTTAGTTTTTGCAAGTACTTTCTTCTGTATGGTGCAAGTGTTTTCTGCCTATATATACAAGTGTTTTCGTGTTTTTGCGAGATAATGCGATCTCGTTTGGCGAGGCAGTGCGATCTCGTTCTTTGCGAGGCAATGCGACCTCGTTTTGGCGAGGCAATGCGACCTCGTTTTGGCGAGGCAATGCGACCTCGTTGTTGGCGAGACAATGCGACCTCGTTTTTGGCGAGATAGTGCGATCTCGAATACATGGTTTGAACAAGTTTTTCGGCGAAAATTTTCCTTTCATATATATAAGAAGATTGTGTGGATCATCGATAATATTTTTTCTAGTGGTCGAATGCCAAGGGTTTTTCGTAGGAGTTCCGTCTGCGGTTTCGCGAGCCTCAGGGTTCCTCGCTCGAATGCTTTGTCGGTGACTTTATACGGTCCTTCCCAATTGGGAGAAAGCTTGTTTCTTCCCGGCTTGTTGCCTGTCACCTCGACTTTTCTTAGCACCATATCGCCGACCAAGAACGTGCGGGGGTTCACCCTTTTGTCATGATGGGCCTTGGCGAGCTTTTTGTAGTTGATTGCCTTCATCCGGGTTTCGAGCCTTCTTTCTTCAAGGTAGTCCAGGTCCAGTGTCCTTGATTCTGTGTTCGCCTCTTCATTGAAATGGATGACTCTTGCAGTGGGGAGAGCCATTTCGACCGGGGCCATGGCCTCGGTTCCATATGTCAAAGAGAAAGGCGTTTCCTCGGTTGAACCTCGGCGAGACGTTCGGATTGCCCATAAGACGGCCGGAAGCTGCTCGAGCCAAGCACCTTTTTTGTCATCTAACCTTCGTTTCAAGGCATGAAGTATTTGCTTGTTTCCGGCCTCCGCTTGGCCATTTCCTTGGGGGTGTGCTACCGAGGACTTCCAATGTTGAATTCCTCTTTCCTCGCGGTGGCGTGAATGCGTTCGGCGTGTGCCGTGGGTGCGATCTGATGGCTCTCGGCAATCCGTATCTGCAGAGGACATTGTCTCGAATGAAGTTGATGGCACTTTGTTCGGTGATGCTTGCTAAGGGTTTGGCCTCGATCCATTTCGTGAAGTAGTCCACCGCCACTATCACAAATTTGTTCTTTCCTTTGGCGAGGGGGAATGGTCCGATTAGGTCCAGTCCCCACATTTCGAAAGGCCATGCTGCTATTACCGGTGTCTGAGGTGCCGAAGGTAATCTTGGGATATTAGCGAACCTTTGACACTTGTCGCACTTTCTGGCGTATGCCTCGGCATCCTTTCTCAACGTCGGCCAATAGTATCCGTGAAAAATGACCCTATCGGCCAAAGTTCGAGCCCCTGGATGGCTACCACACACCCCTCCATGTACCTCGGCAAGTAATCCTTGTGTGGTTTCTGGTCGAACACACCTTAAGAGGGGCTTTGTGTAGGATCGCCTGTATAGTACATCCCCAATTAAAGCGTATCTAGCCGACCTTCTTGCCATTGCCCATCCTTGCTCTCCGTCGCTGGGCAGTATCCCCTGGCCGATGTACTTTTTGATATCATCGATCCAACATTCCGTCGCCTGCCGCCCAAAACGAAAACCAAGAAACCGCCAAAACCCGCATTTAATGAAGCGGCGACTGAAAAGAGCGTAACGTCCCTAAACGGACCTACGAGAACGTCCCATAAACTTCCAACCTCGGCTTGAACCTCGTCGCGGCGAAAAACCCAGAAACAGCCTCGAAATAAAACCCGTAAGTCATCCTCGGCCGGAAGAATGACGCCGACCTCCTACCATCGATGTACGGTGTTACTTTTCGCCCTCTCGGCGTCGAGTGGCCAAAAAGTAGGGGGCCACTGAAAGGATTGAACCAAGGGATTTTACCCTCGGCCCTACCCTCGTCACAAAGGAGGGTCTCACCATAAAAGCCACCAAAGAACGAGGCGAGAACACGTGCCTATCGGATAAACACTTCGGCCTCGGCATTGTAACCCTCACGGTGACGAGCCCGCCCTGGTCCTAAAGCGACCGCGGGCACCCTCGGCCCCGCCACCAAATCATTCTTCATCACCCTCATCCTCGGTAACTAAACAAAAGCGTTCGCCATAAAGACCGCTCGATCTCGACATCAGATCAATCATCCGCCCCGACAAACCATTTCCCTAGGCCCTAGAAAACCGCCGCACGCCAATACCAACCCTCTGACACACGCACAGTCCACTCATTCCTGACGAATGCCCTCAACGCATTTAATAACGGCCGCTTTATGCTCCCTAATAACAAACGGCCACGTCGCCATCAACTTCAGGTATAAATATGAGAGCCCTTATTCAGGGCAAAGTAAGTAATTTCAGCGATATTATAACTCTCTTATCACAGCTCTCTATCAAACAATTATCACGGCTCATTTATTACCAACACTCTACCGGAAAACTGATTCATACGCCGGAGGGTTATAGTCGGGCCAACCCGACACCTTAACGGTGTTTATTGTTTACATTGTGCAGGTTAACCGCTGGACGAACAAGAAGCTGCCACCTCATCCTCGCTCACACGTGGATGTCAAGACAAGATCACTACACTTTTTGCGTGATCAGTAGGTAATTTTAGGGTAATTTCGTCCAAAAAAGAGTTAATTTAATGTTATTATTTATGATGTAATAGATAAGTAAAAATCGAAGTGAAAATAGAGAGCTCACAGACACCAAAACACACAGTCTTACACCATTTCTTTTCCTTGTTTTATTTTATTAACACACACCACAAACATATTTTTAATCATATGGATAACACACAAACTCCCACACACAAACACAGAACACATACAAAAACACACAACGCACACTAATTACCAAAAGCGTATCCAATTTTACTAACCCAAACTCATCAATTGCCAGCTCAAATGAGGACTATATAACATTCTTTCACTAATCTTACATTGCAAAATGTGCAGCTCTTCCAATTTGTCCTAAAATAAGTTTTTTTCCTATGCAATTACTTGTTTGTATTTATAATAAACTTTCAAAATATATTGCAAATGGTTGTCTAGCTTAGTGATAGCAAGTATTTGTGTAAACAATTTGATCCAAGTTTAATTCATCCCAGTAAAAAAATTTATATCTATTCGGAATTATTTTGAAGTAAATAGCAAATAGTGTTGGTAGGTAGGCAGTAGTGGTGGTTGCCGGTGGTTGACGAGAGACAGTCTCGGATAGGTGGTGATTGTCGGTGGTGGGAGGTGGCAGCAGTGGGTGGAAGCAGACGGTGTTGGCGGCATTAGTGGTTAAACCTAATGGATAATCGAGTTAAAACTCATAGTTATCTATTTTGTTATTGGTCTCTAATGAGTATTATCAATTAATATTCATTAACTTAATTAAGTAATAATGGATAACACTCAATTAGTCTTTTATAATAGGTTTATTGGATAATCCAATGGATTGAATAAAATATTGTCACCTCTACTCATTAGTGATAAAATGACACTTTTATGTTTTAATTTTTGAAAGTGAACATTTTAAGTGAAACATCTCAAAATGAAATAGTGGATTTTGCCTCCAAACAGATGGAGTAATTGTGTTTAGTATTTGTAAGAAAATATACTACTCCTTATGTTCCTAAATAATCCTTTAATTTGACTGACATACCTATTAAGAAATTTTAATTAACTCTATTATAAATAGGACAATTATTTTAGAAGGAACAAAAAAATAAAATCGAGACAATTATTTAAAGGGAGTTGATCATTTATTGAATGGTAAGATAAAGTCAACTTGCAATATTTGCTATACAATTTAAAAAATAAAATAGCTTTAGAAACACGAATGAATTATAAACTCTTAATTTTGAGAACTGTGGATGAATATGGAAATTTACATGCTCATAAATTTAACTTAATTAATTCTACTAACTGTCATAGAGCAAATCTTGATTTACATTATGGCGAAAACTGGTTTTAAAAATATATTTTATAACACATATTCTTTTTATTTGATTTACTGTGTATTAGTGGATTGAATTATGAGAATGGAGCTTCGTCTTACGAATTAAAATATATACTGTCTTACAGAAAACCTACCCATACATTATAAACGGCAATATTCGGACCCAAAGATCTTCCACGTTCTCAAGATGATGCGAATCTTAGAGCATTACCAATGCTAATGTGAATGTAAGAGAAATTAGATGCCACTTAGGATTTATGTTATTTTTGAAAGAAAACCTCTTCAATCCAAATATTGATGAGGGCTGTGGATGTGACGTGTTTAGGTCTGGTAATTGGATGGGTTAGATCGGGTATAAGTCGGGTTGGGACGGACAACGGATCGAAATTAATTAGAACCTGAATATCAAACAAGGTCAAAATGGGTCGAACCAAATCGAGTCGGGTTATAACATGTGTCGAGTTAAAGCAGGTCTTAACCCAGATTCCCCCCCCCCAAATCCATACATTTATATAGAAAATTTATTGGGTCAAAAATGGTTAATGGATTCGAACTGCTTTAACCCGACAGACTCAACCCGTTAATATTTTTTAGTTGAAATGGATCACCTATTTTGACCCAACAATATTAACAGGTTGGGTCATTTTCAAATCGGTTCGTGTGAGTTAACGAGTTTCGGGTTGTAATTATCGGACATAAACGATGTCAACCAAATTCGTTCACATTGTAGATAACAATGTCAATTTTTCACATTATATTTTAGGTGTCGTTTGGTAGCCAGGATTAAGGTCATATAAAATTAATAAGCCGAGTTGTCTGATGTTTGGTACGCAATAGGTGGTCGGGACTAATAGCACGAGTTATCCAGATAAAGTCATTATCCCCTCACTATTAATACCAAGGGGGAAGGTGGTATTATTAGCACCCTCGCTAAAAAAAATTGGGATTAACATTTGCAATCTCAAAACTACCCCCGATATACAAGTGATGATTAATAGCGAGGGTACCAATAGTACTGGGATTAATAATACTGCTTATCATTGTCTGACTACCAAACAAGTCCTTAGGGTGTAGATACATCCTAGTTAGCATCTTTTTTATAAAAAAAAACTCTTTCTATTGGTTGTTCCACTTCTTTTTTTTTTTTTTTTGTCAAATTTCACTTTAGTGATGAAATGCAAGCTACATAAAATCAAATCAACATTTGCATTAAAGAGACCCGCTTAATTACATGTGAATTATGAGGAAAAAAAGAGACATACAGTTAGTTGTGTTAATTATCCACTGCCACTTAAGATCAAATCTAGAATTACATTTGTATATACATTAATTTCTTACTCTTATTTTATCTTAGTTCAATAATAATTACAAAATGGACTAACACTTTTTTGTATATGTTTAGGGATATCAAAATAGAAAAAATAAGAAAAGAGAACAAATAAAAAAAAGTAGAAAGAAGCAAAAGAAGGAAAGAAACAAAAAAAGGCAGCAGCCGCTACTTCATCCTTCATATTTTATGATGTCTATATAATTTACTTTTAGCTAATAATAGTTTAAATTTGTTAAGCATGTTAGCATTTTATTTTATATTTGTTGACTTTATTTTACATTTTTGTTGCATATAATTGACCCATGTTGACTAAAGTTGACCGGCACTAACTTTGGACATTTTGGTAACTTTATGTGTTTAATTGTTTGACTTTTCTTTCGATTTTAGCATTACTCCATCCGTCCCAAAATTATAATCTTATTTTCCTTTTTCATTCTTCCTAAAATAATTGTCTTATTTGAAAGTTTCATTTTTAAGATATTATTTTTACCACTTTATCACTTTACTCTTGTTTTAATTTTGGACTATTTAATCATGAACTTTAAAGGAGTCCACACACTATTTCAATATTAATAATCAAGTCAATTGTTTTTTTTAATCATGTATCGGGTTAAATAGAACAATAATTTTGGTACAGAGGGAATAGTATTTTTTTTTTGTTATAGTTTTTGACCGTTGACCAAACAAAGCCCATCGACCAACTATGTCATTCTAGCGTACATTAAGAATTCAAGCATGCGTAACACCTTTTTGAGAGTGAAATGACGAGTTTGATGTCTAACTTTTTTTCCAATTAGTAACTTGGCCCACAGACCTTAGAATCTAGGGTTTCCTTTGTTTCCTTTATAAATGGAGATAACGACTATTTGTATATATTTGAGAGTTCACTCGAAGCCAAACATATTCCACGCGCTCAAGTTTTGAAATTATCACGTTTTCACACGTGGGGGGTCAAAACGAGGTTCTCACGGCATTGTTGATGCTCTTAGTACTAGGATTGATGCCACGATATGATTGACTTTCCAATTGATAAGTCGAATTCAAACACAACAACGGATCTATAGTGTTGTATTTCGAGCCTAAATTCCAATACACTAAAAAAGAATAACAATCAATTTATATCCCGAAATCAACACAAAACTTTATATCATCTCCAAAATAAAAACAATGTTTAAAGGTCTTTATATAGGCTTACAAAGTAGGAGTATAAGTGGTTCAATTCGATCCAGTTTTGACCAAAACCGCAAACCAAACCACTACTATTGATTCTAAAATTTTCAAATGGAACCAAAGCGCACGAAGATTGGAACTAAACCGAACCACTCGATTTGGTTCGATTTTACGATTTCAAATTAAAAAAATGAAATCAACTTATACAACATAAAAAATACTCTGTCAGTTTTCAAATTATCATCCTCCTTTCCTTTTTCATTCGTTTTAAAATAATTGCCCCTTTTCAAAACTTTCCCTTTTTAAAAAATAATTTTACCATTTTTACTCTTACTTTTTCTACATACTAGTTATTATATATATTTTTATAATAATAATATAACTTTTGGACAATATAATTAGATTGTTAATCTCTTTAATGTTTATAATATATTTTTTTCTATTATTACTAATATTAAACAATTTTTTTACCTAAATACTTTTAAAATTAACATAAGTTTCTAACTAACGTGAGATACATATTTTATATTAGTAATAATAGTAAAAATCTTTGATCTAAAGACTTTTAAAATTAACATCTAACTTGATAATAATATTAGAAGTCTTTTTTTTAAAAAAATTTTTAAATCATAATTCATTTTTAAACAATGTGAGATATATACTTATTTTCTATATTTATTGGTAATGAAAGTTTAAATCTTTTATCTAAAGACTTTTAAAATCAACCCCAGATTCTAACCATGTGTATACATATTTTCTATTCGTAATAATGATAGTAGATAAAAAACTTTTTAACCAACATCAATTTTTAAACAACGTGAATACATATTTTCTATTGGTAATAACATAAAAATGTCTTTATCTAATGACTTTTATAATCAATACTCATTTTAATGCAATATTTTAATACGCAGCGTTTTAAAAATGTGCAGCGTTTTAAAGATATGTTGCGTTTACAACTACTTTATTTATGAAAAATAGCGTTTTGAAATAGTTTTCCAAATGTGTTTACAAAAATAAAACTGCGTTTTAAAAATGCTGCGTTTTAGAAACGCTGAGTTTTGAAAAAACAGCGTTTTCAAAACGCTGCACCAAACGAACCCTTAATGAATTAGTCGCTCACCCTCTCTCCCTCCTTCTCAGGATAGATTGTGTGGATTTCCAGGCTTTGTTGGGCTCGATATTGGCGTCTTTGGAACAACAATGTCGAAATCTCAAGGTTACCACTGGAGAAGAACTGCAAAAGGAATTATCATTTCGAGAATCTATCATTGAAGATGCTATGAGGAATGGGAGGCATGTTGTTGGTTTTGGAACAAAATAACACTTCTTTCACTTCTCTAAAGACAATAAGCACTGCTAGGTCTTTGGATCAAGAGCATACAGAAAGCAAACAATCGTAAGAGAACCTATCATTCAAGGGCACTAAATGCAAGCAAAGAAGCTTCACCAAATCTGGAAACAACCTAAAATGGCCCGTGAAGAGTGACATCTGTCATAAGCCCGGTTCAATTCTAAGATGTGCGGGCTGGGCAATCCATTGCCAACTCTAATTCTGTATGTACTCACTGAGTCATTATATGTACCAGTGAGCAAAAAATATATGCCAATAAAATTTGATAATAGTCTCATTTATTTATTTTATAGTTTCATTTATAACGTTACAACAAAAACACAACCAACACAGACAGAGATTGTACTCTCAAAACTTTTGAAATGGATCGTCACACTTCCAGACGAATGTGTTATTATTGATGAATTCGACCTCGTCATCATCGAACTTCAAATCATTCAAGCTTCCACCTATAAACACAACACGTCAACTTAATTCAGTCTTTGTCCCAAGTATTTGGGTAGGCCAAGACATGAAGACATAGTATTACATTTGTACCAGAAATCATATAGGTTTGGGGTGCAAGTGGTTTGGTTTAATTTAGTAAATCAATGGCTTAAATTATGCATATCACATGATCCAACGACCAACGACTCAAGATAGTTAATAAATGTTTTATCTCTCTTACTATAAAAGTCAAGCTTGTTTCTTACAATTTAATAGATGGACAAAAATAACCCTTCACCAAATAAACCATCCACCATTTAATTAAGGACAAAACAAGTAAATTTACCATGACAACAAATAATGTTTGGACAAAAATAGCCTCAAATATAATAAATCATCTACCATTAATTAAGGTCAAACAAGTAAATTTATCAGGAACTAATTAATTCCATTAATAATCAAATAATAATTTCATCCCTTGACTTATTCATGTTTTAAAGTTAGGTCCTGCTTGAATTCTATTTATTTAGCTTGTATTTTTACTTCCTTATCGGTTTCCTCCTACCATTATCGTTACAAATGTCGTCAATATTTTCTAAAATAACAAAAATACCCTTACTCAGTCGAGAGACTAAAAATTTATTTGAAACTAAAAAATAATATGATATTACATTTTTAAATAATTTGCTTTTACTCAGTAAAGACATTATAGAAGTAAATGAAAAAATGTTACTATAATAATATATTTGTTAGTGAGTATCAAGATATTAAGCAAAAATATGTAGCGTCTTTAGCTATTATCCATGAATAAGCTAAGAGAAGTGGGTTAAGAAAATGTGTCATAATGTCAATAAGATGAAGAAAATGAAGAACCAATTGATGAATTCGTGCGTTTTGTTACTAAAGAAAGCCAAAATCTACATTTTACTTTGAATTTTCGGACTACTACAAAGCAACCTTAAAAACTATCATCTGCTTCTAACTTATAAATATTACAAACAAACCACTTAGTAAGCACACAAATAACTAGGTTTAAAATATTTTTCTCCTTCCCATAACAAGGTTCCAAACCTCTAACCTCTTTTGGTCTTAACTTGTTTGCCCCTCTTCATAAAACCCGGAGTAGTTACGTGTGAGAATCTCTCTATTCCCCTCCCCTGGCTATCAACTTTCTTTTCTTCTACCACAACTCTCCTTTAATTGAAATAAATTGTCACCAATCAACATCCTTTCAAGTAGCTCCATCCTAAATTAGATTCTCTCCTTACTTAGTAATTTGACACCGAAAGTGTATAGAAGGTAAGAAATGAGAGACATTCGAGAAAAAAGTCCGACTAATCAGAAGCTAAAGAGATTCTATGTTTCTATTTTAATAAGGCGATGTGAATGCGTTTCTTGGTGATGGTGATGGCGGTGCTTACGATCGCATGGATGATGGTGTTAGAGGTTGTGGTGATAGTAATTTTAGGGATGACAGTAGTGGATTAGATGAAATACATCATTGTGAGATTTCCTAATCATCAAATTTTCAAATATCCATATGGGTTTCGATTCAATTTGAAAGTTTGAAAATTCAAAAAATTGAATTTGAGTTTGTAAAAGTGAAATTTAAGGTTGTGGTGGTGGTGTGTCTATCATTGATGGGTTTTCCAAATTGGTTACTTCGAAGGAAAGAGTAAGAAATTAGAAAAGGAAATAAAATCAAATCAAAAAATTAAATTTTGGACTAATGGTAAAATTTGAGGTGTTAGTGGAGGTGGTGATGAGTCTATAAATGATGGGGTTGACGAAAGAAAGTGAGGGCTAAAAAATAAATTTTAAATTTCATTTTTTGGAGTAATGCATTTTTTAACGTTGAATTTAAATATCAGACAAAGTATAGCTAATTTTAGATTATTTAAATAATTATTTTTTAATTAAAAAAATATTTTAAATATTAAATGGCAAACTAAATGATGAAATTATAAGAAATCCCACTTTGCGCCACAAGAAAAATGATCAAAATAATCCTCATGTACACGATTTTTCATCACTATTTTTAATGCCCATAGACGGGAGAGGACAAATAGAAAAAACATGTAGGAAAGTGAGACATCATATGTTGGGAATGACATTATTAGAGGTATATGAAAAATTGTAACTATAATAATACATTGGTTGGTGAGAATCGAGATATTAAGCAAATCTATAGCGTGCTTAGTAATTGCGTATGAATAAGCTAAGAGAAACGTGCTAAGGAAAGGTGATATAATATCAAGAAAATAATGAAAAATAGAGAACTTAGTTGACAAATCTGTGTTTTTTGTTAGAGAAGAAATTAAGTTAGAATCGATAGGAAAGTTGTTTGAAGAAAGTAGTTCCACTTAACGGAAGCTAAAGATATGTTATTTTTCCATTTTAGCAAGGCAAGGTGGACACATTTATTGGTGGTGGTGATAGCTGTGGCGGTATTTGCAGGGATGATGGTAGTGGTGGGGGCGATTTTAAGCATGAAAGTGGTGATTTATGTGGAATACGACATTAAATAAATGAGTAAGAAATTAAACAAAGAAATAAGATAAAATTAAAAAAAAATTGATTTATAGGCTAATAGTGTTATTTGAGGTGGTACTGGTGGTAATGGTGATGGGTGTATGAATGATGGGTGTATAAATTAAATAAATTCTAAATTTAATTATGAGACGAATTAAAATAACAACATTTTGCTAGCCTTACAACTAATTTTATAATTTTCCTTACTACTAAACCTTCAAGCGCAAAAATGTCTTTGTTCAAAACAACTTTGCACTTCTTCAAAGCATAGTTGTAAGGAATGTAGTATAATTAGTTTTAAGGTTAGAATTTTTCCTTACCATTTCTCTTCATTCAAGCTCGTCTCTCTTTCCGATGATTTCGTCGATAAGGGTTATGTGTTTTTTGTTAATCGCATGTTTTTACTAGGGTTTTTAGTAAGTATAGTATATACCATCTGATTTCTACTTTAGGCGGGAGTTTTGCATTAGATAGAATGAGGAAGATCAGAGATGGAGTTTGGCTATAATCGAAGAAGGACGGCGCCAAAGTTGTGATAGGCGTGACCGAAGTGGGAAGGGTTTAGGCTGGAGATGGCGGCTATTTTGGTGAAGCGAGAGATGAGAACTTGCACCGGGAGAAGAGGGAAGGAGAGTGTGTGAGATTAGAGTTTTTTTTACTTTTAATACATTTATCCCTAAAACAAATAATGAAAATGTCATTTTTACCCCGCACGTGGAAGACCATGTGCTATTTAACGTGAATATTCTAGCGTCCATCACGGATAGGTTGGAAAATGGAAAAAAATGTAACGTCAGATATCATTATAGAACAAACCTTAGGTTGTGGTACATTATACGATTTGGTGGATACCTTGGGGGAAATTGTAATTTGGTCATATAATTATTTTTGAATTATTGAAACAATTATTTATTATTATTTTTATTTGAAAGCATTTTTAAATACTAAATGGTTAATTATATAATAAAGTTATAACTAAATCTTATTTTCCACCCCCAGCAAAATTATCAAAATAATATTCATGTGACATGCACATATCATTTTCCGTACGTTACTATTTTTAACACCAATAGACGGGAGGGAGTAAAGTGAGACAAATAGAAAATAAGGTATGAAAGTGGGACACTTCGTATGTTGAGGTCAAATGTGAGATTTAGTGTGTAATTTTGGGGGCTAATCATATGTTTGCCCCATCAAAATTAGTCCAAAATATACATTGTCCCCTAAGATATCCACCAAATCCACTTTGGTCCTCAACGTAATTTTGTAGCATTTCCATATTTCATATCAAATTTGGTGATTGTGATGTAACGTGTGGTAATCGTAGTGATAAAAATGGTAGCGAATAATGTTTAAGATCGAGAATTTGCTCAATTCAAACCATAAACCATATCAATGGTGCCAAGGAGAAATTTGTTGGAGTTTAAGCTAGGGACGATGAAGACGGATTGAATCATGACGTGCTTAATCATTGTCGTATGCATCTGTGATGAATTCAAATATGAGTTTTGAAATTCATCGTGTATACTTATGCATTGTGTTTGTGGCTTGATCATTTAACATCGGCAGCTGCGACAACTTTAATTTTTTGTGGTTCTTATTCATGGCGGCCTTGACACCTGAATGTGATCCTCTTCTTGTGTTTTATCTCACTCTGATATGATTCTGCACTATTTTTATTTATTTTTCTATATAAAAATTTGAATAAAAGATTTATTCACTCTTGAGTTTTATCTCACTTAAAATTTAAACAAGATGTCATTGTTGGAGAAGAAGCAGAGAAAGCGTTGTTGGAGAATAAGAAAATGAAGTTTTTTTTGGGTAATAAAAGCACAGAAAACATTGTTAAAAATGATCAAAATGTCCTTCACGTGAAATACCATGTGCACCTTAACGTCATATTGGTAACCTTAGTAGTGTCTAGGGGGCAAACTAGAAAAAACTTATACAATGACATATGAAAATGACACAACGTTAGGTTGGGTGGTAAAATGAGACTTTATAGATACTCTAGGTGAGTTTTGTATTTTAAAGTGTAAGTATATACTTTGGGATTGTCAGTTTGATTTCTATAAAACAATTTATTATTTTTCAAAGAGAGTCATAAATTTCATAAACGACATAAGCTAAGTCTCCAACAACAATGTGTTTATCTAAGAAAGTAAGTTTGAATTGTTTTCAATTCCAACACCGATAAAAGTGAATGAATTCATGTTTGATATTAAAAAAATATTTAAAAATAACCAATAAAAATGACAAATGTGTAGGATAAGTTGCAATATAATGACTAAAAGCTTACATTATAAATTACCGAAAAACAAAATATCGAAAAACCTAAACACACAACAACACAATTTATAAGTCTCAAAACTATAAAGATTAAAACACAAAAAAGAATCCAATAATTAAAAGTAAACAAAAAAGTTAAGAAACTGGCAAATCACTTTAAAAAACCATTAACACCACGTGCGTTAACCACGTGCAACGCACGTGAACCTTACTAGTAATATATATATATATAGGTTGGTTTGGTTTGGTGTGATATCAAAAACCATGAACCAAACCCGAGCAATTATATTAATTTTTGAAACAGAAACCGAACAGTCTTTGGACCAAAACCGAACGAAACCGACTGGTTTGGTTCGGTTCCGGGTTCCGTAGTTCCGATGTACACCACTAATATAGGTCTTCGGTAAGATAAATTGCATGTAAAGAAACTACCTTCGCCGAGTTCACAAAAAAATGATTCATAGTCAAACATGTCATCCTCTGTTCTGTCCACTATGTCGCCTATCACAAGTACAAAAAAAATGTACATGAGTACCTAAAAGTTAGGCAATGTCTCGGAAGGATAAAAAGATTGCATGTATGGAACTACCTTGATTAACACTACTGGTACTCGCTTCCCATGACCTTGTGCTAGTTGAGGACCAAAGATTCGGTTGAAAACTTATGGTGGTTTGCTCAGTAGTGACCAGTTCTGGAGAAGATGATACCTTGTGCACAAATCCTAGAGCTGAATTAGTAGGATCGACTGTTCCCTCAGGTAGTGGGTTGGCTTCTTGAATATCTGCAGAGGGAGAACCCCTCAGTTTCTTGACAAGTGGCCACTCTTTGTATCCCGCATCCTCTCTGGCTTTCCGAAGGGTAGATTCACTTACTGAAAAGGGGAAAAAGGAAACAATAGAAAGCATTCCAAAAAATGCCATATTTCAAGAAAAACGATTTATTCCTCTTTCTAAGGTTCTTAGAAAATCAAAATCCTTGTCCATTACTATTGCACACAGCGATTTAACTACTCCACGACAATCTTACCACGTAAATATCTTGCAGCAACTCCAAGCGTATCTCTATAGAAAAATGGTTCAATAACTTCAGGTTTGAGTTCACCTAACTTCCATTTGCCTGTTCTCTGCAAGTCGACAAGGTCATACAGACTTAGTCTAAGAGTACCTCTTATTTCTTTCATAAACAACATTACCGAGCATCAAAGGAGAATGAAGTTCCTAAAACATATAACTAGATGCAGCAGTTAAACAATGCACGAAAGATTTTTATATATTTATGTTGCAGTCGTAGCTTACTTTATTATCAAGCGGAGTTGGGACACGAACATCCGAATTTAGAGCCTGCAAGGAAACAAAACTTCGTGATAAAACAAGCTAAAGTTAAACAGAAGCTAGTTGTTGAATTTGAAAAGATAGTGGTGAGACAAACCATGAATGCTCCGTATATTTCTCCCCACTCATCAGTAAAACTCTCTTTCTCCACCAACATTGCAAGCTCAATAACCCCGACAGTATATTGACCTTTAAACAGGGGTAAATAAAGGCATCCTCTAACTCCGTAACTCACGGCATCATCTAGTTGCGGATAGAGTTCTTTAGCATACTCCTGCACATTTTTTATGCCTTGTGCCAATTCCCTACGGATAACACGGCCAGGAAACCCCGTGCATTGTGGAACGTCCTTGCCTTTAAGGTAGGTATGCTTGATGGAGGCATCCCTAAATGATCGAAGATGTCCTTCATTGTTATCACAGAGAGCAATAGGCGCGTTTGATGTATGGAGTGAGCCCACTCCCTTATATGATCGAAGATGTCCTTCATTGTTCTCACAGAGAGAAACAGGCCCAGAAGGCGCTAACAACCAAACCTGAACCAGAAACTCTTGACCATTGAAGTTAAGGCTCAAAAGGGCTGCGTGTGTAGCGAGCTGAACCCCTGTTTAAATGAACCAAACAATAACATAAAGACTGGGTATTTCTTTTAGCAAATTTACCATATTTTCTTTATAATTTACTTCCTTGGTCTATTTCTAAAGAAGTAAAGAGGTACGGAGTGTAAGAAATAACCAAACAAAAATCTGAAATACAATAAGGTTTCTACACTGAATTCAAGATAAAAAAAAATTAAAAGAAAAAGAAAAAATGAAATGGGTATATGACAATTATCAAACATCAATCGGAACGGGAATTTAAATACTAAGAAATGAAAAAAGAAAATACAGGAATCAAGAAGTCGAAAAAAGAACGAGAAACCAAAGGTAAAATAGCAAAAATACTTGCATCTATGCTATTACCATCAAATACCTGAATTTAGCAGACCCAGAATTAGTGGAATCGAGAGGATTATTGGGATTAGGCATGTCAATTATGACCCGCCACCCACCCAACACAACCCACCTGGCACAAATTATCCAACCCGACCCAACCTGTTAACAAAGCAGGTTAAGACAGGTTACCCATTACCCAACAAAGATTTTGAGTTAAGACAGGTTGAACCCACGAAGCTGTTAAACCTGATAAACATCACTGATGTTATGGGCAACCCACCTATTTCATTCTTCATTTGTAACGAACAAGATTTTGTGCCCGTATGAATCTGATGTTGCTATCTGTGATTTTCCTAATCATCTGAATTTCTAAAAAAAAATAATGAAAACATTCCCAAATTGTGCAAAGCAGAGACGAAAAACACACAACAAATGGGAATGGGACGTGGGACGTGGGATTTGATGTAGAGAGAGAGCACGTAAGGGTAGCAGAGGGAAAGAAATCGAACGCATAGATAAGTCGCATTTCTTTCAAACATTTTGTCAAACACCTAGCAGACTAAGGAAAACAGTTTGATAAGCTAAAGAAAACAAAATAGAGATGAAGAAAGATAAACATACAGAGAGAAAGCTAACAATAGGAAACCAAAAAAAGTAAAGATTTTAGAGAACTGTCTCTCTTCTTCTCCAGCCCACACAACACCCTCACCTCCATTTTCTTTCTTCTGTCGCCATTCACCTCTTCTTCTATTCAATCACCTTTTATTTTTCTTTTCTGCCATTTTTCTCATCCCTTTGTTCACATTTGCAGAACACAATCCCTCTCTTTTCAATTGAAATCCAAACACCCACACACCACAAGCACTCACACCGCGCGCACAAACACATACCCAGCAACCACATCCACCAGCAAACCCACATCAACCCAATTCCTTCTTTCCCCCTTTCATTCAAAAACCCAACAACAAACCCACCCAACTCACACACAATCAAACACTCACACTACCCACCATCAATCTCTATTACAAAACATTATACAATCCAATAGTGTTTATAAAGATTTTAGAGAGAGGAATTTACAGAGTTGCTGGCCGCGGTGGCTTGAGGAATTCACGATGTGGTGGTGGTGGTGGTTCGAATATAAGTAGGGCGGCGGCGATTATGCACGCGGAGGGACAGTTAAAGCAATGAAAATTAAGGCAACAAATTAACGAAGTTTCTTCAACGGGTTTTTTGGAATCTCCTGTGTGACTCTGTGTGTGTGTGTGTGTGAGAGAGAGAGAGGTATTCCATTTTCAAAAAAAAAAAAAAACAGATTTAACTGAAAAAACAGATTTAACTAAAATTGTATTTTTCAATTATTTGTAAGTACGATTATAACCATATTATATACATTATTTATGGAGTAATTAAGATGAGCACATAAGAATAAGATAATAAAAAAAAACACACACACAAATTCATCCGAAATAAGTTCCATAAATGATAATTTATGGTCAAATTTAGGTAAAATCTATATATATATATATATATATATATATATATATATATATATATATATATATTTAAAGTTGGTGAGGAGCACTATGATTGTGCCACCTTTAGATAAATTTTCATTCTAAATCATTCATGTGGAAGTTTTAAAAACCTTTGGTTTTCTAGCCATTAGCTAATAATAATACCTAATAACAATCAATATGATAAGGGGTATTAGTATTAGTATATATAACTTCTTCTATTGTCAATAGTAGAAGACTTATATTTAAAAAAAATTTACAACTAACATTACTTCTAACCAATATGAGATAAAACTCTTCAAGGTTAGATATTACTTCTAATGACTCACTTTTAACATCATACTTTAAGCTTTGATATCTTATTCATCCAAAACTTGATTTGGACAAATAAATATATCATTTCGATGTTTTGTAGTAGAACACATTTACACAATTACTTTTGTCAACAAACAATGACACGTAAAGAAATTTGTGCCTCAAGTTGCACAATTTCTTTTACTTAAAAACACTAATTTTTAATAAGCATTATACTTTAACTCTTGATATCTTATTCATCCAAAACTCAATTTGGACAAATAAATATATCATTTCGATGCTCTCACCAAGTAGAACACATTTGCACAATTACATTTACCAACAAACAAATGACACGTAAAGAAATTCGTGCCTCAAGTTGCACAATTTCTCTCACTAAAAACACTAATTTTTTTTAACAAGTATTATACTTTAAGTCTTGATATCTTATTATCAAAAACTCAATTTGGACAAATAAATATATCATTTTGATGCTCTCACCGAGTAGAATACATTTGCGCAATTACCTTCGTTAACAAACAAACGATACGTAAAGAAATTCGTGCCTCAAGTTACACAATTTCTTTCACAAAAAACACTAATTTTTCAACAATAGAAGAGATGTATCCCACATTGGTTAGAAATTGATGTTGGTTTTAAAAATTCTATTATTAAGTATCAATAGAAGAAATGCATCATGCATCATACATTGGTTGGAAAGTGATGTTGATTTTCAAAGTCATTAGAAAACCAAAAGTTTTTAAAGCTTCCACATGGATGCTTTAGAATGAAGATTTATCCAAAGGTGGTGAGGTGGCACAACCATAGTGCTCCTCACCAATATATATATATATATGTATGATAAAATATTTTTACAATTATTACCAATAGAAGATGTATATCTCACATTGGCTAGAAAATGATGTTGAGTTTAAATTATTTTATATTATAACACATTGTTTAAAAAGAAAATGTTAGATTTTAAAGTCTTTAAAAGAGTAAAGACTTTCACTTTTACAAGAGATGTATCTCACATGGTTACAAAATATTCTATTATTACCAATAGAAGATGTATTAAAAATATTATTATTAATTACTAATTGAAAAGATGTATCATACATTTGTTATAAAGTGATGTTGATTTTTAAAGTTTTTTTTAAAAAAACTTCTACCATTATTACCAATAGAAAATGTATATCTCACATTGGTTAAAAAATGATGTTGATTTTTAATTATTTTAGATTATATAAAAGACTTACTATTATTAGCAATATAAGATATATATATATATATACTTTTGGTTTTCTAACCATTAACTAATAATAATACATAATAATAATCATAATGATAATGAGTATTAGTATTAGTATATATAACTTCTTCTATTGTCAATAGTAGAAGACTTATATTTAAAAAAATTTACAACTAACATTACTTCTAACCAATGTGGGATAAAACTCTTCAAGGTTAGATATTCCTTCTAATGACTCACTTTTAACATCATACTTTAAGCTTTGATATTTTATTCATTCAAAACTTGATTTGGACAAATAAATATATCATTTCGATGTTCTTGACGAGTAGAACACATTTGCACAATTACTTTTGTCAACAAACAAATGACACGTAAAGAAATTTGTGCCTCAAGTTGCATAATTTCTTTCACTAAAAACACTAATTTTTAATAAGTATTATACTTTAACTCTTGATATCTTATTCATCCAAAACTCGATTTGGACAAATAAATATATGATTTCGATGCTCTCACCGAGTAGAATACATTTGCGCAATTACATTCGCCAACAAACAAATGACACGTAAAGAAATTCGTGCCTCAAGTTGCATAATTTCTCTCACTAAAAACACTAATTATTTTAACAAGTATTATACTTTAAGTCTTGATATCTTATTACCCAAAACTCGATTTGGACAAATAAATATATCATTTTGATGCTCTCACCGAGTAGAACAAATTTGCGCAATTACCTTCGTCAACAAACAAATGACACGTAAAGAATTTCGTGCCTCAAGTTGCACAATTTCTTTCACTAAAAACACTATTTTTTCAACAATAGAAGAGATGTATCCCACATTGGTTAGAAATTGATGTTGGTTTTAAAAATTCTATTATTAAGTATCAATAGAAGAAATGCATCATACATTGGTTGGAAAGTGATGTTGATTTTCAAAGTCACTTGAAAACCAAAAGTTTTTAAAGCTTCCACATGGATGCAAGTATTTCACATTGGTTACAAAGTATTCTACTATTATTATCAATAGAAAAGATGTATCACACATTGGCTATAAATTAATGTTGGTTTTAAAAATACTATTATTACCAATAGAATAGATGTATCATACATTTGGTAGAGGGTAATGTTTGTTTTTAAAGTCTTTAAATAGAAGACTTCTACCATTATTATCAATAGAATATGTATATCTCACATTGGTTAGAAAGTGATGTTGATTTTAATTTTAGATAAAAAACTTTTACTATTATTACTAATAAAAGAGATATCTTACATTTGCTAAAAAATGATGTTAGTTTTAAAAGTCTTTAGATAAAAGACTTTTACTTTTATCGTCAATGTAATAGAAGAGATGTATCCCACATTATTTAGAAGAGATGTTGGTTATAAAATTTTTAAAATAAAAGACTTCTTCTATTATTACCAAATGAGGATATGTATTACACATTGGTTAGAGAGTGATGTTGATTTTAAAAGTCTACAATTATTAGCAATAGAAGAGAAATATTTCACATTGGTTATAAAGTGATATTGGTTTAAAAAGTTTTTAGATGATGTATCTCACATTGGTTACAAAGAAATGTATCTCATATTATTTAGAAATGAGTATTGGTTATAAAAGTCATTAGATAAAGACATTTTTTTGTTATTACCAATAGAAAATATGTATCCACATTGTTTAGAAATGAATATTGTTTAAAAAGTCTTTCATCCACTACTATTATTACTAATAGAAAATATGTATACCACATGGTTAGAATGTGGTGTTGGTTTTAAAGTCTTTAGATAAAAGACTTAAACTTTCATTACCAATAAAAATATAAAATATGTATCTTACATTGTTTAAAAATGAATTATGATTTTAAAAGTTTTTAACAAAATGACTTTTAATATTATTATCAAGTTAAATGTTAATTTTAAAAGTCTTTAGATAAAAAAAATTACTATTATTATTAATACAAAATATGTATCTCACGTTAGCTAGAAACTTATATTAATTTTAAAAGTATTTAGGTAAAAAAATCGTTTAATATTAGTAACAATATAAAAAAAAAAATAACAATAGAAGAGATTAACAATCTAATTATAATGTCTAAAAGTTATATTATTATTACAAATATATATATATATATATATATATATATATCACATTATACCCGTGCATAGCACGGGCTAAATAACTAGTGAAGAAAGAATAGAAATAGAATGAAATTCACTTACTATAAAGATCCCACGAAACAAGGAGAGGCTGACGGAGGGGTTGAGATTGATGAACTGGTTCCCCAGCTAACAGTTCATTGCTCATCATCGACTGATTCAGATACTTAGTCTGCACTCTTCTTAGAAATACCTGGGGAGAGGGAGAGTGCTTTCTTTATATAGACAGTTCAAATGGTTAAAAAAAAGATTCAAAGAACAAATAGGGGTACAAATTTTGTTAATCACTTTGTCAAAAAAGTCTTACCTACTGGCTCCACAACTTCGTATTATCTTTATATGTTTAATGGGAAGGTTGATTTTGTACAAGCATCCATCAAACCGGTTTACAATACAGTAAGGGGCCAAATGAGCCGGTTCAAAAGACAAAGGGCAGATTCCCCCATGTATAATGTACTACAGTATTACTAGGATGTGATGTATGGTTTTAATAAAAAAAATTTGTAAAAGTTGTTCATAATAAAAATACTATTTAAACTTGTCATAAGTTGAAAATATTTTTATTGAAATAATTTGAACAAAACTAAAATTGGATAAATACTGAAATTAACATATGTATGGAAATCAAAATTACTTATAATAGTTAATTTTTAGTGTAAATAAACATAAAGCTACAAGGTGGACATTGGGAGGAGAAAATTGGAGCAGTAGATTATGTTTTAGTAATAATTAATTTTTAAAAAAAATAAGGAAGTAGTTGAAAGATGTGTATTGAAAATTTGCTATAAAAATAATTTAAAAATTGTGAATTGAATTTTTTTTTTGAAAAAGGAACTTAAAAATGCACATATAATATGCAAAATTAACATAAAACTGTCACGTAGGGGTGGCAAAATGGGTGTTTTGGATCAATGGATAATAGGCCATTATCCATGGATAACCATGGATAATGACCTATTATCCATTGATCCAAAACACTCATTTTACCACCCCTACTGTCACGTAAATAGTGGTGAATTTTGTTTTGGTAATAGTTATTGATTTTACAGCTCATCTATTTAGTAACTTATTGGTAAAATCTCATCAGATGCTAGTTGAAACTGATTCCAAATCGTATGTGCCCTTCTCTATATCACCAACTAAATTAGAACAATTAGTTTACTTGCACCATAGGCAATATTCACGTGGCCAAGTAACTGTACAAAGGATTTGAAGTAGCTGAAACTCTACTCACTACTTATAGAGCCCGTGTTCTGTGCGTGAGTTTATTTGGTGATAATATTATTATAATTTTTAAATATGACATATATTTTTTTTTGGTAATAGTAATAGAGATTTATTTTACATTGGTTATAAATTAATATTGATTTTAGAAATCATTAAAGTACTTACCTAATACGTGTTGAAAATTTAGTGTTTTTAGTGAAAGAAATTATGCAACTTGAGACACGAATTTCTTTACGTGTCATTTGTTTGTTGGCAAATGTAATTGTGCAAATGTGTTCTAATAGGTGAGAGCATCAAAATGATATATTTATTTATCCAAATCGAATTTTGGATGAATAAGATATCAATGCTTAAAGTATGGTGTTAGAAGTTGGTCATTTGAGTAAAGTACTCATCTAATGTCAATCTAATAATATTATCCTACATTGGTTAAGAAATGATGTTGGTAATAAAAGTCTGTCTATATAAGATTGTCACTATTATTAATAATATAAGAGATTAATAGAAAATGATTAATATCACAGTATCATATTAACTATTATTTTTAGCTAATTGCTAGAAAATGAAAAGTGTCAAGTCAAGTGATGTGGAGGCTTGAGGATTCAACAATATCAAAAGTTAGGTGATGTGGCACAACCATAGTGCTCCTCACCAACTTAAAATATATATATAAGTTAATAAATTGTGCAATGCATAAAAAATAGTTAATTTTATCATTGTACTTTGACGAATCTTTACATTTTATCACTGTACTATTTTTCAAGCGAAATTGTCATTGTACTTTTAAAGTTAGATGCAATTTCGTCACTATCTCTAACTGTCATCCAATTTTAACGGAATTAATTTAAGTTGTCTCCCCTAAAGGTTTTTAAAATCTTGGAAGATCATTAATAATTGTTGATGTTAAAAGGTATATTGTTTTTTGGTTTTTAAATTACTAGTTTCACTGGTTTCCAAATGTATAACTAGTTTGCTTAAAGCCCTGCATCCAAGCACAGGTTAGACTGTTCAAAATTGCAGTAGCTTCTACTTGATCCACGCGATGCACTGATGTTGTGCAGCTATGTAACTAGTCTAACCGGGACTCCAACCAAGATTGTAACATGGCTGAGTAACAAATCTGATTGTCATCTTGCCTCATGATATTCAAGGAGCCATACATTCTTGCATGTCCTCTTCACTGTCAATCGACGATTCATTTAGACTCCCGGAAAGCCTCATGGCCTGATTGGATCCAACCAAGGATATTGCACGTGTCAAGAGGACCCACGCTAGGTCACCGACTAACTCACCTCCATGGACCGAGCATCACCGATCCTCGGCAAGACAAGTATTGTCTTCGCCCTCGCCACCAAATGCATTCTAACCGAGGTCACCCAACCCCGGATACTAGAACCAAAATGGCAGTTGCAGAATACCCTTACCTATGTCAGGACATGCCATACCTTTGGAAACCTATCATTCAACGGCACCAAGCTCGGCTCAATTCTAAGATGTGCAGGCTGGGCGAACAATTGCCAACTCTAATTCTGTACTCACCGAGTCATTATATGTACTGATGAGCAAAAAATATATGCCAATAAAATTTGATAATAGTCTCATTTATTTATTTTATAGTTTCATTTATAACGTTACAACAAAAACACAACAAATACAAAATCAATGTAACACAAGACACTCAGTCGGAATGGACTCAAAAGGTGGAACGAACAAACAAGCAACCAAAATACAAAGTGGAACGAACAGACAAACAACCAAAATAGAAACTTATGTGGACGGTTCTACCACCATTTATTCCAGGTGGACACCCCCATCAAAGGTTATACTCTCAAAACCGTTGAAATGGATCGTCAAACTTCCAGACGTATGTGTTATTATTGATGAACATGGCCTCGTCCTCCATGATATCGAACTTAAAATCATTCAAGCTTCCATCTATAAACACAGCAAGTCAACTTAATTCAGTATTTGGGTCGGCCAAAACATAGTATTACATTTGTACCAAAAATCATATAGGTAGTGCACGTGGATCAGTTTGATTTAGTAAATCAATGGCTTAAATTATGCATATCACATGATCCAACAACCAACGACTCAGGATAGTTAACAAATGTTATACTCCCTCCGTTCCGGGCAAATAGTTCACTATTCCATTTTGGAATGTTTCACTTAAAGAGTCTACTTTCAAAAATCAATGCATAAAAATGTCACTTTATTATTAATAGACTACTAAAAACGTCATTTTCTTAAAAAGTTTTGACTTTCAAACGGGAACTCTTTGCCGGGAACGGAGAGAGTATAATATATATATATATATATATATATATATATATATATATTAATTTTTGAAACCGAAACCGATCGGTCTTTGGACCAAAACCGAATGGTTTGGTTCGGTTCCGGGTTCCGTAGTTCCAATGTACACCACTAATATAGGTCTTCGGTAAGATAAATTGCATATAAAGAAACTACCTTCGCCGAGTTCACACAAAAATGAGTCACAGTCAAACATGTGATCCTCTATAATAGATGTTTCGCCGAGTTCACGCAAAAATGAATCACAGTCAAACATGTGATCCTCTATAGATGTTGTGTCCACTTTGGAGTCCCAACTAAGATTGCCTATCACAAGTACAAAAAAATGTACATGAGTACCTAAAAGTTAGGCAATGTCTCGGAAGGATAAAAAGATTTCATGTATGGAACTACCTTGATTAACACTACTGGTGCTTGCATCCCATGACCTTGCGCCAGTTGAGGACCAAGGATTTGGTTGAAAACTTGTGGTGGTTTGCTCAGTAGTGACCAGTTCTGCAAAAGATGATACCTTATGCACAAATCCTAGAGCTGAATTAGTAGGATTGACCGTTGCCTCAGGTTGTGGGTTGGCTTCTTGAATATCTGTCGAGGGAGAACCCCTCAGTTTCTTGACAATTAGTGGCCACTCTTTGTATCCCGCATCCTCTCTAGCTTTCCGAAGTGTAGATTCACTTACTGAAAAGGGGAAAAAGGAAATGATAGAAAGCATTCCAAAAAATGCCAAAAGGCGACGTATTCCTATTTCTAAGGTTCTTAGATTGGATTAAAGCAAAAAAAGAAAAAGAAGAAATTCATAATCCAGATAAGAAAGACATTTGTCTATTGCTATTGCACACAATGATTTAACTACTCCACGGCATTCTTACCATCCAAATCGATTGCAGCCTCTTTAAGTTTCTTTCTATAAAAATATGGCTCAATAACTTCAGGAACGAGTTCATCTAACTTCCATTTTCCTTTTTTCTGCAAGTTGACAAGGTCATACAGACTTAAGTTTAAGAATAGTTCGTTTTTCTTTCATAAAGAACATTACCGGGTATCAAGGGAATGAAGTTCCTAAAACATATAACTAGATGCAGCAGCAGTTAAACAATGCACGAAAGATTTTTATACATTTATGTTGCAGTCGTAGCTTACTTTATTGTCAGGCAGAGTTGGGACACGAACATCCGAATTTAGAGCCTGCAAGGAAACAAAACTTGGTGATAAAACAAGCTAAAGTTAAACAGAAGCTAGTTGTTGAATTTGAAAAGATAGTTGTGAGACAAACCATGAATGCTCCGTATATTTCTCCCCACTCATCTGTAAAACTCTCTTTCTCCACCAACATTGCAAGTTCAATAACCCCGACAATGTATTGACCTGTAAACAGTGGCAAATAAAGGCATCCCCTAACTCCGTAACTCACCGCATCATCTAGTTGCGGATAGAGTTCTTTAGGATACTTCTGCACATTTTTTATGCATTGTGCCAATTCCCTACAGATAACACGGCCAGGAAACCCCGTGCATTGTGGAACATCCTTGCCTTTAAGGTAGGTATGCTTGATGGAGGCGTCCCTAAATGATCGAAGATGTCCTTCACTGTTATCACAGAGAGCAATAGGCGCATTTGATGTATGGAGTGAGCCCACTCCCTTATATGATCGAAGATGTCCTTCATTGTTCTCACAGAGAGAAACAGGCCCAGAAGGCGCTAACAACCAAACCTGAACCAGAAACTCTTGACCATTGAAGTTAAGGCTCAAAAGGGCCGCGTGTGTAGCGAGCAGAACGCCTGTTTAAATGAACCAAATAATAACATAAAGACTGGGTATTTCTTTTAGCAAATTTACCATATTTTCTTTATAATTTACTTCCTTGGTCTATTTCTAAAGAAGTAAAGAGGTATGGAGTGTAAGAAATAACCAAACAAAAATCTGAAATACAATAAGGTTTCTACACTGAATTCAAGATTAAAAAAAATTAAAAGAAAAAGAAAAAATGAAATGGGTATATGACAATTATCAAACACCAATCGGAACGGGAATTTAAATACTAAGAAATGAAAAAAGAAAATACAGAAATCAAGAAGTCGAAAAAAGAAAGAGAAACCAAAGATAAAATAGTAAAAATATACTTGCATCTATGCTATTACCATCAAATACCTGAATTTAGCAGACCCAGAATTAGTGGAATCGAGAGGTTTATTGGGATTAGGCATGTCAATTATGACCCGCCACCCACCCGACACAACCCACCTGGCACAAATCATCCAACCCGACCCGACCCAACCTGTTAACAAAGCAGGTCAAGACGGGTAACCCAACAAAGATCTTGGGTTAAAACAGGTTGAACCCACAAGCCCAGTTAAACCACATAAACATCACCGATGTTAGAGCATCCCAATGTTTTCTCTTCCTATTTTGGAAGTTTACATCTCCTCTCTCCTAGCTGGCCACTTTGGAAGATTTTTTAGAAAGAGTTACCATTGCTATTTGCTCTCTTCCTAATTCTAATTGGAAGAGGCTTTAGGAAGAGAGCAATGGTGATGCTCTTATGGGCAACCCACCTATTTCATTCTTCATTTGTAACGGTATCAGTCTGATCTTGCTATCTGTGGTTTTCCTAACTACATAATCATCTGAATTTCTAAGAAAATTTAACGAAAACATTCCCAAATTGTGCAAAGCAGAGACGGAAAACACACAACAAAAGGGTATGGGACGTGGGATTTGATGTAGAGAGAGGGCAAGTAGGGGTTGCAGAGAGAAAGAAATAGAACGCATCTCACTTCTTTCAAACATTTTTTCAAACACCTAGCAGGCTAAAGAAAAACAGCTTGATTAAGCTAAAGAACTCAAAAAAGAGATGAAGAAAGATAAACATACCGAGAGACAGCTAACAAAAGGAAATATAAAGATTTTAGAGAACAGTCAGTCTCTCTTCCTCTCCAGCCCACGCAACACCCTCACCTCCATTTTCTTTCTTCTGTCGCCATTCACCTCTTCTTCTATTCAATCACTTTTTTTTTTCCTTTCTACCATTTTTCTCTTCCTTCTGTTCACATTTGCAGAATACAATCTCTCTCTTTTCATTTGAAATCCAAACACCCACACACCGCGCGCACAAACACATACCCAGCAACCACATCCACCAGCAAACCCACATCAACCCAATTCCTTCTTTCCCCCTTCCATTCAAAAATCCAACAACAAACCCACCCAACTCACACACAATCAAGCACTCACACTACCCACCATCAATCTCTATTACAATACATTATAAAATCCAATAGTGTTTATAAAGATTTTAGAGAGAGAAATTTACAGAGTTGCTGGCCGCGGTGGATGTGATGGTGGTCGTTCGAATACAAGTAGGGTGGCGGCGATAATGCACGCGGAGGGACAGTTAAAGCAATGAAAATTAAGGAAATAAATTAGTAAAATCTCTTCAACGGGTTTTTTGGAATCTCCTCTGTGTGTGTGAGAGAGAGAGAGAGTATTCCATTTCCATCAAAACAAAAAACCTAACAGATTTAACTGAAAAATGAGGCCAAAACTGTACTACTAAAATCGTGACCATATAATCTAAGCGGACGTATTTTTCAATTATTTGTAAGTACGTTTTATGCATAATATACATTATTTACGGAGTAATTAAGATGAACACATAATAATACAATAATAAAAATAAAAATAAAAAGAAGTAACACAAATTCATCATTGATAAGATGTAAGATTCACAGTTCTAAATGATAATTTATGGTCAAATTTAATTAAAATAAACAAAGAATAGAAATAAAACGAAATTTACTTACCATAAAGATCCCACGAAACAACGGGAGGTGGACGGAGGGGTTGAGATTGATGAACCGGTTCACCAGCTAACAGTCCAATGCTCGTCATCAGATGTCGATTGATTTAGCTTTGAACTCTTTTTAGTAATACCTGGGGAGAGGGTACTCCTTTCCCTATATAGACAGTTCAAGTGTTTAACCGATTCAACAAATAGGGGTCCAAAATTTGGTAAGAATGCTTCAATGCTGGCCTTAAACCCTTTTGGGTTAAATGTATCATTGGTCCCTGTACTATACAAAATTCTGGTAGCAGTCCTTGTACAAAGCAAATACACATCACAGACCAAATAATGCATATTTTACCTACCCGTAATCCACGAGGTCAACGACGTTAGATAATGTGATGTTAAGTGAGCATGTGGTCACTCATGTGCACCAATAAAAGGATAAATGAGTCATTTCTAATCCATGTAACTTAAGGGACCATCCTGAAAGTTTAAAAAGCTACTGAAAAAAAAAACCCAAAACTTAGGGGTCTCCCTGTAACTTTTCTTATTCTTTCCTTGCCCAATGTACTCCATTTTCTGAATCCAGTCAAGCATTCCATTTTCTGAATCTCTTCCATTCTTGGCAAGCAAACTCTTTTCCATTTCCATTTGGTTTGAAAATTTTTTTCTTTCATTGCTTCCTTTTTTCTTTCAATTCTAACAACGCCTCTTGCTTGGGTTTTATTTTGTTTCTTGCTTGAGATTTTGTCGGTAATGCATTCAGATTAATTTGGGATTTATGGTCGACGAACCCGTCGTCCGTGCGGTGTAATTTGGGAGGAGCGGCAGGAGAAATCGTAGCGGTTCTGACTGTGAAGAGCAGTGGTTGCGATTGTGGAGAGAGAGAGAGATAAGGCAGAGAAATTGGAAATGGGAGAGAGGCGGGAGAAAGTTCTAGAGAGAGAGCGAAGTGCAAAGCTTGAAAGTTCTATTTTTGAGGTTTGATTTTTGAGATCAGGGATTGTTTTTGGGTAAGTCCGGTTTTTGTCGGAGTCCGCCATTGACAACGGCAGCCTTGAAATCGAACTCGTCGGAGTTTGCTACTTACTAGCATGAAATCGAACTCGACAGATTCATTTTGTAGATATTGGATAATGTTTGCTTTCAATTGAAGTTCAGCCATTGTGCACCCAAATAAGATCAAAGAGTTAACTTTTTTTCAAATTTTAGAAAATTAATTTGGGTGTTTCATTCTAGAAAATTAATTTGAGGTTTTCATTATATGAAATGGGTTTGCTTTAGAAAGTAGTTTCGGTTTTTCTTTCTAGGAAATGGGTTAGCTCGAGGTAATTAATTTCAGTTTCTCTCATCACCAAATGGGTTAGCTACTTAGCTTGAAGACTGAAATAGTGAAATGGGTAAGAGAAGTGGAGAAGGAGAAGGAGAAGAGGGAGAATCGTAGAAGACAATGAATTTTTCTCATGGGCCCCTTGTTTTGATGAGGTAACCCATGGCCCCCTTATTTAGTTATTTTGATGTTATTCCCTTTTTAAAAATGTAAAAGACTAGGTTGTCATTGATTTAAAGCACGTGAGTGATCACGTGCTGACTTAACGGCGTAGTATTTAACGTCGTTGACCTTAGGGACTGCTGGTCGGCAAAATATACATTCTTTGGTTTGTGAAGTGCATTTGCTTTGTACAAGGACTGCTACCAGACTTTTACATAATACAGGGACCAATGGTGCATTTAATCCAACCTTTTTTTGTGTCTGTTTTTTCAAATCACTTTTTCAAAAGTCTTACTAGTGGCTGCACAATTTCGTACTGTATTATTTTTATAAGTTTAATGGGAAGGTTGATATAGTGCGGGCACCCAACAAACCGGTTTACAATGCAGCAGACAATTCAAGGGGCCAAACGAACCGGTTCAAAAGACAAGGCTAGATTCCTCCATGTATTAGTGGGATATTGGGATTAGGTTTGCGAAAGGATTTGAAGTCGTTGAAACTCTACTCATTTTAGTTAATAAATTGTGCATGAAAAATGTTTTTTTTTGGATAATATCCGATTATATCTATTAATAAATAGGTATTATCCAGATAACACCTAATATACCTAATAAGTAACATAGTAATATTTTATTTATAATTAGGAAGAAGCTATTTCCACTACGGTTTTTTGTTTATCCACTACATTTAATATAAATAAACAAATTTATCCTTTGATATTTTAAGAAACCTCTTGCACACATTCACTATTCCAAAATTATCCTTAGTTGGTGTCAATTATCAATGATAATTAAATACCATAAAAATCTAATTACTGACGTGTGAATAAATTAACGCTAATCCTAGAACATATTATGATATAACATTCTACTGCCTCTTTCTATCATCTTCTTTTACAGACTACCATCAACATCAATTCTCACAATTCGTTAGAAATTATTGACGCAATCATTCGATTTCTCAATCACTAACTTACTAAGTAGCTAATTCAGTAAGTTTTCTTTATTTAGTTCGTTAAAAAAAATTTAAATGTCGCCTTTTTCCCCTATCATTGTTATGACAAGATAAATCAAGAATGATGCATATAATACATTTTTCATAAGTTTGACATTCTTTATTGTTATTTTAAAATAATATTTTCATATCGACCATCGTTGTATGTATCATACATGTAAATAAAATTATATATCAGCTTCTTTTTGTTCTTTTTTTTGTTAAAATTTATATTTTTAGGTTGTTATTAATTTGTTTTTGTGTTCATTTTTCAGTTGATAGTTAGAGATGATTAAAAATCATGTGCAAGAGCTTCTAGTTGCATTTAGCCTCGGGATTCGCTATGTTACAATACCATTCCTTTTACGGATTTTTTTTCTTTCATTTTTGACCTTGTTCTTTTAAGTTTTTATGATATTAAAATCAGGACTTGTTAGAAGATTAATTTCAGCTTTTATTGTTACCGATGAAATGTCATCATTGACTATATTTCCTTACGTTTAAAGGAAAATAATAATGTAAAGGTTGATTGAGGTAATATTTTTCATGACGAGATAAGTGTAATTTGCAGTACTTTGTTTCTATCGGTTCACTGTATTTTGAGGTTTTAATAACATGCACTGCTTTAATAGATGAGTTGCATAAAAATGACTTATTGAGATGTTTATCTAGTCTTGTTGGTTAGTATTATTTTTCTTTTTCTACATCTTTTTCCGCTTTTTAACTTAAAACTTTTTTTTCTTCAATTATTGGTTTTGTTTTTACGATTCTAGTCAGGTTTGCAGTCATATATTTTTAAATGGATTTTATTGTTTATTTTTAGATATGTAACAGTGATTAGCTTAGTTGTTTATTTTCATTTGTTAAATCTGTTATACTTAGTAAAACAAAAACTAAAAAAAAAAATTGTACTAAACATAGTCGTATTTTACTCTAATAAAAAATAAAATAAAAAGCTTGAAATATAATTTTGGCAATCTCTTTTGTTATTATAACTGGTATATAATTTTAGAGCAATTTAATTCAAACAAAGAGTTAATCAAAAATCATTTTTAATGATGTGTCCAAACACGCACGCACAAATATTCTTAATCATATCTATAACAGACAAACACCCGCACACCACACACACAATACACACACATAGCACACGTAAATATGACACACACTGAACACATACAAAAACACACAATACATACTAATTATCAAAAGCCTATCCAATTTTACTAACCCAAACTCATCAATTGCCAGCTCAAATGAGGACTATATAGTATTCTTTCACTAATCTTACATTGCAAAATGTTCAGCTCTTCCAATTTGTCCTAAAATAAGTTTTTTTTCCTATGCAATTACTTGTTTGTAATTATAATAAACTTTCAAAATATATTGCAAATGGTTGTCTAGCTTAGTGATAGCAAGTATTTGTGTAAACAATTTGATCCAAGTTTAATTCTTTTTTTTTTCTCTTAAGGGGAAAGGGATCGAACCCGCACTAATACCTTTTAAAGGGGCATCCAAGTTTAATTCATCCCAGTAAATTTTTTAATATCTATTCATAATTATTTTGAAGTAAATAGCAAATAATGGTGGTAGGTAGGCAATAGTGGTGGTTGTCGGTGGTCGACGAGAGACAGTCTCTGATAGGTGGTGATTATCGGTGGTGGGAGGTGGCAGCAGTGGGTGGAGGCGGACGGTGTTGGCGGCATTAGTGGTTAAACCTAATGGATAATCGAGTTAAAACTCATAATTATCCATTTTGTTATTGGTCTCTAATGAGTGTTATCAATTAACACTCATTAACTTAATTAGGTGATAATGGATAACACTCAATTAGTCTTTTATAATAGGTTTATTAGATAACCCAATGGATTGAATAAAATATTGTCACCTCTACTCATTAGTGATAAAATAACACTTTTATGCTTTAATTTTTGAAAATGAACTTTTTAAGTGAAGCATCTCAAAATGGAATAATGGATTTTGCTTCCGAACAGATGGAGTAATTGTGTTTAGTATTTGTAAGAAAATATACTACTCCCTATGTTCCTAAATAATCGTTTAATTTGACTCGCATACCTATTAAGAAATTTTAATAAAGTCTATTATATATATGACAATTATTTTAGATGGAACAGAAAATAAAAACGAGACGATTATTTAAAGGGAGTTGATCATTTGTTGAATGGTAAGATAAAGTCAACTTGCAATATTTGCTATAGAATTTTTTTAAATTTTCAACTATATGCTTTTTTTCAATTTAATTTATATACAATTTAAAAAATAAAATAGCTTTAGAAACACGAATGAATTATAAACTCTTAATTTTGAGAACTGTGGATGAATATGGAAATTTACATGCTCATAAATTTAACTTAATTAGTTCTACTCCGTAATTGTCATAGAGCGAATCTTGATTTATATTATGGTGAAAATTTATGTAAGACGGTTTTATAAATATATTTTGTAACATAGATTCTTTTTATTCGACTCACCGTATATTAGTGGGTTGAGTTGTGAGAGTGGAGTTTCGTCTTACGAATTAAAATATGTACTGTTTTACAAGAAACCTAACCATACATTATAAAATGCAATATTCGGACCCAAAGATCTTACACGTTCTCGAGATGACGTGAATCTTAGAACATTACCGATGTTAATGTGAATGTAAGAGAAATTAGATGCCACTTAGGATTTATGTCATTTTTAAAAGAAAAAACATCTTCAATCCAAATATTGATGAGGGTTGTGGATGTGACGTGTTTAGGTATGGTAATTAGGTGGGTTTGATCGGGTATAGACCGGGTTTGGACGGACAACGGATCGAAACTTATTAAAACCTAAATATCAAACGAGGTCAAAATGGGTCAAACGAAATCGAGTCGGGTTATGACATGTGTCGAGTTAAAGCAGGTCTTGACCCATATTCCCCCAAAATCCATACATTTATATAGAAAAATTATTGGGTCAAAAATGGTTAATGGATTCGAACAGCTTTAACCCGACAGACTCAACCCGTTAATATTTTTTGGTTGAAATGGATCACCTATTTTGACCCAAAAATATTAACGAATTGGGTAATTTTCAAATCGGTTCGGGTGAGTTAACGAGTTTCGGGTTGTAATTATCGGACATAAACGATGTCAATCAAATTCTTTCACATTGTAGATAACAATGTCAATTTTTCAAATTATATTTTAGGGTATAGATACATCCTAGTTAGCATCTTTTTTAAAAAAAACTCTTTTTATTGGTTGTTCCATTTCTTTTATTATTATTTTTATCAAATTTCATTTTAGTGATGAGATGCAAGCTACATAAGATCAAATCAACATTTGCATTAAAGAGGTCCGCTTAATTACATGTGAGGTATGAGGAAAAAAAAAAAAGACATACGATTAATTGTGTTAATTATCCACCGCCACATAAGATCAAATCCAGAGTTGTATTTGTATATACCTCAATTTTGTACTCTTATTTTATCAGTTCAATAATAATTACAAAATGGACTAACACTATTTTGTATATGTTTAGGGATATCAAAATAGAAAAATAAGAAAGAGAACAAATAAAAAAAAAAGTAGAAAGAAGCAAAAGAAGGAAAGAAACAAAAAAAGGCAGCAGCCGCTACTTCATCCTTCATATTTTATGATGTCTATATAATTTACTTTTAGCTAATAATAGTTTAAATTTGTTAAGCATGTTAGCATTTTATTTTATATTTGTTGACTTTTATTTTACTTATTTGTTGCATCTAATTGACCCATGTTGACTAAAGTTGACCAGCACTAACTTTGGACATTTTGGTAACTTTATGTGTTTAATTGTTTGACTTTTCTTTTGACCTTAATATTACTCCATCTGTCCCAAAATTATAATCTTACTAGGGGTGTAAGTGGTTCGGTTTGGTTTGGTTTATGGCAAAACTACAAATCGAACCGTCTCCTAGTGGTTCCAAAAATCTCAAACCGAACCGAACCGAGTAAGACTTGAAACCAAACCGAACCGAACCACTCGGTTTGGTTCGGTTTTATGGCTTATATAAATTATTTTTAATGACATTAACCAACATTAAAAATAACAATGAAAATAAGATTTTAATTTGGAATTAACATCAAAATTAGGAAATAACCTACTAATAACAAATTATCATAACAAATTCTAAAATAAACACAAACAATGGAAGAAATAATAGTTCTCCAACAATCAAGATTTTGTTTGGTTTAGTATATATATATATATATATATATATATATATATATATATATATATATATATATATATTATGAATAAATCAAAGGTTCAAAATAGTTAATAAATATAATATAATATATATTATATAATAAATAAATAAAAATATATAGGGTGGTTTGGTTCGATTTGGTTTGGTTTGGTTCGGTTCCGTAGTTCGGTGGTTCGGTGGTTCCGATTTACACCCCTAAATCTTACTTTCCTTTTTCATCCTTCCTAAAATAATTGTCTTGTTTGAAAGTTTCATTTTTAGGATATTATTTTTACCACTTTATCACTTTACTCTTGCTTTAATTTTGGACTATTTATTCATGAACTTTAAAGGAATCCACACACTATTTCAATATTAATAATCAAGTCAATTGTTTTTTTTTATTCGTATGTCGGGTTAAATATGACAATAATTTTGATACGGAGGGAATAGTATTTTTTTTTTGTTATAGTTTTTGACCGTTGACCAAACAAAGCTCATCGACCAACTATGTCATTCTGAGCATACATTAGGAATTCAAGCATGCGTAACACCTTTTTGAGAGTGAAATGACAAGTTTAATGTCTAACTTTTTTTCCAATTAGTAACTTGGCCCACGGACCTTAGAATCTAGGGTTTTCTCTTTTTCCTTTATAAATGGAGATGACAACTTTTTGTACATATTTGGGAGTTCACTCGAAGGCTAACATATTCCACGCGCTCAAGTTTTGAAATTATCACGTTTTCACATGAGGGGGGTCAAAACGAGGTTCTCACGACATTGTTGATGCTCTTAGTACTAGGATTGATGCCACGATATGATTGACTTTCCAATTGATAAGTTGAATTCAAACACAACAACGGATTTATAGTGTTGTATTTCGAGCCTCAATTCCAATACACTAAAAAAGAATAACAATCAATTTATATCCCAAAATCAACACAAAACATTACATCATCTCCAAAATAAAAACAATGTTTAAAGGTCTTTATATAGGCTTACAAAGTAGGGGTATAAGTGGTTCAATTCGATCCAGTTTTGACCAAAACCGCAAACCAAACCACTACTATTGATTCCAAAATTTTCAAATGGAACCAAAGCGCACGAAGATTGGAACTAAACCGAACCACTCGATTTGGTTCGATTTTACGATTTCAAATTTAAAAAATGAAATCAACTTATACAACATAAAAAATACTCTGTCAGTTTTCAAATTATCATCCTCCTTTCCTTTTTCATTCGTTTTAAAATAATTATCCTCTTTCAAAACTTTCCCTTTTTAAAAAAATAATTTTACCATTTTACTCTTACTTTTTCTACATACTAGTTATTATATATATTTTTTGTAATAATAATATAACTTTTATACATTATAATTAGATTGTTAATCTCTTACATGTTTATAAATTTTTTTTTTCTATTGTTACTAATATTAAACGATTTTTTACCTAAATACTTCTAAAATTAACATAAGTTTCTAACTAACGTGAGATAGATATTTTATATTAGTAATAATAGTAAAAATATTTGATTTAAAGACATTTAAAATTAACATCTAACTTGATAATAATATTAGAAGTCTTTTTGTTAAAAACTTTTTAAAAAATCATAATTCATTTTTAAACAATGTGAGATATATACTTATTTTCTATATTTATTGGTAATGAAAGTTTAAATATTTTATCTAAAGACTTTTAAAATCAACCTCAGATTCTGACCATGTGGCATACATATTTTCTATTCGTAATAATAGTAGTTGATAAAAAACTTTTTAACCAACATCAATTTTTAAACAACATGGATACATATTTTCTATTGGTAATAACATAAAAATGTCTTTATCTAATAACTTTTATAATTAATACTCATTTCAATGCAGTATTTTAAAACGCTACATTTTAAAAATGTGCAGTGTTTTAAAGATATGTTGCGTTTACAACTACTTTGTTTATGAAAAATAGCGTTTTGAAATAGTTTTCCAAACGTGTTTACAAAAATAAAACTGCGCTTTGAAAATCCTGCGTTTTAGAAACGCTTAGTTTTGAAAAAGCTGTGTTTTCAAAACGCTACACCAAACGAGCCCTTAATGAATTAGTCTCTCACTCCCTCTCCCTCCTTCTCAGGATAGATTGTGTAGATGTCCAGGCTTTGTTGGGCTCGATATTGGCGACTTTGGAACAACAATGTCGAAATCTCAAGGTTACCACTGGAGAAGAACTGCAAAAGGAATTATCATTTCGAGAATCTATCATTGAAGATGTTATGGAACAAAATAACACTTCTTTCACTTCTCTAAAGACAATAAGCACTGCTAGGTCTTTGGATCAAGAGCATACAGAAAGCAAACAATCGTAAGAGAGCCTGGCAGGTGCGGTTAAGGACATATATACTACAGATAGGCTATAAGATAATCAAGACCAATGGCTCCCTTTCTAATCTAAGGGGCTAGTGAATGAATTTTGGTTTTAATTGCTTGTGATGAGGACCTGCAAGCGTGCATGGCTAGTCCTAGATCAGTGTTTAAGACTACTTTCATGATGTCGATTCAACCAAAGGAAGAGTTCTCGGACTTGGTCACGCCTCTGTAAAACTGCATCATGAAGGATTGGCTTCCCTGTTGACACCACCTATGTGGACGCCATCTCTTTTGGAATTTCACTCTTATAGTTCCTTCTTTCTCAGTTCTCTGTAACTTGTTTATGGCTTGAAAACAAAGATGCGATGACCCTCCTTCCTTGGTCTTGTCAGACATCGTTTTTAGTGGCATGATACTCACTGCTCAGCATAGTTGGGCTTGTTAGAAATGACCACTTACTAGTTTCACTGGTTTCCAAATGTATAACTAGTCTTCTTAAAGCCCTGCATCCAAGCACAGGTTAGACTGTTCAAAATTGCAGTAGCTTCTACTTGATCCACGTGATGCACTGATGTTGTGCAGCTATATAACTAGTCTGACTGTCATCTTGCCTCATGATATCGAAGGAGCCATACATTCTTGCATGTCCTCATCACTGTCAATCGACGATTCATTTAGACTCCCGGAAAGCTTCATGGCCTGATGGGATCCAACCAAGGATATCCCACGTGTCAAGAGGACCCACGCTAGGTCACCAACTGACTCACCTCCATGGACCGAGCATCACCGATCCTCGGCAAGACAAGTATTGTCTTTGCCCTCGCCACCAAATGCATTCTAACCGAGGTCACCCAATCCCGGATACTAGAACCAAATGGCGGTTGCAGAATCCCCTTACCTATGTCAGGACATGCCATAGTGCCATACCTTCGGAAACCTATCATTCAAGGGCACTAAGCTCGGCTCAATTCTAAGATGTGCGGGCTGGGCGAGCCATTGCCAACTCTAATTCTGTACTCACCGAGCCATTATATGTACCGGTGAGCAAAAAATATATGCCAATAAAATTTGATAATAGTCTCATTTATTTATTCTATAGTTTCATTTATAATGTTACAACAAAAACACAACAAATACAAAATCAATGTAACACAAGACAGTCAGTCGGAATGGACTCAAAAGGTGGAACGAACAAACAAGCAACCAAAATAGAAAGTGGAACGAACAGACAAACAACCAAAATAGAAACTTATGTGGACGGTTCTACCTCCATTTATTCCAGGTGGACACCCCCATCAAAGGTTATACTCTCAAAACCGTTGAAATGGATCGTCAAACTTCCAGACGTATGTGTTATTGATGAACATGACCTCGTCCTCCATGATATCGAACTTCAAATCATTCAAAGCTTCCATCTATAAACACAGCACGTCAACTTAATTCAGTATTTGGGTCGGCCAAAACATAGTATTACATTTGTACCAAAAATCATATAGGTTTAAGGTGCACGTGGTTCGGTTTGATTTAGTAAATCAATGGCTTAAATTATGCATATCATATGATCCAACGACCAACGACTCAGGATAGTTAACAAATGTTATACTCCCTCCGTTCCTGGCAAAGAGTCCACTATTCCATTTTGGAATGTTTCACTTAAAGAGTCCACTTTCAAAAATTAAGGCATAAAAGTCACATTATTATTAATAGACTACCAAAAATGTTATTTTCTTAAAAAGTTTGACTTTCAAACGGGGACTCTTTGCCCGGAACGGAGAGAGAATATATATATATATATATATATATATATATATATATATATATATGGTTTGGTGCAATATCAAAAACCATAAACCAAACTGAGCAATTATATTAATTTTTGAAACTGAAACCGATCGGTCTTTGGACCAAAACCGAACGAAACCGACTGGTTTGGTTCGGTTCCGGGTTCCGTAGTTCAGATGTATACCACTAATATAGGTCTTCGGTAAGATAAATTGCATATAAAGAAACTACCTTTGCCGAGGTCACACAATAATGAGTCACAGTCAAACATGTGATCCTCTATAATAGATGTTTCGCCGAGTTCACGCAAAAATGAATCACAGTCAAACATGTGATCCTCTATAGATGTTGTGTCCACTTTGGAGTCCCAACTAAGATTGCCTATCACAAGTACAAAAAAATGTACATGAGTACCTAAAAGTTAGGCAATGTCTCGGAAGGATAAAAAGATTGCATGTATGGAACTACCTTGATTAACACTACTGGCACTCGCTTCCCATGACCTTGTGCTAGTTGAGGACCAAAGATTCGGTTGAAAACTTATGGTGGTTTGCTCAGTAGTGACCAGTTCTGGAAAAGATGATACCTTGTGCACAAATCCTAGAGCTGAATTAGTAGGATCGACTGTTCCCTCAGGTAGTGGGTTGGCTTCTTGAATATCTGCAGAGGGAGAACCCCTCAGTTTCTTGACAAGTGGCCACTCTTTGTATCCCGCATCCTCTCTGGCTTTCCGAAGGGTAGATTCACTTACTGAAAAGGGGAAAAAGGAAACAATAGAAAGCATTCCAAAAAATGCCATATTTCAAGAAAAACGATTTATTCCTCTTTCTAAGGTTCTTAGAAAATCAAAATCCTTGTCCATTACTATTGCACACAGCGATTTAACTACTCTACGACAATCTTACCACGTAAATATCTTGCAGCAACTCCAAGCGTATCTCTATAGAAAAATGGTTCAATAACTTCAGGTTTGAGTTCACCTAACTTCCATTTGCCTTTTCGCTGCAAGTCGACAAGGTCATACAGACTTAGTCTAAGAGTACTTCTTATTTCTTTCCTAAACAACATTACCGAGCATCAAAGGAGAATGAAGTTCCTAAAACATATAACTAGATGCAGCAGTTAAACAATGCACGAAAGATTTTTATATATTTATGTTGCAGTCGTAGCTTACTTTATTATCAAGCGGAGTTGGGACACGAACATCCGAATTTAGAGCCTGCAAGGAAACAAGAGTTGGTGATAAAACAAGCTAAAGTTAAACAGAAGCTAGTTGTTGAATTTGAAAAAATAATGGAGAGACAAACCATGAATGCTCCGGAAATTTCTCCCCACTCATCAGTAAAACTCTCTTTCTCCACCAACATTGCAAGTTCAATAACCCCAACAGTGTATTGACCTTTAAACAGGGGTAAATAAAGGCATCCCTTAATTCCATAACTCATGGCATCATCTAGTTGTGGATAGAGTTCTTTCGGATACTTCTGCACATTTTTTATGCCTTGTGGTAATTCCCTATAAATAACACGGCCAGGAAACCCCGTGCTTTGTGGAACATCGTTGCCTTTAAGGTACGTCTGCTTAATGGAGGCATCCCTAAATGATCCAAGATGTCCTTCAATGTTATCACAGAGAGCAAAAGGCGCGTTCGATGTATGGAGTGAGCCCACCCCCTTCTTATACGATCGAAGATGTTCTTCATTATTCTCACAGAGAGCAATAGGCCCAGAAGGCGCAAACAGCCAAACTTGAACCAGAAACTGTTGACCATTGAGGTTAAGGCCCAAAAGGGCTGTGTGTGTAGCAAACTGAACCCCTGTTTAAATGAACCAAACAATAACATAAAGACTGGGTATTTCTTTTAGCAAATTTACCATATTTTCTTTATAATTTACTTCCTTGGTCTATTTCTAAAGAAGTAAAGAGGTACGGAGTGTAAGAAATAACCAAACAAAAATCTGAAATACAATAAGGTTTCTACACTGAATTCAAGATAAAAAAAATTAAAAGAAAAAGAAAAAATGAAATGGGTATATGACAATTATCAAACATCAATCGGAACGGGAATTTAAATACTAAGAAATGAAAAAAGAAAATACAGGAATCAAGAAGTCGAAAAAAGAACGAGAAACCAAAGGTAAAATAGCAAAAATACTTGCATCTATGCTATTACCATCAAATACCTGAATTTAGCAGACCCAGAATTAGTGGAATCGAGAGGATTATTGGGATTAGGCATGTCAATTATGACCCGCCACCCACCCAACACAACCCACCTGGCACAAATTATCCAACCCGACCCAACCTGTTAACAAAGCAGGTTAAGACAGGTTACCCATTACCCAACAAAGATCTTGAGTTAAGACAGGTTGAACCCACGAAGCTGTTAAACCTGATAAACATCACTGATGTTATGGGCAACCCACCTATTTCATTCTTCATTTGTAACGAACAAGATTTTGTGCCCGTATGAATCTGATGTTGCTATCTGTGATTTTCCTAATCATCTGAATTTCTAAAAAAAATTAATGAAAACATTCCCAAATTGTGCAAAGCAGAGACGAAAAACACACAACAAATGGGAATGGGACGTGGGACGTGGGATTTGATGTAGAGAGAGAGCACGTAAGGGTAGCAGAGGGAAAGAAATCGAACGCATAGATAAGTCGCACTTCTTTCAAACATTTTGTCAAACACCTAGCAGGCTAAGGAAAACAGTTTGATAAGCTAAAGAAAACAAAATAGAGATGAAGAAAGATAAACATACAGAGAGAAAGCTAACAATAGGAAACCAAAAAAGTAAAGATTTTAGAGAACTGTCTCTCTTCTTCTCCAGCCCACACAACACCCTCACCTCCATTTTATTTCTTCTGTCGCCATTCACCTCTTCTATTCAATCAGACAATCACCTTTTATTTTTCTCTTCTGCCATTTTTCTCATCCCTCTGTTCACATTTGCAGAACACAATCCCTCTCTTTTCAATTGAAATCCAAACACCCACACACCACAAGCACTCACACCGCGCGCACAAACACATACCCAGCAACCACATCCACCAGCAAACCCACATCAACCCAATTCCTTCTTTCCCCCTTTCATTCAAAAACCCAACAACAAACCCACCCAACTCACACACAATCAAACACTCACTACCCACCATCAATCTCTATAACAAAACAAAACATTATACAATCCAGTAGTGTTTATAAAGATTTTAGAGAGAGGAATTTACAGAGTTGCTGGCCGCGGTGGCTTGAGGAATTCACGATGTGGTGGTGGTGGTGGTTCGAATATAAGTAGGGCGGCGGCGATTATGCACGCGGAGGGACAGTTAAAGCAATGAAAATTAAGGCAACAAATCAACGAAGTTTCTTCAACGGGTTTTTTGGAATCTCCTGTGTGACTATGTGTGTGAGAGAGAGAGAGAGGTATTCCATTTTCTAAACAAAAAAAACAGATTTAACTAAAATTGTATTTTTCCAATTATTTGTAAATACGATAATTAAAAAAAACACACACACAAATTCATCCGAAATAAGTTCGATAAATGATAATTTATGGTCAAATTTAGATAAAATGAAGAAAGAATAGAAATAGAATGAAATTCACTTAGAGGGGGTTTAACAGGGGATCACTTGGGAATAAAGGAGGGATTTTCACAAACAACGGTGTATCACACACCAATCAAAAGGAAATCAATGTTGATTTTCTCCTCTTCCATCGCAGCCCAAGAGACCGCTTTTTCCGGAAAAAGTAGCTCATGTGCCCTTCCCTTTCCAAGCCAATTTATCTCTTCAAATAAGGGTCCTACTAATTTTTTCCTTTTCTTTGATTTTTGGCTTTTTGGCAATTGAACAATTTTTATCTATAAATAGAACTTCTTGTTCCCCAGCTAAAAGTTGTGGATCAAATATGATACATTGTTAATCCTGCTCTTACAATAAAGATCCCACGAAACAAGGAGAGGTTGACGTAGGGGTTGAGATTGATGAACTTCTTGTTCCCCAGCTAAAAGTTCATTGCTCATCGTCTGACTGATTCAGATACAGTCTGCACTATTCTTAGAAATGCCTGGGGACAGGGAGAGTGCTTTCATTATATAGTCAGTTCAAATGGTTGAAAAAAAGATTCAAAGAACAAATAGGGGTACAAATTTTGTTAATCACAATATCATATTAACTATTATTTTTAGCTAATTGCTAAAAAATGAAAAGTGTCAAGTCAAGTGATCTGGAGGCTTGAGAATTCAACAATATCAAAAGTTAGGTGAGGTGGCATAACCATAGTGCTCCTCACCAATATAATATATATATATATATATATATATATATTAGTTAATAAATTGTGCAATGCATAAAAATAGTTAATTCGTCACTATCTTTAACTGTCATCCAATTTTAACGGAATTAATTTAAGTTATCTCCCCTAAAGTTTTTTAAAATCTTGGAAGATCATTAATAATTGTTGATGTTAAAAGGTATATTGTTTTTTGGTTCTTAAATTACAAGGGGGAATTTTTTTATTTTTTTGTGCTTTTAAGGATTAAAAACAATACTATTTAAGTATTTTATAAACAAAAAATGAAAGAATGAATGAAATATAAAAATACAAATAAGAAGAAAAGATATAGTGTTTGAATAAAAAAAATAAGAGAAAAATATTTAAATTAATTAATATATAAATTTTGTCTTAAAAGATCATATAATAAAAATATAATAATAATAATAATAATAATAATAATAATAATAATAATAATAATAATAATAAAACATACTAATAAGTTTAAAGGAAATCTAATCGATTATTTTTTTTGGAAAAAATTAATTCTTTAAATCTAGTTGTTAACACTCATTCATTGAATGTAATTTAATTCGTAAATAAAATTGACTTTAATTATAATGTATTAAAATTTTCAAAATCCGTTATAATTGAGAATTATAAAGATAAGATTATTAAAAAAAAACTTTTAATTCAACCTATAATAGCCACCATGAAAATTGTGATGTGTTAATTTTTTTTAATAATACTCTTTTTTATAAGGATAATTTTTTTTACAATTTTTTAATGTTATTTGATGATTTATGTCTTATATGTTATATTCAATAATTATTTATTAATTTATTAAATATTTTTTAATAATTTATTTAAAAAATTAATTATTTTAATAATTCAATATTTTAAAAAAAATTAATAACAAATAATTTTTTTATTAATTTATTTTTATAATTATATTTCAGCCGGTAAAACTTTTGTCAATTGTAAATAAGCTACTGAACACTAATGTATTATTAATATTCTTCTCTTAAATTTTTATTTAGACAGAATGTATCTTTACTTCTTATTGCATTTTTATATTTCTATAGTTTTTTCCTTTTTTTTGGTCATGAAATATATTTTTTAACCTCTAAAACTAAAAAAATGATAATTTAAGAACCATAAATCATTTAATTTTTAAATTCAACTATCATTAAGCATCTTTCAACATTTAAAAAAACCTTAGCGGAGGCAACTAAAATTAATTCCGTTAAAAATTGGATGACAATTAGTGGTAATGGCGAAATTGAATCTCCATTTTTAAGTACAATGACAATTTTGCTCGAAAAATAGTAAAGTGGCAAAATGTAACGATTGGTCAAAGTACAATGACAAAATTAACCATTTTTCCGCGCAATGCATGAAAAGTTTTAGATATTTTTAATATCACTTTTGTTAACATTTCTATTTGTTGTTTCTAATTAGTGTAATAGTATGTATAAATTAAATGATTTTTTATAGTTGTATTATAATTGTATTATTTAGGCAAAATATATATTTACTTCTTATTGCATTTTTATATTTCATGATTTTTTCCTTTTTTTGGGTCATGAAAGATATTTTTTAACCTCCAAAAGAAACAAAATGATAGTTTAAGAACCATAAATCATTTAATTTTTAACTTCAACTATCATTAAACATCTTTCAGCATTTTAAAAAACCTTAGGGGAGACGACTGAAATTAATTCCATTAAAAATTGGATGACAGTTAGTGATAATGGCGAAATTGAATCTCCATTTTCAAGTATAATGATAATTTTGCTCGAAATATAGTAAAGCGGAAAAATGTAATGATTGGTCAAAGTACAATGGCTAAATTAACCATTTTTCCGTGCAATGCATGAAAAGTTTTAGATTTTTTTTTATATCACTTTTGTTACATTTCTATTTGTTGTTTCTAATTTGTGTAATAGTATGTAAAAATTAAATGATTTTTTATAGTTGTATTATAATTGTATTATTTAGGCAAAATATATATTTACTTCTTATTGCATTTTTATATTTCATTAATTTTTTTCCTTTTTTTTGGTCATGAAATATGTTTTTTAACCTCTAAAAGAAAAAAAATAATTTTAGAACCATAAATCATTTAATTTTTAACTTCAACTATAATTAAGCATCTTTCAGCATTTTAAATAACCTTAGGGGAGGAAACAAAAATTAATTCCGTTAAAAATTGGATGACAGTTAATGATAATTGCAAAATAGAATATCCATTTTCAAGTAAAATGATAATTTTGCTCGAAAAATAATTAAGCATCTTTCAGCATTTTAAATAACCTTAGGGGAGGAAACAAAAATTAATTCCGTTAAAAATTGGATGACAGTTAATGATAATTGCGAAATAGAATATCCATTTTCAAGTAAAATGATAATTTTGCTCGAAAAATAGTAAAGTGGAAAAATATAATGATTGGCTAAAGTACAATAGCAAAATTAACCATTTTTCCGCGCAATGCATGAAAAGTTTTAGATATTTTTTTATATCACTTTAGCTACATTTCTATTTGTTGTTTCTAATTAGTGTAATAGTATGTACAAATTAAATGTATTTTTTATATATAGTTGTATTATTATTGTAAGCAAATATACTACTCCATATGTTCCTAAATAATCGTTTAATTTTACTGGGGCATACATATTAAATAAATTTAATTAACTCTATTATAAAAAAGACAATTATTTTGAAACAAATAAAAAAAAAACGAGACAATTATTTAGAGGGGTAGATAGATCATTTGTTGAATGGTAAGATAAAGTCATCCTAGGGTATGTTTTGATACCCTAATTTCATAGCTTGCAATTTGAATTTGGGTCTCCAAAATCAATTCCATTTTTTTGGAAATACAATTAAAATTTAGAATTAGAATTAAGTTGGAATTCTGACTCAATTCCATAAAACTAATTTCATTCTAAATCCTAATAAGCCTCTGCGGTCGCCACTCAATCTAGCATCCACCACCGCTGTTAACCACCACCACCACTATATGCTATTTATTTTTTAAAATATAAAATTTTGTTGTTAGCAAGGTTTGAACATTTGTCATTCATAATAACTAACAACTATGAACCACTAGACTAAACAAGATACTTGACCTATTATTAAACTTTTATTTGAAGTATAATGTAGAATTATAATTAAATTACACACATTATCCAAACAATAGACTTGTTATGACTTTGAAAGCAAATTCTAAGTTATTTAAATTTTATAGAATTTAAATATTTATTAAATTCCAAATCAATGTATCCAAAACGAACCCTACAGTATTTGCTCCAAAGAAATTTGTTCTCGTCGATTACAAAGAATCACTACCACATACTTGCTACTTTTCTAAAACCAAATGGTAACTTTACGAAGTACGATTTTGATGTTCATCTTAGAAAACAATATGGAAATTAAGGTATAAGCAAGTGCAAGCTTAACTTATGTTTATAAAGAGTCCACTTCAATAATTATGCTAGAGATTTTTTTTTGAATTTTCAACTATATCCTTCTTTTTGAGTTATCGATCCCACAGAGAACGTACATAGTTATCACTTTGACTTTCCTCCTAAGGGGGGCGTGGGAAGGGATCGAACCTGAGACATCACACATTATGGAATCTCATCTCTACCATTGAGTCACCCCCTTAGGGGCATCACTTTGACTAAGTATTAAAATTAGACTAACTAATTATATTTAAGATAAAAGAAAATAAATTAAAATATAAATTAAAAAGTAACTGGGGAAAACAATTAAATCTACACCAACGCGGAAGTGGTTTGACAACAACAAATCAAGATTAAAACGATAGGAGTGTAATATTTTAATATAGTCGGTGTCTAAGTTTAATCCTTTTTTGTTTTTCTTTAACTCAAATCTTGGTAATCGGGTGCACTATATTATTCACTACGGACTCTCAAAAATTACTTTACTAAATAGTCAAATATCTGATAAAATGTTGGAATCATGATTGGGCGATGCCCAAAATTTTACATTGCGATGCCCAAATTTGGGAGAGGATTTTTGCATTGTGATGCCCAGATTTGGACAGACTTCAATTTTGCATTGCGATGCCCAAATTTGGAAGTTGATTTTTGCATTGCGATACCTAAATTTGGAAAGACTTCAATTGTGAAATGTGATGCCCAAATTTGGCCAAGGGCTTTGTCTGCGCGCCTTTTTTATTAAGAGTATTTTCGTCATTTTTCCCTAAAAATGTACTTTAGTTGTTTAAAATAAATATGAGGACGGAAGCGGTTATAATTTCACCAAAAGGTACCGACCTACAATTAATCATTGTTTTTATTTGATAATTTTATGTTAATGGGTAAACCCATTTATGGCTGTACATTTATGATTGTGTTAATGTGTTATCATATTCGCTTACCTGTTCATTTGAGTTCGCAACTCATGTGGCCATTGCTGCGGTGATACGGTCATAGAAAGGATTTGATGGTCAAACCCAAGTGAAGTTTTGGGTAGAGGGTTCTTCTAGCGGCGACTTGTTGCCGCGGTGATACGGTCACAGAAGGTCTTCCACATGCTATGGATGAAATGAAGGAGATAATGGAAGTGGTTTGTAAAACACACCAAATACGTCTTTAATTGGTTTTTTAGATGGTCCCCCGTACTTTAACATTTTATCAAAGCACCTCTTTACATGGCAGTCCCAACCGCCCACAGCCCACCTTCTTGCTCCACGCCACCCGAACCACCGAACCAATGAGTCCACGTTGTAAGCCTCAATCCCGTTCCCAAAAAAGGGGAAACTTTCCCCCCGAGAGCCCCCACACCCCAGCCCCATGAGAATGTGAGAGGGAAAGTCACGGTGACTCAACGATTAAGTAGCTAGGAGGACCCGTGCCTAGTACCTACAAGGAGCCACCCCCACAAGAGGATGAAACCCCCACACTGCGGTTGCTAGGACTCGATCCTTGGTCCTGTTCCAAATCTACTAGCTCTTAACCAATTAAGCTGTGCCCGTGAGGGCGTGTAAGCCTCAAGCCCGAGTATACTTGAGGAGGCAAGCCAATTAGTATTGAAATAGATTCCTGGACTTTAAGAGTGTTAGCCAAGATAGTATGATGATATTCGCAATGCCTGTTATGTCTATCCTTTTGTAAAGGGCCAAGGGTCTGTTGGCATGGCAAGATATATCCAGACTCAGCATAACCGAGTACCCCTTTTCTTAATATGCACACTCGGAGATATGAAGTAGTTGTTTTTCAAATGGGTCAGGAGTATTCACACTGGACATATTCATTATGTAATAAGTTCTTTCTGCCTAATCGCAAGATAGATTGTGTAGATGTCCAAACTTCGTTGGGCTCGATATTGGCGACTTCAGAACAACGATATCAAAATCTCAAGGTTACCACTGGAGAAGCTGCAAAGGGAATTATCATTTTAAGAATTAATCATTGAAGATGTTATGAGGAATGGGAGGCATGTTGTTGGTTTTGGAACAAAATAACACTTTTTTCACTTCTCTAAAGACAATAAGCATTGCTAGGACTTTTGATCAAGAGCATTTAGGAATGAGTAATTTTGGATATCTTTCCACCTCCCTCATCTTGTCTATATGTATTCTCATATTCATTGGATGGACTCTATGCATTTCTCCTTTTATGTATTGTATACATACCTCAACATTGTTAATAATACGGTTTGACTTGGGTCCTTTTTCTCTTGGCGGATAAGTCTATCATGTTAAGAAAAACCATAGCTTCATCTTCAAGCCTCAATCATGAATCCATGTTCAATAACCACCCTCTCTGCCAATCTTTTTCAACATTCAATCCTTTATGGGGAATTGTCATCTGACAAATGACAATTACCAAAATTGGAGTTCTTTGTTTATCTCAGTCCTAGACACCCCACCATATTACCGAACCCATTGCTCGAAAAACACCCCCACCAAAGTTTCTAGAAGATAAAGTCACCCTAAACCCCACTCACATCCTATTCTTTCAAGCCTCCAGTCTTGTTGTAGGTTGGATAAAGGCCACAGTATCCCCAAAAAATTCAGATTAGAGTCAATCATTGCAAAACAACACCCGAAGCATGGGAATTGCTTGCTAAGCGTTTCAGTGTATCATCAAGAATACATATCCAGAAGTTACAAGATGATTTGCACGATCTGCACAAATCCCCCGACATGACAATGGACAAGTACCTTCTTCGAGCAATCACCATTGTTGATTTTCTTGCCATTATTATTTGTCTTACATTACATTTATTATTTGTAATTATATACATTTTTGTTAATTTGATAAGTATTATTGATATTTTTTTTAGGTGTTGATATCTTTGATGGGCTTATGAAGTGTACAAAAGATTGGGGGATAGAACACAAAGTCTTCACTATCTTTGTGGACAATGCCTCAAACAATGATGCTGCAATTCGAATTACCAAAGAAACATTCTCTAGGAGTCGTAAGTTGTCATTGGATGGTAAGTTGTTTCATGTTATGTGTACTGCACATATATTGAATCTTGTTGTTCAAGATGATCTTTCTGAGATTCACGACATTATTGAAGATGTCAAAAGTAGTGTGCGGTTTATTAACCAATCAAAGTCTAGGTTGTTGAAATTCTCTGATATTGTGCATCATTTAGGAATCTTTGTGAAAAGGTTGATTATTGATTGTCCAACGCGTTGGAATTCTACTTATGAGATGTTAGTTGAAGCATATAGAGTTAATGATGCATTCCCTATATTTGCAGAAAGAGAGACTTTATATAGGAGTTGTCCTAGCCTTGAAGATTGGAACAAAGTTAAGGATGTTTTTGACATTTTAGAGGTTTTTTATGAAGCTACTCATGTAATTTCTGGAGTTGATTATCCTACCTCTAATGTTTTCCTTGCTGTTATTTGGAGAGTCAAGCATGCGTTGAATGAGAAAGAAAACCATGCTAATGAGTTTATCAGAGGGATGGTTAAAAGCATGAAGCAAAAATTTGACAAATATTGGGGAAATACTAATCTTTTGATGGCTATCGGAGCAATACTTGACCCTAGGTTTAAAATGAGGTTGGTTGATTTCACTTTCAACAAAATATATAATGAGATTGATGCACGTACACACATTATGAATGTTCGAGATGCATTATATAGTTTGTTCTTTGAGTATGTTGAACAAGATCAAGTGAGGTCTCGAAAGGGTAGTTCTTCCACTTCAGAAACATGTTCTTCTATTTGTATTGTAAACTCTTCATCTAAAGGAAAATTAATGCATGTGGGTTTATCTATGTTTGATGAGTATTTGAACTCTGTTGAAAATGTTGCTCCTTTAAAATCAGAGTTGGACATTTACTTAGAAGAAGAGATTTTTAGATGTCAAGATGGGGATGCAAACGTAGCCAATGAGTTTGATGCCTTTGCTTGGTGAAAATATCAAGAATTGAAGTTCAAAATTTTGTCCAAGTTAGCTTGTGATGTGTTAGTGTTGAATCTTGCATATAATTAAATTTGCTTAAAATCATTCCACTTGATTGTCAGCCAAGAACTTACAATATTAGTCAGCTTGAAATTATTTGTCAGTCATTTATTTAAACTGACCATAGCGTTTTTAGTGTCAGCTTGCTTTCCTTATTTGATTGATCAAATACTTGTATTGACACTTTCTTACTTGTATGTTTTTGGTAGATATTCTGCGAAGATATTCTTTCACAGGATCTTTTGTGATCTTGTATCTGCCAAACACATTTTCAAATTCAAAATGTGTTCCTAATGGGTTACTCTTGAAGATCATCTATAAATACCCACTGGAAGCATTCTTGAAGACATATGCATTCACAGAAGTCTGAAGCCTCATACTTTCAAGAAATTCATTGCGTTTTAGTCTTCTTAAAACATAGCTAGATAATCTTCCTCGAATAATTCTTTCTAGCTACTGTTTAGGCAAACACTGAGTGATTCCATTTCATATCTTTTGAATTCAGTTTGTCTCACGAGTTTGATTGATTCTCAATCATTCTCCACATACACCGATCTTTTGTTGTACACTGATCCATTAGAGATCAAATAGATTTTTAATAAAATTAGTGCACTTCAAAAATCCAAGTCCGACCAACTTGGTAGTGGACGTAGCAGCTTATCTGTGAACCATTTCAACTGATTTGTCAACCATTTTTTTCACTCTCTTATAAATTGACATAACACTTAAGAAGTTTTGCAACTTGTTAAGTGTCAGCCAGTTACTAACGATTGTTTGCTTAGTTGTTTAGATAGTTTGTTCTTCAATTTCTTCTTCATATTCAGTGATCTACTCTTAAAGCCAATCCTTTTTAAACTATCGTGTCAGCTAGCTGACCAACTTTCATTAGCTTAAGGCATTTTCAAAAGTGTCAGCCAGCTGACCAACTTCAGCCGACTAACCAAGCCAGTTTTCCGCTGCCAACTTTACAAGTTTTACAAATCATCCCTCAAAGTTTTTAAAGGCTATTCACCCCCCTCTAGCCTTAATTGTTGCCTACTGGACTTACAGTTAGCTATTCCTATTAGTAGTGTGGCATTAGAAGCCACATTTAGTGCATGAACCCGAGTTTTAGATCCTTATCGTTCAATGTTAACTTTTGATATGGTACAAGTTTTGATTTGTGGAGCAGATTGGGTTCGCCAACTTCACGAGATTAAAAAGCCTATTATGTCACATGTGAGTTTTGTTTTTTAAAATTCATATGAGATATTTGCATATTTGCATGATTATAATTTATGACAATAAAATTGATATCTAATTGATTTTTATTTTTATTTAGGAGGAGGACGAGCCGATTCATGTCATATTGCGAACATGATGGTTGGATGGCGGATGCTAGTCTAATTTTTATTATTCAGTGTTTTTTTTTATGAATTTGACAATTGATATTTATTTATGTATTTGATAATTATTGTGGATGTTATGGATATTTGATCTTATGGATGTTATTTGTTTTTATTATGGATATTTAATGTTATGGGTTTTTGTTATGGATAATTGATGTAATTGATTTTTTATTCATATTAATTCATATTGAAAAATTGAATATTCGAATCGAATATTCAAATCGAATACTCGAATCGAATACTCGAATCAAATACTCGAATCAAATATTCGAATCGAATACTAGAATCGAATACTTGAATCATTTATTGTTAAATATATTTTGTAAAAAAAACATAAATAAAATTTCGAATCGAATACTCGAATCGAATCGAATATTAATTTCAAATCGAATACGAATCAATTTTAATATTCAAATAATAAACGAATACGAATACGGATACGAATACTCGAATAATTTCACGAATACAAATCAAATATTGTAATATCCGATTTGATTCGATTCGTTTACATCCCTAGGTCTGACCAGCCCCTTTGTTAGATCACAAATCGAGAGATGGGCCCTACTTATGCCTAACTGGGAGCCACGTAGGAGGACCCAGGTCGGGTCCCTTCACTTCCTAACATTTTTCCTTCACTTTTCCAGCCATGATTCATTATTGGATTTGGTGAGTATTGAGAAATCAAGACCAATTCTTGCTGGGTTTTGTGGATCTAGTGATTAATTTGTACCAATCATGGAATTCGCCATGGCCGGCGGCGTGTGGCGTGCAATGGCCAATCCCAAAACAAGATCTTCATTTGAGCTTCACTATTGCCTTTCGATTTTTCTTCAATCTATGCATCTGCCCTACTATTGTTGCTTACTTTTCCTCTTGGTACAGTTGGAGGTTTCAGTGATGAAGCTAATCCATCTGATCGAAATGGTAGAAGTGGTGCTGCAGGGTATCCTTTTCCTAACATTGGTGGAGGTGGTGGTTTGGGAGTTACTTTTGTTGGAACAGTTGGTAGTGGCGGCGGCGGTGGGGGTGGGAATGGTGGTGGTGGTAACGGTGGCACAGTCACGGGTATGCCCAATGGTGCAAAGGAGGGGACTGAAGGTGCAGAAGTGGTGTTGGATTTGACGTGAAGATGGAGAATTCATAGACTTCTTACTTTCATCTCACTTTTATTCATAGGGGCAAAAGTGAAAATTCACACAAATACAAATATTAATAATCTAGTCAAATGTGTTTTCTTAAACGGTGTGCCGAGTCAACCCATACGATTATTTAAAGACGGATGGAGTACATAAAAGTGTCATCATTGTATTTATTTTTCTCTCTTAAATGAATTTTGTTTATTAAAAAAGCTAGACCCCACTTAATCAATAAAAGAGAACACGCACACCCCCCATTTCACATTTTCAATTTGCGTCTCCTCTCTCCTTTTAGGTCTTCCGCCTCCATCTCTTCTTTGAGGGTTTTCCGTCGCATTCATCCTTGAATCTCCCTTATTTTGAAAAAAAAAAACTTCCAATCCTAATTTCTGGTTCAAAGTCTCACCTCTCTAACTCTCTTTATTCCCCCCATCAACCTTAATTTCTTCGAACCCAACATAGGCGCTAACTCCAGCGGTTCAAAGTCTCACCACTCTATTCCCCCCATCAACCCCAATTTCTTTGAATCCGAAATAGGTGTTGACTCTGAAGTGCTCGTCTTGCTTTGACATCGGTCGGCTCTTCAAATTCGATCTTCTCTCTCCTTTTTTCTAGTTCAATCACTTTGGTCGAGACTAGTCGGTGACTAAGGCACCTAGTTAACGGTTTTCATCAGGCAACTTTTTGCCCGATTTGGCATTAATTGTGGCGTGGTGTCGACGCCTAACGCCTAGGCGACACATTTTAGAACACTGATTAAATCTTAGCAACTAGTTAACTAATGCCAATCATGCGTGTGCGACACGAGTTGTATCGTAAGATTGATTGATAGGGTCCACACGAATATTACCCAAAAAAGCAATAATATTAAAATATCTAAAATAAAATCAATTATATTAATATTTTATTAATGTGTATCGAGTATCAAGTAAAATAAGAATACTTTTTACTCCTCCCGTTCCTGTTAAAAATATTTCTATTTCATATTAAGATATTTTACTTAAAGAGTTCACTTTCAAAAATTAAAATATAAAATATTATTTTATTACTAATTAACTATTAAAATATTTTTTAAAAAACATTTTACTTTCAAAAGAGAACTTTTTGCGCGACGAAAGAAAAGTAGTGTTCCATTAGCCTACGATTAGGCAAAGTAGTCTTCGATTAGGCTACTATAAATTGAGTAAGTAGTACGGAATAATAAAATAGTGACACTTACGGGTTTTACCTACTCCGTCCATTCATTCTGACCGAAACCCCCACCAAGCAATTTGCCATTTTCCAAACTCCCATGCCACAGCTAGCCCACCACTGACTCAAATTCGTCTCCCCTTTTTCAGAATCAAACCTCACTACCGTCTTCTTTCTTTCTTCTTCTACTTGTTCTTCGATCTTCACCTTCAACCCTGTTCTGGGTTCCTCCTCTTTTCAAATTTGCGCTTCACTTTGATCTCTTTCCAAACCCCTCAAAGAAAATTTGCCCGGTTGACTTTTTTTTTTTTTTTTTTGGCATTTTTTTGGTCTAGTGGATTGGCCGTCGTCGTGTAAGTTTTCTTTGTCTATGATTTTCACTTATCCTTTGATTGATCAATTTTATTTCTTTACTTTGTTTTAAATTTGTTTGTTATCAATTTGTTTATTGGTAAATAATTGTTGATCCTTGCTTTACCTGCCAATTAGATTGCTGTTTCTTGTATTGATATTCATTGATTCATTTTTTTGATCACTTTCTTTCCTGTTTATAATTTATATGAATCTGTATATGTGTGTCAGTGTGTCTGTGTTAAATCACATAAATTTGTTTATATATACACACATACACATGTGCTTGTATGTGTGTTTGTGTGTTAAATTATATATAAACTGAGATTTATAGGGCCTCTGTATTAATATCTACTATTGCTGTATTTGGAACAAGTTATCTTGGTTGATGGAGAGTCTGATGCTGTTGAGGTTTTACAGACTAGATATTTGGTGCACTCATGTGAATGATTTTTTTTTTGATTCATTGCTCATGTTTACTCGTGTGAATGCGTTGTGTAACATTTCTTTAATTAATATAGATAATTGTTCCATCAAGTTTCCAACTTCATACAGATTATTATTGATCTTGGGATTTTTTTACTTTTCTGTTTTCGAAGCTCTCTTAGTTCGAAAGGAATGTAGACAAACCATCGATGGTCAGACTTTTAAATCAAGTGCGAACATCTAAAAACCTACCATCAATGTTTAGTATCAATCACAGCCTACCACTAAAGAACAGGTAAATACCGAAACTGCAAATAGACCATGCCAAAAGGAAATACTTGAATAGAGTTCAAAGACGGAGGAGGGTCGTTTATATCCTAGGAACCTAGTCTGCAAGAACATTTCCCTTGTGGGTAAGTAGCTTTGGTGCTTTCACGAGAACCGTAGTCTATACGAATTACAAAGTGATGAGCAAGTGCAGATGCATTAAAATGGGTGCAAAGCCAACTTTCATGGCTTTGTTTCTCAGAGAAGTTCGCGAAAATTCATTCATTGATGTATGCATTTGTTTATCCCATTAACCCGGCTTAGGGTGGGTGACGTGACTGAGTTTCGTTTTTGGGAGGATGTGTGGCTGGGTGATACTTTGGTTCCGATTGCTTTCCCGCATTTATTTCGCTTCTCATCTGTTCATTTGGCTCCTATAACACTTTCTCTCTGTGTATATGGTTAGTGATCGTCCTTGAATTTTTATTTCTTTTGCCACCTAAATGATTGGAAGACCAATAAAGCTCTTATTCTTCTTGATACACTTTCCTGGTGGGTCTCTCTCACAACCAAGACTTGCGAGTTCTTGGAGGGCTCCGGCTTTTCTCTTGTTGTTCCTTCTTATCGTACTTGATTCATTCACCTGATCCTTCTCCTTCCCCCTGGCATCGTTTATCGCACTTGATTCATTGTCCCTATCCTTCTTCTTTCCCTCTGTCATGGTTTATTTGGAACACTGGGTCCCCTTCAAGATTAGTGCCTTTGATTTATCTCTCCTTCTTAATAAGCTTAACACATGTGACATTTTGCAAAAGCATAGGCCTAGCAAGATCTCCCCAAATTGGGGTGTGATGTGTAATTGTCCAGAGGCTCATGATCATCTGTTTGTTCAGTGTGGTAATGCTTGTTATCTATGGAATCAGTTGTTCATGGTGGTTGGAGAAGCTTGGGTGAGCATGGAGTCTATAGCCTCTTTCTCTTGGTTGCATGTGAGGCGTTTGCTGCTTTACTATGCGCAGTGGTGTGTTTGTTGTGCTATGGTGCATTTGCTATGAAATCAATTGTTCAGGGTGGTTAGAGAAGGTCGGGTGAGCTAAGAGTCCATAGCCTCAGTCCTATAGTTGCATGTGAGGTTTTTGCTACTTTACTTTGCGCTGTGTGGTGTGTTTGTTGTGCTTTGGTGCATTTGGACCGAGCGGAAATCTAGGATCTTCATGAGCAGGCTTTGTTGTTGGCGCCCTTGTGGGATAGTGTGGTTTTCATGGTCTCTTTGAACGTGGCAAGAGGTGCTTTTTGTGGGATTTCACTTTCTCTTGTTCTGTGTGATTGGAATGAGCTTTTTGTTTAGTTACTTTCATGTATTTTCTTCTTTTTGTCCTAAAATGCTTCTTATCCATTTTTTGTGTTTTTTCTCTCTTATTAAACTATTTGTCTTTCTAGAAAAGTAAATAGATCTCCGAAAAAATTTGTGGACTTCGCATCAGCTCTTTTAGGTATCCTTGTGGTACAATTAAGTTTAGCGCTTTGTCATTCAGCCACGCTATAAGCTTTGATTTCCTTTTTTTGGAGGGGGTTGGCGCATGGTAAAATTACTTCAAATAGCCATTTGTACGCATGTGCCAGTACATGAAATTAGGGTTTTAAGTGCAGTAAACTTTTGCTTCATGGAAGGCCAGTTAACTTACCATTGGCATACCAAGTTTTGGCTTTGTACAGTGATTCAAGATATGTTTAGAGAAGATCATATGAGAAATAGGTATTGGAGCACATAGAAGTACTTATATTCATACATATATTGTATATATGCGTTAGATATTATGTACGACTGTGCTTGCAGATGAAGCTGTCTTAGAAAGGAAGCCAATCACACCCCGTCAATGTGGTGATTTGTGCTTTGGTCATGAGCAGGATATAAGGATTTGACTTTTTTCCCCCACATGAAGAGACAGTGGATGAAATAGTTTTTGAAATATATTGAAAGGTAAATAAGTTGTTTAGTACATTGTATATGGCAATATAATTTTTACAAACTGCTCATTACTATAAAAGATAAGACAAATTTAGTTGTCTGTGACTCTTTTTCCATACAAACGTTCAGTTGAATAGTATTTGGGTTAGAAAAAAGTGTGAGATATATCAAGGTATGGTAACCCCAAAGAGGTCCTCCGGCCATGTTAGAGTAATGTATTTTTATAATTAAATAATTTAGCAACAGAAGTTTTAGCTAATCATATGAGAAACTAATTTGCTGATTCATCTAAGTAGTCGCAAGAGTTCCTTGTTTGTAGTATCCTTTAAATGAGCTCAACAGTTCCAGAAAGCTCTAAATATGCCTCTCATGTGTTGAGGGTAGAAGTTGTGGGCCTTGTGGCACTCGTTAATTTTGGTATAATTACAACACTTTAGGATAGTCATGTCGTCCAAATATGTAAACATTCTAAAATGGGACTTCCTTTTGCATTGAGTATTTTCCAAATGCCAAGTTAGTGTGATTGTTTGCTCAACAGAACCAATGATAATATTGTTCTCATAAGAGAACCAATTATAATAATTGAAGATATTATCACCATTGAAAACATGTGCACATTACATGCAATAAGACCTGTATGATTTGATGTGCATAAAGCATGGTGGTGGGTTTCTTTATCTAGTAATATTAAATCTTAAGAAAGAATTCATCACATGTGGATCAAAAGCTATCCATCAATCTACACCGTAAATTGTTGGATAGTGCAGTTAACTGTCAATTTTCCATCGTCAACAGAGTGAATGCGACCTATTGTGTTAACTAATCACTAAAGACTCTATGGGTGTGGAATGTTGTCAAAGCGTGGGAGTTCAAGTTCGACGCTGAGTAGTATTATAATGCCTTGACGGATCCTTTGCAGCACAAGATATCTTTTCTACTAGATGCAAATGGGATTATGACTAGCATTGATATTGGATAGTACAGAGGGTACTCAAAGAATGGGAGAGGTATGAAAGGAGAAGAAGAGGGGGAAGAAGAATCATAGTATCTTACATGATAATCTACAATAAAGCATAAATATTGATGCCGACTCAATTGGTCTTTGTCAAAAGTTAAATGGCATTAAATCCGCCCCCAAGTGTGTTCGACCTAAAAAGAGGGGCGAGTGTCTGTTGTATGACAGAGTACAGAGACTAGACCTATGAGTGCATAAAGTGAAGGAGGTGGGAAAAGAAGGCTTGCACTCGTAACGATCAGCTATGCCTGAAGGCCATAATGCCTCTAAGACTCAACACTTGATAATATTCCACTAACCGAATAAGGGGGGGGGGATTATATCAATATTTGTAATAATAAAGGAAATACTACAACTACTGGGGAGTGGGACCAGATCTAATTAATTCAAATAACAATAAGAAACCCTTATTCTGCTAGAACTAGGGCCAATGTATAATTAATGTATGATAATTCTTAACTAAAATCCTACTTGGATTTGAATGTCATAGTTCTTGTCCTTGCGTCTCATGTCATTCTCCCCAACATTAAGGAAATAATTGAAGATCGCAAGGAAGGTGCACTTGAATGCAAAACTGACAGCAAGGGAACTTGAATACAATCGCAAAGATAAAGAAGCAATTGAGAAACAAGCTTTCGAAGATGTTCTTGAGCAATTTGATATAATTTTTTTAAACAAGTTCTTCAAACCAAAAGTGTGTCCTAGGTTCCGTCTTCTATCTAATCGGTTTCCTGAAGTTGTGCTCAAGACTTGGATGCTCAAGCTTCAATGGATGGATTTCTGGAGTTTCATTCTCTACCACTTCAAAAATCTAGGAAAATTTGTGAAGGATGCAAATAAGCAACGATTTAATTGGAACTTCATTATCTTTAGTTTATTATGTATTGTTATTTTGAGATAAAATGAGTATGATCATCTAATAGTTTAAATTGGGGATTATTAGTATTGAGGTGTTCCTAGTCCAAGTAGGACAAAGGTTTGACTTAACCTAGTCTAATTTGGATCTTATTGTTATTTTAGTTAATTAATCCTAGACCTAGAGTTAGGTTTTGGTGTTAGTAGTATTCATTAGTCTTTGTCCTAGAGTGGGAGCGGGACCTGAGAGTGTCATAACAAAAATTAGGGAAGTGGGAGCGCGTTGAGTGCATCTACATTATTGGCATACATATCCCACTTTAACAAAATAATTTAATTCAATTTATGTAATTGTTAGGGCTCGAGTTAGTGTGTAATAGATTGGCATTAATCTAGCTCATAAATATAAAATTTAATTAATTATTTTGTTAGCATTGAAAAATTCCATAAACTACAAAGTAACTACAATGTTATGATTGTAAAATATAGAAAAGGGGGAAGGATATAATTGCAAAACATTAAATTCCCAGTTAATTAGGATAAGATACAATCTGCAAGTGCAAACAAAGAACCATTTGTATATGCGCCGTCACACAATGGGGGACGATTGGAGATCGTGAAGGATGCCGCTGTCAACCAGCTTTAGTTCATTGTCGGCATCATTCAGGGAAAGAGATCTGCCTGAACCTATGCAACTCCTTCTTGGAGTTGATATTGCTCTTTCTGGTTGATGATTCAACCTGGTTATGAAACCCAACATGCAAGCTTAAATCTTTAGATCCAAAACTCTTCATCATCATTTTCTGAAAATTCACGAGATGCCTACTAGATATGGAAAAATCAATCAATTCCACGAGCTCAAAGATTGAGGTCACAGCCAAATCCGCTCTCAAAGCGCAGATTCATGCTTGGGGCTGGAGAGTGCAAGGTCCTAATACTAGTAAAGTTAGGATTTTTGTAGGTCTAATTATTGCATGTAATTCCCCATTGGGTTAGTTCATTTGAGTTTTGAGCCTTTGTGGCATGTGGCCTTTGGGGATGGCTGATTTATTATGAGGCTAAGCATTCTTTCTCCTCTTTTCTTCTTTCTTTCCCATGTCTTTCCTATGTGTGCTCGCAGGACTACATACTCTGTCCTATCACTGTCCTTCTTTAGTGTGCGTTCCACGATTTTTATTGTAAGTGGGTGTGATTGGTAGTATTTGGGGCAAAAGTGCAAGCATAAGATCGTTATCTATTTTCCAGGAGAAATAACAACACCAACCACTGCCCACCACCCCAAATCTTAAACTTGCCATATTGATAGGCAAGTGGACATCTAAGTAAGGAGCACGGAGTAGGTAGGATGGATTTGCCAGGGCACTCCACATTTTGTGAAACGTTCAATTCCCGCTATTTGTCTTGGTAGGGGGGGCGAGTTGGCCTGTCTTGTCTTATGGTTTTTGCTTCTGCCTTGATAAACTTTGGGAATGTTGTGGAATTTAAATTTACGGCCGCATCCCTTGGAGGAACAGTGTATGAATTATGTTTAGTTAACTCTTAGCAAAGAGGGAAAATAACTTTTTAAATTGTAAGGTGGTAGACATGCTCAGAAGATGCGAGCACATTTTATTTACAATAGGCCCTATCTTGATGACTCAAAAGTAGCCTAACTTGCTTTCTTTCTCAAAAGGAAAAGGATAAGGATAGAGCAATAAAATTTATCTACATATTTAGTTTACAGCAAGCTTTAATGTCTTGTACAGTACAACCTACCAATGCATTGATAATTGTATCGTACTATACTTTAATGCTTGTCTGTGGATAGATTATGTTGCTCTAGCATTACCCTTCTCGAAATTTTTTTCTTCTGTAGCTTATGTTTGTTTGATATAGCTTTCTCCTTGTGGAACCCTCCATTGGTAAAGGGCAATGTAGACAAATTTCAACCAAGTAAAATGAATCATTGAGCGTAAGCTCGAAGTGAATACAAGAATCAATCTTCAGTTACATAAATGGTAAGTCATGGATGTCATAACTTGTCTAGGCATATTGAGTAGGTATTGAGTTTGAAATCAGTTTTGAAAAGAAGCTGTTAGCCATTTTTTAAAAAGGAATTAGATGGATGTGCGCATAGGTGTGTCATGGAAATTGTAGGAAAGCAAATGATATTCAGATCACAGAACAATTGTCATGCTTGTCGGAGGTGGACCGAATATAATGGACGGAATGCAAATATGTTGAGGTCCTTGGTTCCAATTTTCATACCAAGGGGCCACACTTACCTATAAAAAAAAAGGTATTCGAAAAAAAGTTGAAATATCACAATTTGATAGTTGAGATATACATTTGGCTTGCAATTGATGGTGCTCTGAGATAGCAAATAAGCAGATTGGGATGTGTTGAATAAGCAAGCTTGGATGCATGGGATATCAGCCCCAGTGTGCTTTGGTTGGTATTAGACCACTGGGAATTTTTATTTTTTTTGATAAGTAGACCACTGGGAAATATTATAAAAGGCAAACCTATTATAAACAAATGGGATGTTAACATGTTACTTAACTCCTCGTTTGATCTTGGTTTGGATAATGAATAACACTTTTATGAGTCAGCAAATGTTAAATAGTTGTGTCTTGGGGGATTTAGGTTGTGACAGAAGGTTAGAAGATCTTGGTAGCTGGTGAAGGTTAGTGTTGGGCACCAGCAAACAAAAATTGTTGGGAGTAATGGATGCAGGAGGAAGCCTAGAAGGAGCTGAGGAGAGAGCTAAGGGTGACTGGTTAATAAGAGCATACTGATGACTTATACTTCGCATACTTTTTGAATGAATCTGGTAAGACATTTATTTATAGTTGTTAAGTTACCAACTTATCTAAAAGCTTAAGTTGTTAGACAGAGACCCGACAATGTATATCAAGCTCAACACTTCCCCTCACGTGTGACCTGTCCACACGTGGAGAGACAAACAAATATGCCTCACCAGGACATCATAAACCAAACAGTGTAACAACATGCGTGCACAATATCTCGGGTAACAAAAACAAGCGGGATGACTCGAACCCAAGACCATAGCTCTCATACCATGTGAAGTTACCAATTTATCTAAAAGTTTAAGCTGTTAGATTGAGTCTCAACAATGTATATCGAGCTCAACAATAATTAACGGTGGGCACCTCCACAATGACTTAATAACTTGCTGAATGAATTTGGTAAGACCTTTATTTATAAAGCACTCCTCCAAAGATGTTGATTTGATTATCCTACAGCAGAATTGGTTCTCTGACCAATGAGGGACAGTCGACTATATTCCAGGTTGTGAATTACACATATTTTTGTTTCTCATTCAGCCAAAGGAGTTCGATTCATGGAAAACATGTGTGAACATTGTACAGCTCACAGTAAAATGAGATTGTATTCCGTTGGTATAATTTCATGATTATGTTGGACTGACGAAAGTGTTGACTGATGATGAAAATTGGCTTAGTTTAGAATAGTGTTATTTTTATACTTAGCGACAATGTTATATCAACATTTTCTATTCTCTGATTAGATATCGAATAAGACTGATACTGATATAAAAGTAGAAGGGAAACATTTATTCTTAACACTACTTGACATCTTGCACTTTCTTACATTTCAATTGAAATTAGTACTTAATGTTTAGATACACTTGATCTTCAAGTACTTAACATTAAGCGCTTGCCTTCATGATGTTAAGTTTTCATTAGTGTGTGTGTGTATGTGTGTATATATATATATATATATATATATATACCAACTAGCAGGATAGATTCCCTTATGGAATTCTTGGCTAAAATATTGAAGGGGTCTTACAAAATTACATAAAGAGGCAACTTCTGGTTTACAACCTCTGATCAGGATTTTATGTAATTTGCAGAAATCTATTTTATTCTGTTGAGCTACAGTAACTAAAATAAAAATAATTAGATACTTATTTCTCTAATAATCATAAACTGACTATACAAGGCCTCAAATCATGCCTCTCCTCTTTTAATTTACTTCTGAGGCATTTATGGGTTGGATCACACATTTGTCATTTGCTCCATCTTTTTTCCTAATTAAGCACCTTAACTAAAGATAGCCTGATGCATTTACTTAGTTCTTGACTGGAGGCTTATGAGTAACAGAGACAGATTGTAATAAAAATGGGAAATGAACTGAACTATGTACATTTTGTGGTTAATAATAACTTAACAAGACGAGTCTTAGTTGAAGTGGACACTATCTTTTTAAGAGCTATCATAATTACATTACAAAGAATGTGATATTCTTAACATTTGACATTTACTCTTTTCAAAAAAATAAAAAATACTCGGGGTCATCTAACAGGACCTGAATCTTGTATATTCTCTTGATTGGTAGCAGGTATGATTCTTTCTTTGAGTACTAGAACTTTATGAATGCAGTATTTCAGTTACTTTAGATGATTTTCTATGAGCCTTTGAGGTGTTCTTTGTTAAGCTGGTGTTGGACCTTACAACTAAAGTCCATTCCTGTATTATTAAAATTTTGTAAGTATGAGGGGGCAACAGATATTCTGACCATTCCTTCTACTTTTGCAACTTATTATTATTATTATTATTATTATTATTATTATCAGCATTATTATTATTATTATTATTCATTATTATTATTACTATTATTATTATTAGAACTACTTAGACAATATCTGAAAGTTGTGAAGATATTATTATTATTTTGATGTGTTTTTATCTTTTTTATGTGCAGTTGCTTATGGTTGTATTGTATCAAGAGTTTCTTTAATATATACCATAAGTCTTCCTTGCTGAACTTGCTTTTCCATCATTAGTCTGAGGATGTGTACTGATTTAAACATTAATTCTGAATCCAAGAAGGAGTGCTCTGCTACATGCTTATGGATTATTGATGTGAATCATCTGCACATTACTTTCGGAAACTCTTATAAGGAGAGCTCCAACCCAACACTTACTGTATGGAAGAGTTTCAGCTAAATACCAGCTGGGAAGATGTGTTATGTCCCATATGCTTGGATTTCCCTCATAATTGTGTTCTTCTTCAATGCTCCTCTTATGACAAAGGATGCCGGTCTTTTGTCTGTGACACTGATCAGTTGCAGTCAAATTGTTTAGACCGTTTCAGAATTGCACATGGAATGTTATCTGGTTCACAATTACCTTTAATGTCTGATGCAACTTTGGTCAGAAACACCAACATAGTGAACACAGAGACCACTGGCAAGCCAACATGCCCCCTATGTAGGGGAGAAGTTACTGGATGGGTTGTTGTTGAGAAGGCCCGCGTAAATTTGGATGAGAAAAAGCGGCGTTGTGAAGATGAACAGTGTGCATTTACGGGAACCTATTTGGAGCTTCGACAACATGCTCAGCTTGAGCATCCTCATGCACACCCGTCAAAAATTGACCCTGCAAGGCAGCTTGATTGGGAAAATTTCCAGCAATCCTCTGAGATCGTTGATGTTTTGAGCACTATCCATTCAGAAGTTCCACGTGGGGTGGTTCTGGGAGACTACGTGATCGAATATGGTGAAAATGACTCTGGAGATGAATATGAAGACTTCCCCGGGGATGATGGCAACTGGTGGACCTCATGCATCTTGTATCAGGTATTTGATAACTTTAGGGCTTCTAGAAACAGAAGAAGGTCTAGAGCCACAGAACCAAGAAGAGGAAGTCGCCGTTTGAGTTATGATACTTCCAACTCTGATGAGGGTTCTGTGACATCCGTAGAATTTGCAGACTATAGAGCTGACGAGACAGATGACGAGTTTGCGACTACAAGTGGCCTCTCGAGGGGTAGAGCTGGGCATCGCAGGTGAGTGCAAGCTTGTGTTTGTGTGCATGTTCAATGACGGTTTGCACTAGCTACAACTTGACTCATATTTTTGTAATGTTACTGGCATTGGCCCTTACTCCGTCTCTGTTATACTCTGTACATGATTTTTGCCTTGGATGTCAAGTTTTTTCTTTTGGGGAGACTTTGGAATTACTAGTAGAACATGTTTTACTAGATAGAACATGTTTTACAATGACCGAATTGAGCAACATGTTTTGCCTTCACTATGAATGCATGACCAACTAGCTCAAGTTGTCATTGATTCGCGTAGAAAATATATTTATTTGATAAGTGTTTTTTTGAAAATGCTATGTATGAAGAAAATATAGAAAACATAAAGCATTGTAGGTGTAGTACATTTCCCTAACAGTGGATTGATGGTTGTGCAGTAGCATGCTCTAGGTTTTTTATCTAGCAACTATCAAAGTATTTATTGGGTTAAGACTGAAGCGGCCATAAATTGTTTTATGTTTTGATTTGTCTAGTTTTTATCGGTGTTAGATGATATTAAAATCTTTCCAGCTACTTGTTTAAACTCTTATGGTTGGTGTTTAACTATGACATGATCAAGTGAACTTTCAAGTTTGACGAGCATGTAAACAGTGGACTTTGTGGGAGAGTTTCAACAATGTGATCTCTTCATGGAAAAAATGCACCACAATGAATGATCATTGTTTTCTTATGGCTGGAGATCAAGTAACTTGCAAAGCGGGTCGGAGAGTATGTGCCCCCACATGTGCATAGGTGGGCCATTTTCAATTGTGACATCAACACTGTGAGGCAACCAGAAGGTTGATAAGTACATTATGTCCTTGATTTAAGAAGCCACTTTAGGTCTTCATGTATACCTCTCTCAAAAATAATCATCTGCACACTAATATTTTACTTTGTCATCAATTGGACCTAGGGTGCAGCAACACTAGAACATTCAGTCACTGTGAGGCTGTATATATCTCGTGGTCCAAATTGTATCGGTGGGTAATACTTGAGTCAGGCCTATGCTAATTATACACGGAAGTTGTGTGCTAATAATGTATAATTTTTTTCATGGTATTACTATTTACTTTAATATCATGCTGCTAGCCTGCTACATGTTGGTGAGTTTTGAAGGCATGTTACTATTCTGATAGATCAATACCTTAGCTGGGAATTTACTTGTATAGGCATCATGAGTGGATGGTGTGGGAATGCTGATTGTCTTTATGTAGTCAATATTTGGTTTGTCTTTATGGTATTTTCCATGCTCAAGTAACTTGTCTTATGGCTTTATATTCTGTAAACCAATTTTTTTCATCTTCTTTTTGTTACAGCTCCCAAAGACGCCGTTCTCGCTTCTATGACAATTAGGTACGCACTATCGATCCTCAATCTCGTTTTCTATAAAATTATCCTGGCAACTTCCATGATATTCAAATTCTAAACCTCCTTAGTAAAAGGACTATGAAGTTGATAGTATTGGAAGAATTTGTTACTACAATGATCTTACTACCAGTTTAGACGTTCAAATGACTCAAATTTTCCTTGTAACTTTGTAGCTTGCGAGTTAGTTCTGCCGAGGACAGGCTTGGGCATGTTGATCAATTAGAAATAGGAAGCTTTGGACGACCTTGATTGCTGCACACCACAAGGTTCTATAATCGTTCTTCAGAAAATATCTGACGATACTATGTCCGAAGACATGATTTTGCAGACCTTGATGATCAATGATTTCTGGTGGTGTTTATGTTTGGGATTGCTTTCTTTTTTCTAGATTGACACATCTCCTCTGTTTACTTCCAGAATGTATTTAAAGATATTGGAAATCTCTATATAAGCTGGTGTCCTCTTTATTCAAGCTTTTTTAACCATAGTACTATATTTTAACCCTAATTCATAATGCATTTGGATGCTATTGATGTGTTTGAATTCATAAATGCAAATTGAAGCACCTTTTTTTTTGTCGACTGAACCATACAAATAACTACAACCAAGCCTACACAGGCTATCCACAGCCACATTGAAAAGCAAACTGGACTAACAACAAGACTTCTTACAGGATGCCGAAGATAAAAAAGTAGGGCTGCAAAAGAAGCTAACAGTCTAGTTATAGCTAGTGCATGTCTTACACAAAAAACACACGTGTGCATATTTGTTGGCAACATTCAAATATCATTCATTGTTCTGACAATTACAATCTAGAATTTGTTAACCCATATGTTGGTCCCACGGGTGTGCTCAAATAGGTTAGGGGGTGAATACCATATGTTACCACTTTAAAATATATCTCACCTTTCATTTAAGAATATGAGTGAAATGCTTTTTAGTGATGAGACAATCTGAAGATGAGACATGTCTGCGGTAATACTAAGTAGCAGACTTGTTCAAAGCTGAGAAATGAACTCTGCTGACTGATTGTAGATAAACTGTTAGCTAAAAAGAGGTTTTGGCAACGGAAATGTTCTGGCTAAACAAATTTATCTTTAGAAGGTTTAAGCAGTTATATACGAATATATGTTAAGAACAACAACATACTTAACTATTCTTCAGATGCATGACATATGAGTTACAGAATAGATAACTTTAGTAAATCAAAACCTTTTAAGATCTGGAAAGAGAAATCGAAGCTGAGTTTAAAGAATATATAATATTGCAAATTCAGTAGAGGTTTATTCAAAGACAAACATGCTTAATACATCAACTTAGACTCTCTAACCTAGCTATCTACTTTCTTCCCCTGAATTCCATTCTTGTTCAAGAACTCATTTCCCAGAGTTGTATGAACAAGTCAGGAACATGTAGAGTCAAGTAGATTCAACATAAGAAGACAATTTTATAACTGAGTGCAAAACACACGACTCCATATGATGACCTATTATTGCACAACCAACAACCCTTGCAATGGAATACAAGTCTGCCGGTATGAATGCAATGCAGATAGCCGGTTCTTCATCTTCCTTGGACATCTTTGGAGATTTATCTTCAACGGAATCTGGAGTGTTTGGTCTCTATCAAAGGATTGGATTTCTGAAGTGTTGTAGAGGCTGAGTTCTTTGAAGGAAATTAAAGAGCTCAAATCAAGAAAGATGTTTCTTGATCAAGACACTATTCTCTATCGTTGTAGCTTTTCAAAACTCTTCCTTGCCTATTTTCTTCTTTGCAATCTACAGAATGTGTTTTACAAAGGTCTAAGTTTTCCACGGTAATCTTTGAGATAGCTCGATCGAAGATCTTGTTATCTCTTGCTCTCACTTTTGAAGAAGGGAGAAGAGGTTTTTTTATAGAAAGAAAATAATAGATCTGCTGAGACTGTATTCGAATTATCTTTAGCCATTGGAGTGATTCGTCGGATAAGAGTGAATTTTATAGACTAAGATAAAGATATTTTAGAAGATATCTCTCTTAAAAGGTTATCCAAAAGTCAGACTGAGTAGAAGTGTCACTGTTGTGCAGGTTTGACCGAATAGTATATTGACATTTGATTTTCCAATAAAGTAGATACATTTGGACTTGAAAACCAACTGTAGAGAGGAATATCTGTTGAATAAAATCCAACTAGATCTTGCAGGTTTGAGAGTTGTTAAGACTTTTCCGCAAGTTGACTTTTGGAGAAGTTTGAACATTTTGTCGTTTCCGAATGTCTGTAGTGATTCCACTATAGTTTGCACGTGCAGCCTAAGAGGGTCGAAGGTTTGATGTTCCTTAAATGATTTTATCTTCCATTAGAGAGGCCTGCTGGTCGACATACTTGAGGAAGGTACTATTAACCCGTAGCAAGTCTGTTGGTATGATATCTTTGTAGAAGCTATCATCCTGTAGCAAGTCTGCTGGTGCTGGTGTACTGAATAACTAGTCTGCTGAGGTCATCACGTAAGAGCAGGGCTAAGACTCAAACTCGCCTAGTCTAAGACCTATGCAGTGTTCAACAAGTTGTCATACTAATCGGTACACAACTCTTTTAGTCACTTGTTAAAACATGCAGTAATGGAAACAAATAAATCAAGGTGTTTGAAATATGCAAATAAATAAGTTGTGTTTCAGCAGGCATATTCCAACACCACCCGACCTGTAAACTTTTTTTTTTTTGGGGTCAAAATGGGTAACTCATTTCAACCCAAAAAAATTAACGGGTTGAGTCAGGTCGGGTTAAAACGGGTCGAATCCGTTACTCATTTTGACCCGATAATTTTTTACTTTATTAATTATTAATGCATGGATTTTTGGGGGAAAATCATGATTAAGACGGGTCGAACCGTTCCGTTATCCGTTACAACCCAACTCATTTTGACTCGTTTAATATTTGGGTTCTAATGAGTTTCAACTCATTTTGACCCATTACTCGTCCCAACCCAACTCATACCCGACCCTACATGTGAGCAGTGTTCTAAAACTCCCCGTCTAGCTCTGCCTAGGCCTCGCCTAGGCGCTAGGCCCCTCTCTACCGCCGCGACTTTCTTAGTCGCCGCCTAATCGATCAAGTCGGCGCCTACGCCAAACCTCGTCGACCTTAATTTATTTTTGTAACTTTGATTTTGTGGCATGCGGTGATCGGAAAAAGAAGGGGGGGGGGCGAACTGGAGAAGGAAGGAAGAGTGGTAATAATGAGGCAAAAAGGGAGGTAGAAAGAAAAAAATATTTGATTTTGTGGATATTCGGTGGGATGAGAGAGGGATAGATTAAAAGGGTTAGATCTAGGAGGAAAGAGATTGGAGGATGAAAAAATGAGGAGAGTCGATCTGTCATAGAGAGAAAGAGAGAAGAAGAAAAAAAGGAAGAAAAAAGGGTTGCCGGTCTGTTAGATAGATAGAAGAAAGAAGAAAAAAAAAGATGAAGAAGAAGGAGGCTGTCTCGAGACTCAAAATTTAGAATGAGAAGAGATTAGAGAGGATATGTTAGATTGTGGGTGGTAGGGGCAGTAGTTCGGTGGAGTAATTTTTTTTTTTAGTTCTAAACTTGGCTGGTTTATTGCTTTGAGGTTGTTGAGAATTATGATTAATGGTAGGTTTGTATATTTTTGTTTATTTTACAAATATAGACAATTGTTTGATAAAATGACAAACATAAATTTTTTTTGTAGTCAATGTGTTTGATTTTTGATGTAAATTATCAAAAAAAGAAGAAGGTAATTATACCTTAATTCTAGACCCTGTCTAGGCCCCGATTAGTCCCCTAGACGCTAGGCGCTAGTGTGCCGCCTAACGATTTTTAGAACCTTTCCTGTGAGACCTTTTTTAATTTTGGTTTTTTTCCATACACTATTGGAGCAATAAGGTTACACATTTGCGATTAGATATTTGTTTCATAGAAACACAAGAGTTAAAGAACAAATTGATGCATCCAAGGATATTTTCAAAGCACAATGAGCTGATAAAGCATTCCCTACTAACTGATATTCTGTTGGGGATGAGAAAATTCATCCACCAACTTGCCTACCACTCTGGTTAAAAGAAACGATGGCTATTCCCAAACGTTTAGGCTTAGTTTACCACCGTCCTAAAAAGATGTCGCACTTTATATATATATATATATATATATATATATATATATATAAGTCATAAAAAATTGTATTTATAAAATTTAATCCCCCAATCTAATAGTTTCTATATTCTATTTTATAATTTTGAAAAAAAGAAAAAGAAAAATTATACGTCAAATTTCAATTGATATCTATTTAGCTTGACTCAAAAAGTCAAAACAAGACAATAATTTGACAAGGGAGGTGATGTCGGATTTTACACCAAGGCCCAAGGGTAGTATTGGGTTGCTAAGCTGAATCTCTGTCTGGATGATGCACAAGAAGAAGGAAAATGATATCCTTACCACTAATCCTACAACTTTCCTTACAACTAAGCCTTGAATTGAGGAAAATTGTTTTGGATAAAGACAAATTTACCCTTTTTCAAAGTGTGGGTCCCAATGAGCACAATAATAAGCTAGAAGGGGGGGTTGAATAGCTTATTAACACTTTAAAACTTTTAAAGTAAGTTCCTTGAAAGTTACTTTCAATATATGAAAAGAGTCAAGTAGTGGAAGACCTTCAAGAAAATTGTTCCAGGTCTGCCGATAAGGACTACCGGTAGACCTTTTACAGATTACTTAAGTTCTGCTGAAATGGATAATATAAACAATGAAACTAAGCAGCTCATAAATAGACAGACAAAGAGGAAATAACACAAGTATTTTGGGATGGTTCACACTATAATGAGTGCTACGCCCACCACCAAGGCCAACCTTGATTTAAATTGTGCACTATGTTTTCCACTTAGATCAATTACAAAGAATATCCCTAATGGATCGTGTACAAAATATTGACTTGTGTTTGTCTAGGGAATTAAATATCTGTAAAAACAAGATATTTAATTCGCGTATATAGTTAATGGAAGTTAACAACAAGAAGAATAAAGCAATAAATGTTGAAGAGCGCTTCTTGTTGTTGACGAGGACTTCTAGATCTCGTTGAGGATCTATTGAATGCACCGAGAAAGACTTGGAGTTGTGAAGATTCGAGCAATTCTTTAAGTGTTCGATTGATTCTGCATCGTTGTCTTGTTCCAGCCTTCAATGGCAATATTTAAAGCGATGCATTTCAAAAGAATCCGTTGGAGAGACGAAGACTTCAACAAACTCTATTCATAAATGCATTAAATGCATGGGGTCGTCATCAAGGATTTTCGCCTTCACAGATATCTAGAGCGGATAATCATTTCGAGATCTTCAAAAATAGTGGGCGATTTGGTGTCGATCCGAGAGATGAAGCGTAAAGTAGGGGACACCGCTTTTCGCTTTCACTGCTCAGACGAAAAGTATTCCTGCTTTTCGAAAGTTGCTTTCGGCGCTTGACATGTCGGGAATGACTTGGATTAATTCAAATAATATATGGAAATAAGTTTGAATTAATCCACTAGCTTTATTTGGAGAGGACACGTAGAAGCAGCATCACCGACACGAGGTCTACCGATCTTAGGCTTTGAGCAGTCTTCCTAAGTGAAGCCGAGAAGGGGTCTTCCGTGAACCCGAAAAGTCCTATAAAAAACTATACAAGGCAAAGTTCTATACACGGTTGCCACGCTAATCGATACGCACCGATTAGCCATCAAGTATAAAACTAATGTAATGTCTTGATCGACGATATAAATTTAACATAAGAATCAACAATCTCCTCTTATTTATATCGGTCGTCATCATTACTACAAATGAGAGTTTTAAAACAAACTATTTAATAGATAATAGCATGTCTGAGAAATTTTATATATATTAAGTAGTCGGTAGACATGCCTCTATTGAACAGAATGACACCTCAAATGCAAGGGACTAATCTAAGTGCATACAAGAATAAGAGAGTCAAAGAACAAAGACAAGATTAGCGCCAGCTTTAAATAAATTTAAACCGAATGTTTAAATTCTAATTTAGATAAACAATAAAGCAGTAAGAATTTAAACACCATAATTTTTGAAAAAGCAAGTAATCATCTGTATTTATAAACAAGATGTTTACATACAACAGAGTTTTCAAAAAATAAGATAAATACAAAGGAAAGGGAAGAAAAGATACAAAAGCTACCAAGGTCTTTTCCCTTTGCCTTTGTCTGCAGCCTCCTTTCTTTCTTCTTTCTCGCTCTAGCTCTTCCATTCTTCGTTGGTAATCGCCATCCGCATCGCCGAGGTCCGTGGAACGAGAACGGTAGTCCAGCCTTCTTCACGAAGACGGTTGTTCTCTTCCATCAACATTCTGTTGATAGATCTCATTTGCTTCTCCTCCGTGATGGCCAGATCACGATCACGGTTGGCATTCATAATATCATGAGCATAGTTGCGAGCGAGGTTGTTGAGTTCCATAATAGGAGTACGACCGTGGCTGAGATGGAGAGTGATGGCGTGGAATAACTCGTAGAAAATGGAGCCTATGATACGTGTGAGAACCCAAACCCATTACTTGCATTACTTGTTTATTGCCTTAATAACATGCTTTTATTATGCCTTAACATGATTAGATATCTCTTTTTGTCCATGTCCGGCTCGTATTATTATTATTGCGTTCCTTGTCGCCCGAATACCTTCTATGCTTAGCATACCTTGCCGTTATGCCTTGAGTGTTGCCTTAGCTTGATTTGCACTCAACCAAGACTCGTTAGGGTTCTATTGTCTTTCATAGATGACTTAGAACACTCGCCTTGATCCTAGTAAGCTTGATCGGAAGTGTAGAAACCATCTCGCTTTGTTTTGGGCCTTAGCGATTTCCCCCGTCTCCCGTATTGCTCGTATTTCGACGTGCGTATTGTTCCTTGAGTTCCCGGACTTGTATTCAAGTCATAACCATGAATAAACAATCCTTTTTCATGCCCAGGTTACCCTAGTTTTATTGACATTTGATCCGGGTTTGATTCGTCAACCAATCGTCGCTTGACTCGAGCCTTGTCCTACCTTGTTCCGGGTGATGTTCGGGTGTGTTTCGGACATGTTTTGAGTTATGTTAGACCCTAGAATGGTTGCCCATAAGTTTGGGACCATTTAGGACATGTTTAAGTCAAGTTTTGGAGTCCCAGAAGCCCAGGCGCCCGCATGGATCGAGTGAGGCGCGCGCCCCAGATGCTGAGAGCAATTGAAATTTTGGGGATAGCCCCAGTACCTGAGGCGGCCGCATGGCCCAGGGTGAGGCGCCTCGCCTCAAATTTCAGCCTACGGAATTTTTCCCCTTACTGCTATGTCCGATCTTTGACCCTTTAAACCCCTTCCTAATTGGCCCTAATCCAACCTATTAAACCCTAATCAAGCTAGATTAGTCCTAATCTCAAACAACCTCCTTTGGACATGTGGATTCCACCACTCTCCTCCTCTTGACATGTGGAATTCCACCAAAATCATGCAACATATATAAAGCCTCTCTCTTGTTGATCAGCCATTAAGCCTCCATTCCCAGATTTTCTTCATCTCTTTCTTCTCCAAGCTTGTGTGTGTAGAGAAAGGTGAGACTAGTGTGTGTCTCCTCCATGGATTGAGCTCCCGACCTCCGTTTGCCAAACCGAGACCACCGGAGTGAAGCTACCGACGAGGAGATCGATTCCATCCGATTACTTTGTATTCCAACCTTCCTTTTCCTTGGTGAAGGTAAGCTATCGATTCCCCTTAGGATATATGCTAGAATTGCTATGTTTTTCCCCGCTTCATGTAACTCCCATGCTCCTACCATGCCTATGCCATGATTGTTGATGAATTGATCTTTGGAGAATTTGAATAATATATTCATCATGTTAATTTAGTCCTACGCCTAGAATTAAAAGTGTTCTATGTCCCCTTAGGAACAACTATTGTTCTTGGACTAATAGATTTTGACAACCTTTGGAGACTATGATTTCTAGGGTTCCTTATGCCATGAATTGTCTATCCTATTGAATTGGATCCTATGCCTAGAATTGATCATGTTCTACGCCTCCTTAGGAACAACAAATGTTCTTGGACTTACGACTCTTGACAACTCTTGGAGATTATGAATTCTAGGGTTTCACGTGCTATAGATTGTCCATCTTGTTGATTGAGACCTATGCCTAGAATTGATTATGATCTATGCTTCCTTAGGAACAACTAATGTTCTTGGATTAATAGATTTTGATAACTCTTGAGGATTGCGAATTCTAGGGTCTCCTATGCCATGTAATGATCATCCTATTGAATTGGGTCCTAAACTTAGAATTAATTGTGTTATATGTCCCCCTATGAACAACTAATGTTCTTGGACCCTTACATTTTAATACATTTGGAATAATGATTTTAAGGTCCCCTTGAATTCGAATTATTGATAATACTTGACTATGGTTGTTAAGTGGATTAACGGCCTAGTTACTCGATACGAGAACTTAGAAAGGATTTTGGATGCATCTAGCATCTTAACTCTTGGATGAATTAGAGACGCATCAATGAGTCAACTTAAGTGAGCCATTGAACAATGTCACTAATGATAAATCCTTACGACGTTTAAACGCTGCTCTAAGAATAATAATTCTAGACTCTTGAGAATTGGATTGACTACCTTGCTTGATTCTGGATGTCATATCATAGAATGACTATTTGACATGTTGAGTTCGCCTTTGTCGAACTCATTCCTGCTTGATTATTGATGATAATTCTTAACTACGGTTGTTAAGTAGATTAATGACTTCCACGATCATATACTGTGAACTTAGAAAAGGTTCACGATGTATTTGGGCCCTAACTCTATTGGATGAATTGTTAGAGATGACTCAACGAGTCAAGTTTAGCGAAACATTGAACAATACCGCTCACCGACAAATCCTTACGACGTTTAAACGCTTTCCTAAGAATAATAATTCTAGACTTCAACTCGAACCGATT